>ML682206.1:1738311-1961430 GCA_007922195.1 Podocnemis expansa | reverse complement strand
ACACACACACACACACACACACACACACACACACACACACACACACAAAAAGTTATCTTTTCCCCGCAGCACACAGTCCCTTACAGGTCCCGGGCCCGTCCCCGGCTACGTCTCTGGCCCGGCGCTGGGGAGGCTCAATATTCAGCCTCTCCAGGCCGGGCCCCCAACATCTGCAGCCGGCAGATAAGACCCTCCTCTGAGCCTGTGGCTGCCTCCAGCCCTCCCCTCGCCCCAAGGGCTCCCTTCAGCAAACCCGCCTTCCCCACTGGCGCTGGGGAAAGGGGGGCGCCCTCCTCCTTCTGAAGTCCCCCCAATTTAGTCCATTAAGAACCAAAGGCCGGGAAGGGCCCTAACCCTCTCCTCTGCCGCCAGTGGTGACAGATGGTTCTCCAGGCGACACGCCACCCTCCTCTGTGTAACTCCTAAACCTTTTGTGTAATGCACGGAGCAGGCCTGTCACTTATACAAGCTGTTGCTGGAATTTCCTATATCAAAAAATCCGCTTTCAAGAGTAAAGTGTATCCACATTACAACGCCGCAGACGGCAGAGGGATAAGGAAAACAGACAAAAGACAAACAGGATAATAATCTGTTTCCAATCAGTTAAGCCCTGAAGAATTTGTAATATGCGGTTTGCATATTCCCCCTTGTGTTTTGTAATTAATTAGCTAGCTGTTAGGATGCTCCACTGACGAGTTTGTTGATATTTCAAGGTATTAATTTGGGTTGCTCTCGGCAGAGGCTCCTCTTTAGCAAGGGCTGATTTCGGCCGCGTTGCTCGAAAGCAAAAGGTGGTGCTTGTGCAAAGGGGAGTCTTGTTCTGGAAGGTTTAAAGCAAGATTTGAAGACAAATGAGAGCCGGATCCCCCCATTTTGCGTTGCAATTTAATTCGCTCCTTCTTGCAAAAGTGGCTTTGGGTCAGGCGCCGGAATAATAGCTCGGGAGCGGGTGATGTGAAAACGATTTGAGCTGGTCGGTAAGATTGGGCGCTCCCCCCCCCCTCACTTTCGTCACTGGAGATGCAAGGCATTTTTTGCATGATTTTCATCATTAAAATCTCCTCCCCCACCCGTAAAGGGCCGGTGCAGTTTTTAACATTAAACAAACCCAGCGAGAATCTCCTGGCTGGGCGATAGGAGCTTTCTGAGTGGCTGCGTTACAAATTGTAAATTTAAATTGCTCACAGGATTCATTACCTCCCGCGTTTGATTTCAGCGAGCCGTGAAAAATTGTACTGGTGTACCACTGAGAAAGGGGTTTGCTGCAAAGAGCCGGAGTCTAATCACCGGCTTTCTCTCTCCAACAAAAGTGTAATTATTTTGTTTTGGGTGTAAATATAACCCACGGTACAAAAAAGATAAACCTCCCGCCGCGTCTGACAGCATTGCCGGGGCATTTAAAGAGATCGCGCCCAAATTAATACCAAGGGGAAAGGGAAACAGCTGTGGAATTTGGGAATTTCAGGGCGCGCGCGCACACATATATCCATACACTCTCTATGCACACGCAGCCACCCCAGATATATGCACACACCCCCACATATACACATACACTCTCTGTATACACGCATACACCCTATGTATACACAGACACACCCTACATATGCACACATACACCCCATATATACACACTTCTCTCTCTAGATATACACTCTCCCTATATAGACGCTCTCTATATATACACACATACACCCTACACATGCAAAGACCCATCCTAAATATGCACACACACTCTCTATATACATACACCCTACATGTATGCACACAGATACACCCTAAATATGCACACACACCCTATATATACACATACACCCTATATAGACAGACACCCGCTACATATGCACACATACACCCTAGATATATATATACACATACATACACTCTACATATACACACATACACGCTATATATGCAAAGACCCACACTAAATATGCACACACACCCTATACATACACATACATTCTCCATATACACGCATATGCCCTATATACCCCAGGACACATATATTCTGTATAGATACATACACTCTATATATACACCGACCCACCCTAAATATGCACACACGCACCCCCCCATATGTACACTTGTACACCTTATAGGCATATACACACCCTGTGTATACACAACCACACCCTATATATGCACACACTCCCATCTATACACCCTATATATATACATACACGCATACACTCTCTATATATACATATACCCTATATATACAAAGACCCACCCTAAATATGCACACCCCCATATGTACACTTGTAACCCTATATGCATATGTGCACCCCACACACACACACACACACACACCCTATATATGCACAGTCCCATATATACATCTGCACCCTATATATATATACACACACATACCCTCTCTATACATACACCCTATATATTCACAAACGCACCCTATATATGCCCACGTACACCGTATATACATAGACACATCCTATAGATGCGTAGATACACCCTCTACGCATACACACACACCCTACACACACGCACCCTCCGCACATACACACCCTATATATCCACACACCCCCCATCAAAGTAGCGGCGAGTCACCTGCGCACCAACTAGTTGTCAATTCTGTAGCTTCCACCCCAAAGTTACACGCCTATCAAATCCTACCGTTGCACACTCACGCACAAACACACACACAGGGCCGCGCGGCCACAGACTAAAATAATTGCACGCCGCAAAGCACAGAAGGGGCCCCAGGTAACTTGGCATCACGCGGTGACCCGCCTTTCACACCAACCAGAGCGTTGCTACAACCACAAACACAGACGGGGGAAAATTAATTAGGCCACAGGCGCAAACGGAGTAGGCAGCTGGCCCCCGTTGCCCTCGTCTTCGCCCCCCAATTCCAGCGCACCCCCAAAGGAGAGACGTTCAGCACCCCAGACGCACGGGTCTTCGCACCGGGTGAGGCGCCTGTGCGGCGCGGAAGGCGGTGTTAGGATTACTAACGCACAGAAAAGATATTAGACGAGATTTTCCAATTAAACAGCTGGCCAGACAGCTCTGGCGGTGGCTACACACAGACAGACAGACAGACAGACAGCCACACACCCTTGCTGAGGGCTCTCTGTCAAACGGCTCTTTCCCAGCGGCTCTCTAAATGCCCCCGCCAGGCAAGCGGGCTAAGATTTGGTAAGAATCCGGACACCTTCTGTAAACTCCGAATTCAAACCTCGTTTTCTTTTTAGCACCTCCCGGGCTATTTGGGGCTTGGTTTTCCTTTCACCGGGACCGGGGAAAGGATGTGGTGCTGGGTGTGGGGGGCCAAAGCCGGTATATTAAATCCTGGGAGTGGGAATTAACTGGCCCATTAAATGGACCTTTCTTTCACCTGCGGACTGAACCCAACACCGAGACAAAAAGGATGGCGGGGGCGGGGGGGTCTTTTATTTTTCCTTTCTCTTTCTCGCTCAGTGGCAGCCAGCTTTCCCGCCGAGTGTGTTTGGGAGGAAGAGGTGGAAAATTAAGGTAAACATCTAAGCACCAAACAGGACGCAGGGAGGAATTAGGCGGGCAGGTAGGGGAAAAATAGACTTAAAACATTTAGATTAGCTCAATACCGTTTACACGGGAAAATCGGAGCGGCGAGGCCGCGTGGCTGCTTGACACCGTGTGTTAGCTCTGGTGTCCCCAACGCTTGGCTCCTTTTACAATGACCGGCTCGCCTGGATCTTTGCCGGACATCGCCCCGTGGCTGGGGGCAGATTTCCCCGGGGGGGGAGGCTCGGCTAGACAGTACCGGGGAGGGATGGCTGCTTTTCAGTTAGTTACTTAGGTTGAAGGTGTCGCACACACAAAGAGGAGCCATCTAGATCCGTGGGCCCGAGCTCCCAGCCACCGCGAGCACCCACGTTGGCTAAATCTGCAGAAATATGTGGCCGCTGCCCGTGGGTGCTATATACGGGGAAATTTCTCTGAGCCTTCCCGAGGCTCAAAAGTACAGTGCAGAATTAGAAGAGAAACGGGGTGTGTGTGTGTGTGTCTGTGTGTGAGTGATATGCGTGTGCGTTACAGCTAATCACACACACACAGATCTATGTACACTCTGGTCAACTCTCTCACTCACTCACTCACACTCACACTCACACTCACACACACACACACACACACTAGTCACTCGAGTCCACACGCACTTTTGCTTTCTTAGCCGGGCCACTGTCTGTTCCCCCTACAAGGCCAGCACCGCGGTGCTGTGGAAAAGGCCGCTGACCCCGTGGATTGGTATCCCCGGCCTGGCAGAGGAAAGAGGCCGGGTTTTCTTGGCACAATGGCCACATCTGACCCGGAGCTTCCTTGCTTTGCCGACAAGGCCTGGGAGGGTGTGATTGTCTCCCGACTTCCTACACAACATTCACCCCACCTCCAAGCCTCCGCGTTGCTGCCACCCTGTTCAGAAGACCCAGCCGAGCAAATGGCCTTTCCCTTGACTCCAGATCAGGCCCTGAGGCTGGAGCAGGGAGCCGAGAGGAAAAGCCAAAGGAGGCCTCGGATTGAGCAACTTCGCTTTGTACCAATAGTGTTTTGAACAGTTGATTTTTATGTTTGTGCCACTTCACCACCGTTCCCACGTCCCAGCCCTTGCTCATCCCAGCATCCCGGCTGATTTCCAGCGCAGCGCAATTAAATTATTCGCCTCCAAAAGCAGGCCAGCTATTGCGATTTCCAACGCCCAACTTCTTTCACGTCCCCTCCTCGTGTAAATCGCCCCTATCGGGGGAGACAGCTGTGTTGGCCTCCGCTCCGGAGTGGCCAGGCGTGGGCTGCTATTTGGCTGAAAGGGAGCTGGCCACTGCTTTGCTCTTGTTTCGGTTATTGGCTCTGGTCCTGCACAAAGAGTTGATTTTGAGTAGTTTGGGGGCTCTCTCCCTCTTTCTCTCTCTCTGATTTCTTGAACTAAATCCCATAAAGACAGACGAGCACGCCCCATCCTCGATTTTTGTTTATTTTCGCGTGTGGCAAGGAAACAAAAGCGCGAAATCTTAGACTGAAAGTGCGGCTGGGAAGAAAGCTTGAAAACTTCGGCCTCCCGGAGGAAAATAGCCCACGACATAATTATGCCGCCTTTGTTAACTCGGGGGAGGGTCCGTAGCGTGCGGTTGATCCAAATTTCGGTGGCAACCCTTTTCTGCTCTCCCCCCTTGTTAGTTTAATTGCCCTTTTGAATGGACGTGGGGAGAGAAATGCTCTCTCCCCCTCCGTATTTGCTGCTAATGATGATGTGTTGATATAGCGATGCGATGCCCTCATTTGCCTTTGTTTGGAAGGTGTTAAAAAGGAAATCTGCATGACAAAGCAGCCACAGCTCAAGCCAACGTGGGGAAGATCTACCTGGGAGCTCGGCTTTCGCCCCTGCAGGCAAAGGGGCCCGGAGGAAAGGCAGGAGTCCGGGGGGAGCCGGTTTTTAGATGGCTGGGGAGGGGGGGAAGGCGGGGTGCTGGCTTTTGGGAAACTTTTTTACCGAATTCCCGACCTCCCACATCTACCGCGGGGATGGGAGAGGAGTCTCGCCCCAGGTTGGCTCGGCCCTGTGATTTAAAGGGGTGGCGGGGGGGCAATCAAAGCTGGGAAGAGGTACGGAATAAAACTCTCCTGTCCAGTGCGGATCCCTTAAGCAGACCCCGAAGCGCGTCTGCCCAATACTGGGGGGGGAAATAAAGACGGGCCGACGTGGACCCCCCCAGCAGACTCTGCTCTTAGCCCGGTTTGGCCTCTCTCTTCCTTTCCCTGGGCTAGCTGGCTGTGGTGGGGTTTTAGCTCTTCCGGCTCATATTCAAGTGATTTCTCCGGAAAGTCCCACTTGCCTTCTGCGGCTCCGGTTCAGAAGCAGACAAAAACGCTGGGGTTCCTTTTAACCACTTAAAAGACGCAATTTTCCGTCCCTTATTTAGCGCCACACCTCCCTGCTTAATCCGATTTGCTTGGGAAAAGAGGCAAGTATTTTTCGAAAGACCGGCCAGGTTTTCGGTGCTAAAAATAAAATGCATTTAGGAAAAAAAAGTTTGCACCGCCTTCTTCGTTGGCTCACCCAACTCTTAAATAAACGGATTTGTCCCTCCAGCGCGCGTTTTGATTTTAGCAATGCTGTTAAAACATTGAAGGTGAAATCTTAGAAAATGATTCCTCATTTTCCCCCGCTAAGGAAAATAAAATTGCATATTAAGAGTGTTTGGAGACTCTTTTTTTCTTTTTAACCTCATGTACGGATCTCGGTTTATTCCCACGTTGCGGGGAGTGCCAACACCGGGAAGACGGAAGAAAGCAGAAATATTAAAACACAGAGAAGCCCGCGGCTCTATAATTTTAAGCTCTTTGTCTTGAAACCTTAAGCTGAAATAGATCTTTGTCTTGCAACCTTAATCCGAAAGAGATCTAAGAAATAGATTTTTGTGTCTTGAAACCGTAATCTGAAATAGAGCTACTTCTTCCATCAAGGCCAAGCCGGGCAAGACTTTATTGCAGAAGAGCTCTGCCTCCTGTGCCCGGCCGACCACACCGTGTGAACGTTACCGGAGCTAAAGAACCGGATTTCTCCCCTGCCTTCCTCTAAGAGGGGCTGGCGATGGGGCTGGGAGCCCCCCAGCTCCCCCGGGGAACCCCTCGGGCCCCGCAGGCGCGGCGCGGCGCAGCCCGGGAGCTGGCCAGGGTGCT
Source organism: Podocnemis expansa (assembly GCA_007922195.1). Taxonomy (NCBI): domain Eukaryota; kingdom Metazoa; phylum Chordata; order Testudines; family Podocnemididae; genus Podocnemis; species Podocnemis expansa. The sequence continues at coordinate 1,954,758 of ML682206.1, read as the reverse complement.
GAAAGCTGGCGGCTGGCAAGGCGTCCTGGCTGCAGAACCGCTCCCTCCTCCCCCCAGCTTCCCACCCCCCGGCTCACCCACGGCCCCCTTCCTCCACCACGCTTCACCCAAACACCCAGGTTTGCTGTAAAATAGAGAAAAGCAATCACAGAGCTCACTTCATGATAAGGGTTAGCGGCGAGATAGGGCTTTATATCCTGGGCGCGCTGTATAAACATTAACTAATTAATTACAATGAGCAAATTGGCGGCTTTTTTTCCTCTCTAGATTGTCAGCTGGAGGCACCGGTTCTATTTCTCGGGGTAAACAGGGAAGTTAGTTGCTCCTTGTGTTGTTATTCCCACCAGCTGTGATTAAAAATTATAATCGGGCTCCAAGTGTGTGTGTCGGGGGGGGGGTTGATCTTGCTAAACACAGCCGATCACTTTCTAGGGGATCGTTTCCAGAGATTTCCCAAGGAAGGGCTCGTTTCTGAGACCGAAGAAAAAGGAAAACTCTCTTTATTGGGCAAAATATCTGTTTGTGGTGGTTCTGCTTTGATTTTAAAACCCATCTGATTTGGCGCGCACCGTCCCACACAAAGAAATTGCAAATCTAGTTTGTTTAACTCTTGTTGAGGACGGCCGAGGAGGTAGTTTAATGAGAGGGGAAAGATCCTTCTTATCCCTTCTTTAATTCATACCACTTCTTTCTTTCTTTTTCTTCTTTAATTCATACCACTCCTTTCTTTCTTTCTTTCAATTCATACCACTCCTTTCTTTTTCTTGCTTTCTTATCCCTTCTTTAATTCATAACAAAGAAGGAGAGAAAAAGAAAGGAATGGCATGAATTACTGAAGGAATAAGAAAGAAAGAAAGAAAGAAAGAAAGAAAGAAAGAAAGAAAGAAAGAAAGTGGTATGAATTAAAGAAGGGCTACCATTTTTCTTTATCTTTCTTTCTTTCTAATCCCTTCTTTAATTCATACCACTTCTTTTTCTTTCTTTCTTTCTTCCCCTTTTTCAGTCCATACCACTTTTCCTTCTTTCTTCTCCCTTCTTTAATTCATACTACTTCTTTCTTTCTTTCTTTTTCTTTCTCTACCAACTCACCTGCACACAGTCTAACGAATTTTTCTCTCTTATCTCACCTACCTGACTCTCTCACTCCCAAGCGCCCCTTCATCAGTGTGATTTTAAAGAGGCACAACAATTAAACAGGTAGCCCACGTGGGGCGGATGGATTCGTTTGCATCTCGGTGGCAGAACAAACGAGGGGAGGGTGGGGAATAAAGCGGGGGTTAATTTTGAATTTCACATTCATTTTGGGTGGCTAATTGAAGCCCTGACCCTCGGGGGAGACAAAGAGAGCTGAGAAGTCCCAGCAAACTTTAACGATTTGCTGTGCAGCTGGTCTATAGGGCGAAGGAGCCAGCCAGACCCAGCCGTGCAGCCAGTAGACAACACAATCGGGGTTACAGGGAAACAGAGTTAAATGATATTCACTGCAGATATTTGCACAGCCCGCTGCCCTTTGCAAGACTCGGGCCATTTACACCCCACTCCCCACAGCTTTGGTGCGACAGGGGGAGATGAGAGAAGATCTGGCGTCCATAGGCTCCCCCCCCCACACTGGGATAAACATCACATTTCGGTTTTTTTTAAAAAAAGAGCCCCCCCCATCCGCAGCAGCGCCTATGAAACGAGGCTTTGGCCAGTTTGAGCAAAGGAGAAAGACTCCAAAGTTCTCCGGCTTCGCTCCGGATTAAAGGACGCAGGTAAGAGGCTCAGTTTGGCGTGGTGCCCCGCCCTGGGTGGCTGGCCGTCCGTCCGTCTGCCTGTCACCCCCCACTTTTGTTGCTCGCTCAGTCCCCATCCAGGCGATCTGCTTTCTCAAAGCGCCCCACAGGTCGTGCAAATGAGAAGTGGGGCTCGGATTTCTGCCCAAGATGCTAATAAAGGAGGGGACACGGTTCTGCCCCTCGGAGCAGGCTGGATAAACCCGAGCTGCCTGGGTGATGCAGGCCACCTCCCTACAAAACTCTGCCATTACCCAGAGGGGCCAGTTAGTGGGTCGTACGGGTCCCCAGCTCTTTGTAACATGCACCTTTTCCTGCTCCTGCCCCCCACTGCAGCTGCGGTGAAGGGTGGGGTGGAAATCCTCAGACACATTGCTGAGGGGAAGAAGAAACCACCCAGGTAGGCAAAACTGCTCCTCTGATTATCTAGTTTAGCCCCATGGCTTCTGTATTAAAGGTTATGCCTCCACTTGGGGGACGCTTGTGCGCCTCATTCACCTGGGGCCTGGTGAAGAAGGGGTCGCTGGACACCTTTGGCTTTCCCATCTCCAAGGGAGGGTTTTCCTGCTAGAGTAGGGAACAGAAAACCAAAGGGTAAAATGCTGAGAAAAAGAATTCAGGCCCCCCACAGGGTCTCTGCTACCTCACCTGGAGCCTTTTAGCCCTTTCCACTGTCAGCCAAACACCTCTTCCCAACACCTTCCCTGGGGTTCAAAGATGGGGTTGGGGTTGGGGTTGGGGCACCACCCGCCAGGCTGTTTGGAAATCAAGCAAGAGGTAACCTTTCAAATCAGTTCCCCTGGCAGCTCCAATGAGGAATAATAGAGCACCGGCAGCTATGTCTTTACATGTTGAAAAGAGAATTTCCACAGTTACTCTGCTGATTCCCATATTTTGGAAGGGATGGGAACAAGCTCCACCCTAGGGTCGAGTCACAGATTTCACTAGAGATCAACTTCTGAAGAGCAGAGGTGAACTTGGTCTTATCAAAAACACCATGAGTTTGCCTACTGAAATTAATTACAAGAGACTCAATGACTTTAAAAGAAGCTTCAGACCCTGCCTTATATGAAGCGCCCCCTTCTCGCAATACAAAGGTGATTTAATAGGAAAATGTAATTGTCTCCTTGTCTTTAATAGACACCCGTGGACTGTATTCAATGAGAGTAGCTGAAGGCATAAAGACCCTTCAAATGAGTCAGCGTTGTAGGCTGGGCCACGAGTATCAAAAGACTTCACAGATGCACAGCACCCTCAATCCAAAACAAATGTACAAATGTGAAATAAACTCTTCTGCATGTAAACTGGCTGGAGAAAACAAAAAAAGAGCTCTCCCTATCCTCAGTCTCTCCTTGCAACTTGAAAATCAAGTGGGCCTTGGCCATTACATATGATGGGAGGAAAATCAAGCCCTTTGTTGATGAATACTTTGTATGCTGTTTCTGTTGGCTTACATGGAGGCTCTTTGGGCCTAGCGCGAGCAGACATTGGCCCTTACTGTCAGTTTCTTTGTGACACAGAACAATAGCATATTAAATAATTAACAGCGGAAGAGGGGATCTGAAATCTCATTCTTTTCAATTGCTCTTAAAGTGGAACTTTTCCCATGCTTCTGACTCTTCTTGATGACTGTCTCTGAAACCAGGATCTGCCAAATAGTTTGTCTGTCTGTCTGCAGACTCAGGAAAACAGCATTCCATTGAGGCGTAGTCAGAATTTATTTTTTCAGAGTCATAAGGAATAAAAATCAATTGTTTTAGGGAGAAAGACTACTGCAGAAACCAGTGGGCTAGTGGAGAAATCCTGGTCTGGTGTGTGGGACAGGTGTATCATTGAGTCTGACTCAATCTGACACCTGGCTGTCTCCAAAGCATCACTCAGTGAGCTGTGTATGTTATGAATATTAATATGCATTGGCACAATATGGATATATTATATCAAATGCTTATGAGAACTAGGCACTGCACAGAAGCAGCTGCTGCTTTTTAAACTCCTGAATGTCCACAGATTCACAGATTCCAAGGCCAGAAGGAACCATTATGCTCACTTACTGAGATGTCTTGCGTAACACAGGTCACAAACCTTGCCTGTTTATTTCTGCATCAAGCCCATCGCTTCTATCTGAGCTATAGTCTATCCTTTAGAAAGGTATCAATGTTGCTTAAAGACTGTGGTGACAGAGAACCCACCATCCCCAGGAAATTGTTCCACTGCTTACTCTCAATGCTTTTAAAATATTGCACCTGAGTTCTAGCCTAAATTTGTCTAGCTTTTGATTCTAGACATTCTGCTTTTTCCCCTACTCCATTAAAGAACTGTCTATGCTCCAAAAAATGTTTAAACCATGCTTTTAACGAAAAGATTATGAAAAAGAAAGGGAGGAATCTATATTATGGAACCATAGAGTCCAAATGTTATAGTATAAAAAAGTTAGATGTGAAAAAGCTATTTGGAAATTAAAAAAAAATTATTTTTAAATGTCAGCAGTGGGCACAAATAGCTAGGATTCAACATTTTAAGCATTTTTCAGCAATAACTTTACAGGATAACTAAAGGTGTTTGTTGCAGAAAACTTTTATCTATATTTTATAGGAATGGCTGAGAATCTGTAAATAAGTAATTTATCCCCCCTTCCTAGACTGTTTTCTTTCCATTTTTAAGTGTCCGATGAACTGGAATCTCTCCCATGAAAGCTCATGTGATAAATAAATTTGTTAGTCTTTAAAAGTGCCACAAGACTCCTTGTTTCTTTTGGTTTATATACTGTTTCTTTCTTTCAAAATGGGATGAAACATTATTTGTTAAAACACAAACATAAGAGTAAAAAAAAAATCAAATACTTCTAATGAAAGTTCCTAAGAGCAACCAAATAAACATGTTCAACAGATAGAGGAGAAACATAACCTGATCATGCCCGCTGTTGCTCCTAATGATGTAAATGACAAAACTCTTGTTGACTAATGATATAGGATCAGCCCCAGAACTTCCCCAGATAAAGGGCTGGTTTTCGTTTTTGTTTTTTAATTCCATTCCACGAATGGAAATAAAGTTTGCCTCTCATGTTTTCTTCCAGCCCTGGTAAATACACAGACCCAGACACATCCCTCACTTCACTGCATTCTTTTAGCAAGGTGAAGTAGCATAGAGAGAGTGCTTTAGTCAAAGGTGGCTATGCCTGCTCCACAATTCATGGTGAAATCAATGGAACTTTTATGTGTGGATTTGCAACAGGATCAAACTCAAGCAGGTGAAAACTTGTGCCTTTTTTACTCAACATATCTGCTGCCTGTGTCTCTTTAAACACATCTAGATAGGGTGGCTTCCATCAGTGTACTATCTGACACCATCACAATATTCCCATAAGGCAAAGTAGCCTGATCCCCGTCACACAGACTAGGGAATGAAGGCGGAGAGAGAGATCTAGGTCAAGTAACTTGCAGCTGGGCATGTAGGTAGCTTGTTGCAGAGAGAGTAACTGAAACCCACTCTTATTTTCCATTTAACACCATAATGCCCCCCCCCAACTTCTTTCCTTAGCTGACATTTCTGGTGAAAACAAATTCTTGATTGACCTATTTGAATATTATAACAAGTGATCTCCCAAAGAAGAACTGTGAGTTAGTTTTGCTGCCGTTAGTGTGGCTGTCTTATTTGTGAGCAGGCAGAGGGCCATGGATTATTGCTGAAATTGCTCACTGGTCCCCAAATTTTCCAGCTGAAGATTCCTCCCCCTATGTGTGATTTTGGTCACTTCCCACATGTAATTCATTCGTTCCTTTCTTATCAAGTTTCAGTCATCCAATCAGGGAGTGGAAATGAGATCGTGTGACTTAGCTGACCTCTCATGCAACACAAACAGTGAATAGTGTGCAAACAATCCGGACACTGACATTTGCCTGCATGAAAAACACTTATGCAAAATAAATGGTTGGCAAAAGTTAAGATTGGTTTGGAAAGGATTCACAAGGGCTACTAATAAGTTCAAATTAACCCTTACTTTGAAATTAAGCTAGGTATTTTAACTTCGAAGTAAGCTTTCATTAACTCAAACTAAGGAATTCCTTAGTTCAAAGCAATGAAAGCCAGTGTAGCCATGCATTAATTTAATTCATATTAATCCTCATTAATTCAAACTAAATTGTAAGCGTACACACACCCAAGCAGAAGGGAAGTCCATAATAAAAACCGGTGTCTGTAGAGACACTCTGATGAGCCTAGTTTATCTCCTTGCCTATGCTGCTGAACTGACATCATGATGAGGAAGGGAAAAGGAACCTATCCCACCTCAAGGAATCTGCTCCCCTCTTTCCATGATCAAGTCATAACAACTGCAACACCTTTAAATAAAGACAAATAAGGCAAGAAGGAATTAACCCAACAAAGATGCAGATTTCCCCCCAAACCCAGGCTCTGGTCTGACTCTCTTTGTGATGTTTCACTACTGATTTCAAGAGTAGAAAGACCGGAATGACCCAGAAAGTGGCTGATGCTGCTGTATTGGCAGAAGAATGCTTCTGTTGACCTGCCTACCTTGGCTTAGGGAGGAGGTGTTCCTGCACCAATGAGAAACCTTCCATTGCTGCAGATTGTTTCAATGCTATACAGTCAGTGCAGTGTAACGGCAGCAATGTGACTTTGCCAGGATGGTCTCATTAACATAAACATACCCTTTTTGCTGTCTTGCACAAATCCCAGGTGCTTGTGCTTTGTGGAAGGCTAGGGAGTAGCGTTTGGTTCTATGATATCATCCACCACCAGTGATATAAACCTTGGGATGTTTCAGATGATGGAGAACAACTGGAAAACTTTTTAGGGAATTTGGGAAGATGAGCAGAGAAAGAGAGAAATAGGCAGGTTGGGTTTACTAATGAATGAAGGAGAGGCATCAATAAACAACTGACCGGAGGCTTGGTATTCCTCAGGCCCACCAACCGAAGGAAGCCAGAACTTCTGAGATGTGACCTGTGGAACTGGAAGAGTCGCTCATCACCAAGCCAGATGCTATTTGTATATTAGTGCAGTGGCTCCAAACTTGGGGTCCGTGGATCCCTGGGGGGGGGGGGGGCGCCCGCAGAGCTACTCCAGGGGTCCACAGACAGGTTGGGAGCTGGGGCCAGATGCCACTGGGCTCTGCAGTTGCCAGGGAGACCCAGGCTTCTGGTCAGCAGGGAGCTTCCCCCAGGCAGGGAGTTTTTAAAACTTCTGCCCTGAGCATGCTCAGAGCATGAGCATGCTCAGGGAGAGTAGCCGGGGGGGGGGGGGTGACCAGGCACCAGCAGCTCCAGTGGCCAGGTAAGGGGGGAAGGGGCTCTGGGGGGGTTGGGGACAGGGAACCAGAAAGGGGAAGAGAATGGGACAGCTGGTGGGGAACACTGGTGGGGGCAGGAGCAAGGGGCCATGGCTGCAGTGGCTCCCAGCTCCTTGACAGGGGGATGGGGGCTGTGGCAGCTCCTCGGGCAGGAGTAAGGGCCATGACTGTGGTGGCCCCCGCTTCCTGGCAGGACAGTGGCATGGGCCGGATTCTGCCCTGTGTGGCTGTCCCATACACCCAGGGGGGCCACACACTTTTTTGGGGTCTAAAAGGAGTCCCCAGCTGTAAAAAGGTTGGGAACCCCTGTACTAGAGGCATGAAAATGAAGCACAGAGTCTTGTTTATAGCTATTTAAAACTAAAACTTATAAAGAAAAACTGGTTTTCTCTCCTAGCCAGATTTTCAGAGCCTGCTTACTGTCCTGTTACAACATGTGATTTAGGCCAGAATTTTTTTATTAAGTATAAACTCTTAATACAACAGCATGTAGTAGCTCCAGCCAAGACCAGGGGCATTGCACTTGGTGCTGTACGGTGCTTCTAGCAATGCCAGTGAGTCGCTGAGCTAAACAGAAAGGGGAAATATTATTGTCCCCATTTTACAGATGATTTATAAGAGAGGTGAAGGGACCTGTCTGAGGTTACACAGGACTATGATAGAGCAGGAACTGAACCCAGCTTTCTTGATCACTTGAGTGTCAGCCACAAGACCTTCCTTCAGCGGTGGAGCTGACTAGAATAAGTAATATTCTCACAAGTAGGTTGTGAACTTAAGCCATGACCAGTGAGAGCCACATATTTTTATCTTTCCATGCCTGGACTATCTCCTCAGTATCCATGTACATTTTCCTGAGCTGAGGTGAGATGGTAAGAGTGGGTTTGAGAGTATGTCACTGGTACATCACGTTATTTCGCCTGGCGTGAATTGCTTCTTTTCCTGATATTTCACTAATTCCCGGGGTCCCTTTCGATTCCATTGCTTTGCTAATGTCATGGCAGAAATACGCCTCACCTCTCATCATCTCTGACAACGAGGAGAAGAAATGAAAGAAGATTACTGAGTAGCATTTTTTCCCTGTGCTGGGTACGCCATATATAAGATGCTTTTAAATAAGCGGGATGAATCACAGAACCACAGGAATTAGAGACGGAAAAGACCTGTTAGGTCAGCTAGTCCCTTCCTCTGCCGACACAGGGTGGCTTCCAAGTACAGCGTATTCTCTCTAGGACTCTGTCCAGTCAAACCTTTCAGTAAAAAGGCTTCAAGCAAAGTCCTGTGTGGGACAATTCTATTCAGCGAGGGCTAGATTGTGTAGTCATTACTCAGCCTGGGGAGGAGTTACTGAGTCAAAAATAATTCTGACTTCATTGCAAGTATGCATGCAAGCAAGTACTCACCAATGTGCACAATCCAGCCCAAAAGGGACATCTTGGCTAGCAAGTGTTTCTTGAAAGACAGCTGAAGACAGAGCAGTTGCTTCTTGCTTACGCTAGAACCACTGGGCTTAAATTTCATCTCACTGCCCCCAGTTATAAACACTCCCTTTGGCCCACTCTAAATGGTTCCTCTCTTGCCACTGAATTTATGGGCTTGATCCAAAGCCCATGCATGACAAGAACATCAAGTTTTTGTTCAGGCCCTGTACCCATTAATCAAAAGAGACCAAGAACCGTTCCCCAAACTGTCCTTTAAAACACAGTCAGATGTGGAAGGGGATAAGAGACAGAACAAAACCACACATTTCCAAGCTTTCTCAAGGTAACCTCATAATCCAAATTGAGGCACTTTAACCATCAGCCTGTTTTTCAGAAGGCAATTGCAGGGTCTGTTGACAGCCAGGTGTGACAAAATGCCACCCTTGTGTTCACGACCTGCTACATCAATCTGTGCAGCCCTATGCAGCATCTGGCAATGTAGACACGCCCTTATACAGGACTGACACTTTTCTAATGGCTGGCAACCACACCTCAAGACCCCATCCATGCCCCACCCTATATCCTTGAGCTCCACCCCACTCTGCCTCTTCCTCCAGGCCCCACCTCTGTCACTTGCTCCTCTCTCCATTTCCTGCTTCATCATCTCAAGGTGAATGCCTGCAGGTAGGGGTAGCTCTGCTGAACAGGGGTTGGTGCCGGTTAATGGCCAGGAGCCTACCACGTGACCAGGTTTTTGGTTTGGGTGCCACTTTAGGGTTGCCAGCTCCCAAACTCTAGACACCTGGCAACTCAAAATGCAGACACAGAAGCTAAAACTGGAACTGGGTGAAAACTGGATTCAGTGGGGCTACTCATCTGTGTTCAGAAAAGTACATCCTTAAGCACTTAGCTAGCTCAGAGCCAGAAAGCTCAATGCCTGGCAGGATTAAGCTCTTTATGGAAAAACAACTGACTTTGAAAATGTTGGTCTCAGTGCATCATTGTTTTATGGTGCTTTGCTGGGTAAGACACTGCAATGTGTTATCGCCCTAGTGACGTGGGGCCAGTCACTTCTCCTTACTATGGCTGTATCTTTGCCCACCCTTTGTCTTGTTTGTTCAGACTGCACGTTTCAGGAAAGGACTGACTCTCTATGTGTTTGCACAGCCCTATGCATGGTCTCATTTGGACCTCCATGCAAATACTAAATAATTATTTATAACTAAATTATTAATTAGCCTTTCAGAGCTAGATCCTCATCCGACGTAAGGTGTTCCCTGAACTCAAAGGAGGTATGGCATTCTCCATCAGCTGAACACTGGCCTCTGACAAGCAAAAAAAAAAAAAAAAAAAAATCATTTTTTTCACCCACAAAACAGTGAGTTCCTTTGAAAACCGCCTCTGGGGCCTTTTGTTTCGTATGGAAAATTTAATTGCATATTCCGAAGTAGAATAATTCTGGAGGATCTGGGGAGGGGTATGTGACGAAGGGCAAACCAGCACTTCTTGTCCCTTGGAAAATTCCTCCCCTTGCCTGCATTGAGTGATCAGAGTTAGTGAAGAAGAGGAAGAAGAAAGTGTGTGCGTGCGCAGTGGAGATGAAGGGGGAAAAAGTATGTGTATTCTCTACAACAGACAATTCAGTCAGTGTTCAAAGGAACCTGCCGTTTGAAAGTTCACAGCTGAATACAGAGTCATGGCCATATTAACTTTCTCACAGCAAGTTTCTGTGAATTCTCTTTTTTTTAGTCATACGTCAAGAACTAGAGAAAGTTGATTAGTGTGGGAGGCAGCCAAGACTGGCATTTCTAATTAACAGGCAGGCCAGGAAAATTCCTCTCTCTCAGTCCCAACATTGCTGATGATTAAATATCACTGCCAAAGCTTGGACTAGAAATGGCGGGTCAAACCCCCCAAAACAATCCCTCGCCACATTAAAAACCACCCACCCTGGACGTGGCTACTTTAAAGAAACAGCTTCACAAAGTTCCAGCCCCTACGTATAAACCTTTCACCTGCCTGCGTACGGGAGAGGATGCAACTATAATCCAAGGCCCAATCCAACCCATTCCTCTTGATGCAGATGGCAAGACTGCCATTGACTTTGATGGAAGCAGGGCTGGCCCCATTTGAATTTAGCCCTTCTGCATGCTGGAGATTTTACCTTGCTCTCTTTCCACTGAGCAGTGTCAGAGAAGGGAGGAGGCATGTTTGGACTTAGCTAAAGAGGAGGAGGATTGGGGAAAAGAGAGAGAGAAGAGCAAACACAGGTCTATTAATCTGCAGTTAGTCTGCCTTTTCTGTTAGGAAGATGAACTTGATGAGTTAATTAAGCCACAGCCTGTAAAACCAGTTTATTTGCATAGCAAACTCCTGGGCCAGTGTGCTGTGAGCAAGCGTGTACGTGCAGACAATTCCAGGGAAATTACAGCCTCATTAATATGCTAATCTGGTTGCAGGCCTGGAACGAGTTTTGGGTTTGTGGTGCTTGGGGGTGGTGGGTGTTTGGTTGCCTAGCAACTCTTCTCTCCAGGTAACCCTTCTCTGGCTTGCCCTTGATATCCCCAAAGGATTGCGACGTGGAAAAGAGGTATACAGGCAAAACAGCATTCTGGTTTCACAGTACAGTGAGCAAAGTGAAAGGCAAATGCACCGAGGCCAGGGCACACAACACGTGCACACACACATTGAGCATTCGGTGTGCACTAATATGCACCCAGCACATGCATTTGGTATGTCAGTATACATAGTAGTTGCTTTTTCCTCATATGCCCATGCAATTTGTAGACACAAAACACCCCCTTCTGCCAAGCGTTCATCGGGCCTGTACACAAAACATGCCCCAGGCACACGCCAGTTTGCATATGGTTACATCCGCAAGTCCCAGTGAGGCACACTGGGCACAGAGGAGGTAGATTCCTAGAGTCATGCACCTCGCTGGCCCTCAGCTGGTAAATCTGCGGGAGGGAGAGACCCTTATGGTAGGCTTGTGCATCACTGCAAACACCCAGTTCCCTCTTTCTCAGCCACTCATCCTGAACAAGCAAGGCTCTCAAAGGTCTCCATCCTACCTCTCTTTTTAGCCAGTTGCATCATATTTATAGCTGCTTCCTTTGCTGTCACCCTGTTGCCATCCAGTTTCCTCCACGGAGGGATGTAATTGTCCTTTCCCCACCCCTGCTGTCTCTTCTTCATTCCTGCACACGATTCTTCAACCAACTCTGCCACCATTTTGGATCAAGCTCCACAACCCTGAAGGCTAGCCTGTCTTTTGCCCTTCCCACAGTCCGCCTGCAAACCATTCATATCCACAGGGTGTATAAGTGTGTTATGAATCCAGCAGGACAAGAAAACCCCCTGTTCTTAAAGTGAGAGCTTTAAATTCCAATCCAGAGCTCAGCATACCATGCATACACACTTCTACTGACTTCAGTGAAACTTTTTTTTAAAACCTTGGCCTTTCTGCACTCAGTTTTCAGGCACAAATAATTGCATCTACTTTTTTTCCCTCCTGTAACTATTTGTGAGTGAAACCAAGGTCATTTGAAGGCCTGAACTGGTGCAATCTGGTAGTTATTATATGTCTAAACTACCCCAGTTACACCTATGAGAAACAGGGAAAGCACAAAGGCAGGATAGGTTGAGGTCCAGGCTGAAAATGAGGCTGTTGAGTACCAATTAAGTAAAGGCTTCAGGCTTGGGTCTCGTTCTTTCTCTAGATCCATAGCTGATATCTAAACTCCTTTTAATTCTCATTGTCTCCTCTTATACAAGGATGGTGATTTTGTGGTTAAAGATGTTCAACTTGGCCTTAGGTGATCAGAGTTCAATTCTTAGCCTTGCCACAGTCTTGTTGTCTGACTTTGGACAAGTGCCTTAATCTCTCTCTCTCTGCCTCAACTCCCCAGCTGCAAAATGGGGCTAATAACCCTGCTTTGCCTATTTAGATTGGAATCTCCTTGGGGGAGGGAATCTCCTATAAGGCGATTGTCCCATGGCTCATAGGCCATCCCTGACAGGTGTTCATCCAACCTGTTCTGAAAAGCCCTCCAGGGATGGAGATTCCACAGCCTCCCTTGGAAATCTAGGCCCAAGCTTATCTCACTGCTGACAAGAATCTCAAGTCTTATCTCCAGTCAAATCATCAGCGAAGCCTCCATTAAAGAAGGCAAGTTGGCCAGATCAGAGCCAAGAACCCTGACATTTCAACACTATAGCTTGTGCTACAGCTACTTATACAGGCTTGCTCGTAAATTGGGAACGGCCGTCTCCAGCGCTATCAATCCGTTAACCTTCATGAGCTCAAATATTTATTATTCATATTACCCCAAAACGTGTTAAAGGATGAAAAAGAGAAGTTAATGTGCCAGCTCTTGCATCCACCTTTTAGCCTATTACAGTGTTAGATCAGTATTAACATTTACCGTCTATGAGCTCTGCTTCTCTTGTGCCTGAGGCCATGGGCTTTTAGCCAGTGCTGAAGTTAATAGTGAACGCTGGTTAGGAAAAGCCTATTAGCTCATAATGTTGGAATTTCACTTGGGCGGTAGCCATTGGCTCTTTCCCCAATCCAGATGCAATTCCATTCTCTCAACCCATTTACCTTTTCATCTCTCCCTCTGTTTCATTCAAACCTGCTCAAACACACTCACATGGGAAACAGAAACAGCGGGGGGAAAGTCATGTTTTCCGTCTAAATACAGATGAATTAAAAAGCATCTTTTTCACCAGAAAATAATTGACTCAATCTGTGGCCAAGAAACCTCATACTAGTGACAAGTCGGTACAACTTGAGGGGTGCTGCTGTCAATATTTCACAAGTTGGGACCTGGTCCATCTGCCATTTTGGAGGTGTCATCATTTACAACCTGGACATCCTGAGTGACCCTGTGCACTTGCGCTGAATAAGGTTGTATCCTCTACAACCGAGCATCTTGCTCATCGATGCTCCCTCCACTAACCATTGACACTGGAGATGCTCTTCCTGTCACGTGCGTTGCTATCTAGCTATTTTGTCAAACTCATTTTGATATCTAGGCACCGCTTAACCGCCCCAAGCCACAACAGGAATTCCAAGACTATTGGGAATTAATTGGGATACTCTCTCCACCTGTACAGACATACAGCATAGCAAGTCATTGTCTAGATCTAATATATTAGCCCCCTTGGGAATCTTATGAGGGAGAGAGCTATGTTACCCCTGGGGCCCTGTGGCAAAGACATCTTCACCTCAGAAGCAATGCTATCTTTCAGTCCTCTTTATATGAGCCATTGACTGGTTTGAGCAGTGTGCAAGAACTGTTGCAAGTAAATGCTGGCTGTAGACTCCAGTTTTACCAGGCTGGCCAGAAACATGGTGGCAGATTATAGTCCAAATCAGAAGTAGTGTGTGTCTACTGTGCCCTTTATGTGCACGCAGCAAGACTGGTGGATAGATGTTGGACATTAGAAATGATCTGCTTTCTGAAGCCAGTGGATTTCCCTTTTTGGAGGGAAAAATACGCAGGAATTTTGAAGCCTTATGAGAAGAAATTGAAGAAGAGCCACAAAAAGGATGGAAAGGTTAGAGGGACTGAGGAGAGAAGGAAAATGACAAGTTATAAAAAGACAGGGTCAAGCCTTCAGCCCTATAAATTAGTGTGGCTTGACTGAAATCCATGGAGTTACACCAGCTGAGGACCTGGCTCCAATGCATTAGTTAAGAGGTGACCATAAGGGGCATGAGAACCACCTAGCAAACACTGATAGGGTGCAAACTCAAAGGAGGGTGAGGAATTTGTTTAGCCTATTGACAGAATAATGACTGAGCTGAACTGAGCAAAGGGTAAATTTACATGATTTTTTGGGGTGGGAAGACAAGGAAAGGCTTTATCAGTGGCTGGTCCTTGACTGTGGAATTTGTACCCACCAAAGCTTGTACAACTCACCACGTGTAGGCCTTTCCTTAGCGGAGTTATGGTGTCATCAGGATATCTCCTCATGGATGACCACCTGAATCTTATACTTCCTTCCTGTGTCACCACTCATGGTAACTATCTCACTTCTAGACTACTCCCGACAGCTTCAACGAGACTCCTCCTGTGAGAAAACGCAAGTGGCAGGCTCACAGTCTAGCCTGCTATTAACATTAGGACAACCTTTGTAGCAGTGAGATGTACTGGGGCATGGTATATCGTCCCAAGGGAAGCGGTGGAAACATCATTGCTTAAGAGAAACGGGAGAAAACACTGCATGAAACCTACTGTGGGGAACAAACCTTTTCCAGCAGTGAAATGGACTGGATGGGAACAAACAGCTCTTTGGGTTCAGTGATTCTGCAACTTGTTTTGAGAAGAAAAATATCTGAATCTTTGTTGCTTTTACAATTTCGCCCCATCCTGCAGACACCTTAGCACCTTTAGAAGCTCATGGGTGGTGTTGGGTAAATTGCTACATGGGGGGAAAATATCCTTTAATAAATCATAAATATTTCATAGTTTGGGGTTTGTTTGTTTTTTTGTCCTCTTGACTTGTCAGCAGTGAGGTGGAGATATTGATGGTCCAGCAGAGTGATTGACAGAGTTACGTATTGATGAATGGATTGCTGTAGGGTGTTTTTTTTTTTCAGCCTGGCAGCTGTTTCACGGTGCGACCAGGGTCCGAGCCTCGGAGAAGGAAACTGTTTTCCAGCTGCTCAGATAGTCAGGTGACGAGATCTGTCTCTCTCAAGGGAGGGAGTGAGGGGTGGTTTTGTATTTGGGCAGCATTTAGTGTTAACGTTATTCCACCTGGGTTCCACTACTGACTCGGTTCAGCTGTGTGACCTGAGGCAAGTCATTTCCTCTCCCACCCTTTGTCTATTTAGAACTGTAAGCCCTTTGGGGGCAGGGACCATCTACCACTACGTATTTTTACAGAGCGTAGCACAGAAAGGACCTGATCTTAATTAGAGCCCAGAATGCTACCATAATATAAATAACAAGTGCCTAACGGGTTGCTGAATCCTACAAATATCCTGTTTTAACTGATTTAAACTCATAGTGCAATAGCATTGCATAGTGCGTCATTTCTACTCTGCCTGTGCCAAGCTGTGGTACCCTAAGAGTATCGGATTTATAAAAATTTGGGTGAGTTTCCTTAGGATGACGAGCCCCTCCCCTGGGGATCACTGAAAGGGACAATAGCTTTTGCTCTAAGGGTGTCATTCCCTCCATGTTCAGGGGGACAGGATGAGGCCCAGGAATCACTCAAGCCTTGTTTTGAGGGTCTCATCCTAGTCCTCCATGCAGAAGTGAATTTCACATTCAATGAAGACATCACAAGAGAGAGCCAGGAGGAATGAAGACAGTCTGCAACCCCCTGCCATGCAATACCACAAAGCTCTCACTGTTTATTTTTAATGTATTAACTACAGTTCTCGACAGACGATATGCAGAGAAGAATTGCCCATCTTACCCAGCTACCACTTCACTCCAAATCAGTTAACCCATCAGTAACTATTGCATCCAGAGCCAGCATGCACCTTTGTGAACCAGTCTGCTTCTGCAAGGAATGGATGAAAACGGAGGCCTTGCAAAGTTTTTGGTTTTCAGCAATCTGGCTGCTGTTGGTCAATGGCTGAGGAAGCAAATCCTAGACTCAAGGCCCCCACACTGAATCTCCAGCAGACTCTTGCCTGTTTTAATCAGGGAACTGATAGCACCAGTGACTCAGCTGGTCTCCACTTCAGTGGAAATACATGACACCTCTACAAGTACAATAATGTGGCCTATCATTGCATGTGCATTGAGGGCACCCTTCACGATGATCCCATCATGTGCTCACCCCTCACCCTTGGAATGCAAGCTGAGACATTTTAGAAAAGAAAGAGGTTGAGGAGACGTCTATGAGTCTATTCCACCTATGGAGCCAGTTATGCCCCTTCGCGTTTTTAGTGATGGTGTGGGACACATCAGATTTAGTCTTCTTCTGAGTGAGGACACAGTCCAGGAACAGCCGGGCAAACTTCTCCCACATGCTATCCATGACAACAGGCCTAAACCTGACCAGGAGAGACTACTTCTAGGAGGAGAGGAGACTTCAATGGTCATGGACTAATCAGTTCTACCAACGAAGAGATCAGTTTTGTGGCATTTACATTTGGGAACTAGGCCAATATAAGGGCCCATGCAGTGTTTAGGCCCTCCAAAGAGGACTTAAAGAAAGAGATTGGATGCACGCTGTCCTTTCTTCACAAGATTAATTTCACCTTCCATGAACAGAAGTTGTCTCTTGACCCCTTCAGTCCCCAGTCCTTTCTCCAGTTTATTTGGTGTCTCTTTGGATGTTGGGTTCAGATCACCTTGTGACTACCCAGATAAGGGGACAGGGCAAATTTCTTCTTTAAAAGATATATGCCACCACCACTACATTTTCTGAAGCTTGGGTTGGTGGGTGGGTGGTAAATTCCTTCTTCGTCCAGTCAATAGGGCTGTATCCCTAGACTTGCCCAAGAGAACATAACGTGTGTGACAGAGGAAGGAATCGAAGCCCCATCACCCAAGTCTCAAGGCAGTTTCTTAAATCATAAAACCATCCTTCCTCTAACAGAGGGGCCTTTGTAGATGCTCGCTTTCATGTAGTTCTGATGATTCCCCAGTGGCCATCTGCATCAACCCCCTTCCTCTGTGACAGAGGTGGATTGCTGGCAGTGGTCCGGGGTTGGATCCTGGGGCATACAACATAATAGGAGTCAGCGCTGAAGGCCGCAAATGGCCACCATCATCTCAACTGACTTCCTGCCTATGACAGGACGCTAAACTCACTCAGTTACATTGGCTTTGAGCCCAGTAACCTGGCTTCGACCAAAGTATAGCAGTACGCCTCTCATGACCACATGAGGTTTCCCTTAATCAAAATGCATCCTGGGGCTAGAAGAAGGTCCAGGTTCCCCCTTATAAAGCAATTTTAATACTTCCTGAGAATTAAAGGCCTTTGTATAGGAGGCAGGATTCCCCTGGAGAAGAGCAATATTATCTGTAAGGCAAACAGACTGAGAACTCTAGGCATTTTGTGGATGATGTTCACATTTCCCAAACAGTTGGCTGTAAAACCACCAACTTGCCCCTTAAATCCATTCACATGGGGAGGGGACTTTGTGAATTGTTCTTTGTACGGCTGTTGCAATTTGCCCTTCCAGTCTGTGCAGCTATTTCAAGACTCAGCCAATCGCCCCCTGCTCCTCTCTGCTTAAGCTATGGGAAGACAACCAACTCGGAAAAGCCATCCTCGTTTTGGCAAGCGTCTTTCCCACCACTGCCAAGACTCGAACCCCGAGTCCAAGGCTACTTGGCGCTGAGACTCAGTGGTGTGCCTCACCCTTGGACGAATCCTGGCGTTTGCAAAGTTATTACACCTCATTATGAATTGGATTTTAATCTACTGTAAATAGTGCGCCCATTATAGTGTCATAAGAAGCAATTAGCTCCCCTCCTCCCGCTTGCTTCTATGCATGAGGGCCAGGGTTTAATATCACTGAGCTGCAAGGGTTTGCTGTGGTTTCTGCAGACACATGTGAAATAAAGGGTTTTGCTATCGGGTTAACCTGTTCAGTGCTGGTAAAATTCATGCAGTGTTGCCAGGAGGCCACTAAAGCAAGGTCTCGAGGCCACTGAGCTTCCTTTCGATTCAGGAACTTTTTTGGCATGTGCTACAGTGGTGTTGGCAGTCTTCCTCCTTAGGGTGGGCGCCGTTCAAGCAGTTGACAAATGGTGGTTTCCCCTGTATTGCCTTTAACCTGGTCGCAAAAGGGATTATCATTTGCAGGGGCAATCCAGAGGCCAGTCCCTTGCTCGCTGCTGAAGGCCCTGGAGCCATTATTCCAATCTCAGCAAAGGTTTCCTGCCTTGTGTCCTGGAGGAAATTCGTTTCTGGAGGTGGTGTGCATCACAGGGTTATAAATGAATCCTGCCCAGTCTCGCTGACGGCGTCAGCTGAAGCTAGGGCTTGGGAGCAGGTGGGGGCGACATCAAGAGTCTTCCACTTGTGTAACAGTGCATTAATAGCAACTCACTCAGATGGGGTTTTAGTGCCCCTCAAGCAACTAAGAGAGAGAATGATTTCTCCCCTCTGCAAATCCTTGCTGCAGAAGTCAAGATGGCTCTCTCCCACCTTTTCTTTGTATTAGGGTAAAGACTAGAGGCCCACTGCGCTCGGTGCTGCACAAACACATGTGCGCACACTGACACACACTGCCTCCCTCAGGAGCTTACCATATAAACAGATTAAGGATAGATCTATGCCTTGAACTGAAGGATGGTGATTCCCGCCTCAAGAAGAAACATCCATGCTAGCTCTGATTGAGCCAGCGCTCTCAAACAAAAACATTGCTACATGGGGCTAGCTGCCCCCCACATCAATCCTGCCTGAGACATTAGGGATGTATTAAGAGCAGCCAGCCCCCCTTGCTACTTGCAGCTGTGGCTCTGTGGCTATCACTTGTGGAGGAGTCCATGGTAGGTCTGCTTAAGCTAGAATATACACCTCTGTCTTGAGGTGCAGACATATCCCAAGAGTGGGAGGGGGAAACAATTCACCAAAGGTCACACTGTAGAGCTGCCAAAGGACCCAGATTTGTCGATTCCCAAGCCAGTGCCTACACTTCTAACCCACTCTTCCCCCCGTGCTTACTTTCTTTCTACCAAAGTGAATGTTAATGCCAGGGCTAGACACCGACTATCTCTGCTCATGTCCACAGCCACAGAAACGTGACAGCGAATAGTCACATTGCTGCATGCAACACGGGAAGGAGGTCAGCATCGTCAAAGAACCTGTCTAGAACAGGCTGCAAGCTGCTCTCCGTGCCAGCACTGCCAGTGTTTCTCAAACAAATCCACCCTCTTGGTGAAAGGAGATTTCATTGTCCAAGGCCATTTCCTTCCTGGAACATATTAGTTGCAAATGACTGCTAATGGGGGGGCGAGTAGTTTTTCTTTCGTCCTTGGGTCATGCAATCTCTACCCATGCAAATAGCCCCATGGAAATGAACTTGCCAAGGATTAGGACCCAGTACCTGCCCACACAGCCTTTTTTAAATTAAGCACTTCCATTAACATAGCCCTGTCTACAATGAGGGTTAGACTGGTATAAATATATCACCCAGAGGTGGTGAAAAATCCACTCCCCGAGTAACATACTTCGATTGATAGTATAGACCAAGCTTTAGTCCATGGCTGTGTCCGCCTGCACCCAGGACTCTGATAACCCAAGAGCCCATAACGTTTGTAAACTAGGCCCATATTCTCAATCCTTTGTTTGCTGAAGCACACATGGCTCACCCGTGTCCAGAATGGTACAAAAGCCAACAGGTTGCAGCCATCCCACCCTGTCCTTACAAGAGGCTCCTCTTCTGAGTCTCTACCTTGCCTGGCCTACATCCGCACTGGTGCGTCTGCAAACCCACACAGTACAATCCCTTGCTCTTCCCACACTCGTGGTTCTTAGAGTGAAGCACCTGCCTGAAGCCAGCTGGTGCAACTGCACCTGCTGAAGGTGGGTGATCTAGCAAGGGGCGCTTCCCACCCGTGCACCCTCATTACATTGTGTGCCTGCTCCAGGCATAGTGCATCCAAACTTAGTCACTCGTGGGCCCTGATTGGTTTAGGCTCTGTCTGACACATGCTGAAGAACCACATGGCCATCATGTAAAGAAATGGGTTAATATACAAGCTTCAGACAGCACATTCGTTTAAGTGACAACTGAAATGAATTCAGAGGCCTCCTTCTAATCTTCAGTGGACCTTTGTCCACAGAAACAATTGACAAGCAAGGCCAAAGGCTGGTATAAGTGGCTGGGAGCAAACCAGGACTGAGGGGCATCAGCAGAGCTGTGTGTGCAAAGCCTAGGATTGGGTGAACAGGGGTAGATGCAGGTCAACACTGCTTTTACTGAAGAATGGGATGGGGACCCAGGGCTGGAAGATGGCTGAGTGGGAAGCGTGTACCATGGCTGCCTGTGCAATGCCAGGCGCTTGGCGGGCTAGGACCGAGTTATAGGTCAGTGGCTCTGTCTACAGCGGGTTGCAGTTTTGTGCAGTGATCTCAATCTGTCCTTATAACAATAAATCTCCAGCTCTTACTTTAGCTCTTTTCATCATTAGGTGTCACAGTACTGTATAAAGGGAGGCCACCATCATTTCCTGCATTTTACACATGGGGAAACTGAGGAACAGCAGTGGGATGCAATTTGCTCAGCGTCACTCAGTAGGCAAGCAGCAAAACTGAGACTAGGACCTGAGTTTCCTGAGTGCCACTGCCCTAGGCAACACCACCTCTCTAATAGATTTGGGAATTTGTGGTAGAGATGACCCCACTTTTGCCACATGACCCAAAAGAGCTGAGCATGCAGGGCTCACTTGGTTAAAGCAGAGGAGAATATCAGGAGATCTGAGTGTAAATGAAGAGGAGATGGGAAGGGTGGCTCAGAAGTCAAGTCCAAAGCTCCACGGACACAGCAGTGGGGAGTGCTGGAAAACTGCCCAGGGGGAAGAGGAAGGTCAGGGGCTCACTAAGAGCACCCTCATAGCTGATGGACTGAGAGCTGAGTCCAGCCCCCTACCAAAGGGCTGCAGGACACAAGAAGGGCGTGATAGAGGAAAAAAGGAGCAAAGGGCCTTGGCGAACACCATGTGCCTACTGTGGTGTCAGCAGCAGCAAGGTACGTTAAAGGGATGCCCCCTCCAAATGGAGGTTGTTTCTGACCTTGATGTGTCCGATGAACACAGCACCAGTTGCCCCAGCAAGAGACACAGCGGTGATGTCAGCTCGCCACTATAAATAATACCTCAGTCCCAGCTCTGGACCTGACTATCCACTGCCTAGCCCCTAGTGCAGCCATTTACGCTTGTGTAGGACGAGTGTGAACACCTCGTTCTGATTTTGCCTCCACTTTGCACAATTGTGAATGGCAGCAGGAGTCTGTGGAAGGTCTCCTAGATATGGAAACTCTGTCTTCCTCGACCCATACTGAAAAGGAAACATTGCACAGGACTGGGAGTTAGGCCTCTATTCCTGACTGCTGCTGCTTGGCCGGTGATGCTGGAAAAGTCACAGGCATGCTCAATGCCTCAGTTTCCCCCTTTTGCAAAGTGCAGGTGACGTGCTTTGGAAGTAGGGCAGGGGGTTTGATGCACTGGCGTGTGTCAAGCTAGGCAGTTCTTGGGTTAAAGGATCTATAGAAAGATGGGACTTACAAAGCTGCCTAGATTTGGATTCCCAAATCTCATTAATTTTACAAGGGACTTGGATGTCCAAATCCTTCAGGCAGCTTTGAAAAAGTCTCAGCCAGAAGGCATCATCGTCACAGGGAGCGCCAACATCCACGGGGAGCCAGAACCCTGCTGGTAGCACAGAATGAACACCACCAAGCAGGCTTGCAACATAATGCCCTGACCTGATCCTTCCTCACTGAAACTAGTTTTAGTCCATTGGCTTCAATGGAGTCACTCCTGGGTCACATTGGATTCAGGCCCTGGGCTGTGAGGGGGGACTCCTGGACCCCCAGAATTTGGCTGTATGGGGTGGAGATTGCAACGACGAAGAGTGTTGGGCAGGGGACACCATGGGACCTGTGGCATGCAGGTGGACTAGAACATGAAATCTCAGGTCAGCCGCTTTTAAAGCCAGAGCCAAATTAGTTCCAGGCCTTTGTGAAGGAGATAAATTGTAGACGCGAGACCACATACTTCCTGCATCAGGCTATGAGGAAGGAGGCAAGGGAGAGGGGCGGGGGCTAGGAAAAAGAAAGGGCTTTCAAAAAAAAAAGGGATCAGTTTTGTAATTACAGAGTAAGCGGCTGTGATAAAATGATAATGGGAGAGTTCTGACCTGGGTTAGCCAGTTCTGCAGAGCTGTGAAATAAATTTAGCAAGAGAGAGAGGGCAGGGGGCTCCCAGCCTGGGTTACAGCTGAAATGCTGGTTTCACAAACAAGATGTAAATTGGATGCAAACATCTAATTAACCTTCTTGCTTATTTTCATTCAGGAAGGAGACAGATCCCAGCCAGAGCCAATACCATTTCAGGGTCTCACTTCACTCAAAGAATGGAAGGTGCTGGGGTTTACAGAATATTTCTTATCCTCTTCATAGTCTCTCTTTCTCTACCTGTTTAACTCTGTATTTATATCGCATATAATGCTACAGCATTCCTACTCCTCTCTTCTGGCCTATCTCTCCATCCAGTTTTCACCTTTGGAGGTTCTGGGAGTATCTTTTTTTAGATTATCTTGGAAAACCAGTTTCAAAGAGGGAGCCGTGTTAGTTTAGTTGGGCAAAAAACAAACAAGGAGCCCTGCAGCACTTTTAAAGACTAACGGATTTATTTATCGCATGAGCTTCTGCACAGTTTTCAGTGTTCAAGCATCTGACGAAGTGGGATTTCTCCCCCGGAAGCTCATGCGATAAATAATTTTGTTAGTCCTCAAAAGTGCTGCAAGACTCCTTGTTTGCTTTTTTGGAAAACGGGACTTTGAAGGAAGGGGAATCTTTCTTTTTAAAACTCCTTCTTTCTCCCCACTTTATTGGTAGGAACTCTTATGTAGGTCTGGCGAGGCTGCACCTCTGCCATGGAAGAGCATTCAGGTTGCGCTTGATTTTAGTTTTAGCTGAGAGTCATTAGACTAGGGCGCGTGGGGGGGTGTTCACAATGAGTTTCTCCTCCAGGCCAGATCCTCAGCTAATGTAAATGGGTGGTGTGCCAATAAAGCTAGCGTTACACCAGTTGAGAACCTGGCCCAATAGCTACGGGAAAAGAGCAGGCCTGGAAAATGACTCTTATTTTCCTCCCCAGGCTAAAGTCTGCTGTTATACCACAAGGCTATTTATCAGCTTGAGGGCTAGTGTTCCACATGGATTTTGGAGGTGACCCCCCCTTGGCTGTGTCCTGGCCCCCCCCACTCCCGCTACTGCCTTCCCCTCACCCAGCCTCTTGTCTTTTTCACCCCACCTCCCCTAGGGGCATTCAGCCAGTGAAAATGGTCCCCTGGCTGCAACGATGAAGATGGATGCGTGATTGATTCTCTCGCTTCTACTTCCCCCACCCCTCCCCGCTTTCCATGCCCTTCTGGCAGAAAATTAAAAGGCTATTTGTTAAAGGGTGAAAGCCCTCAGGTGCGGCCCCCGGCTGGACAATTTGTCTCCATGAAAAGGATGCTATTATGAGAGAGGCTGGCTGCAGGAAAAGGGCTGGGGGAGTTTGCCAGGACTGAGAGGAGAGGGAAAGAAGACTGCCACGGGAGACAATAGGGCTGGCTTCGGGAGGGGGCCAGCAAGCCTGTGATTGCAGAGGCTTGCCATCCCTCTTGGATGGTCTGTCGTAGTGTGTGTGGGGTTTTTTTTTTTTTTTTTGAGGGGGTACATTGTATAGGCGGGGTGGAGGGAAGGAGAGCCATGTGTTCAGACGAATGGAGCCAATTCTCTTTTTATGAGGCCTGCCATGGAGCAGAAGCGTGTCCTGCCAATCCTGGCCCCTCCCCGGCAAACCACCCTCATGAAAGAGCAAGCTGTCTCTGCAGACAGGCTGTGGGGGTGGTGGGGGGAAGCAGGCTCATTTTGCCCCTCCTAGTACCCTCTTTCCTTGGGGTTTGATCAAGGAGAACACAAAGGCCTGGAAAACGCCAGGGAGGTGACATTCAAATGAACAAAACCTTTTTGCAGCATCATTTCCCCAAGAAGCTGTCCAAGGCCTCCAGGTCATTATTTCCACTCCTGGCTCTTCCAGGCTATTGCCCTCCTGTCCCCATCCCCTCTTCACCATGGGCACTGCCATCCCAATCTCCAGTGCCCCCCTCTTCACTCATTGCCCAGTCTTTTGCCATGCTGAACCTCCCTGTGTTACCCTGGTCCTCCAGGCCTTTGTGACGTCTCTGTCCTGAGGGGCAGCATGCCTTTCCTTCCATCTACTCCACATCCATCTATCCCTGCCCCATCACTCCTTCCATCCACCTTAAGGTTTTATCCGACCACCCCTCACTCCCTCGTCTGGGCTCCTTCCCTGTAAAGTCGCTCGTGGACATTATGGCATCTCTGGCATGTCACCTTCCACAGAGTTGAATGCGCTTGTGTGGGAATAAGGGGTTGGTTTTTCAGCAGGCTGTCCGGCTGGTTCAGTTAGTTCCACTTGCAGGGATGTCCTGCGAGCCAGAGGAGGCCCATGGGGTGTTGGCCTTCTGAGGAAAAGGCCTTTTCAAAGATGGTAGCTTTGCAGTGCTTCTTAAAGAAAATCTCCTATGGAAGATTGTTCCATGGTTGGGTCCCTATGGAAAGTGTTTTATCTCCAGCTCTCAGCAGCCTTACTCCAGGGGTGAGACCATCTGGGGGTTGCACCTTCTTTACAGGTGTCAAATCAACCGGCACTTTCCGCTTATGTGACACTGGCTATTATCCATGTTTTCCCTCTCCTGCTGTTGAATCTTAAGGATATTCTGGATGCCCAGGCATGGAGCTCTGAGCAGGGCCGATTCTGGGAGTCTGGTGATGTGCGAGAGATGTCTCCAACCTGAGACAAATCCAGCAGAGAATCACTTCTAAGTTATATAGCTCTGGCCCTTTAATATAGTGCCTCAGCTGGAGTAGATCAGCAGAGCTCCAGCAACTTCAACTGAGCTACGCTTATTTGCATCTACAGAGGCTTTGGCCCCCTCACAGGAGGAATCAACCTGAGTGAGTCTCTTGCCTCCCAGCTTTGTTTGCTGCCCCAAAGCACCAGGTGGCTCCTGCTTTCCCAAAAGAGAGTTTATATGTGCTTCAGAACCCTGCTTCTTGAAGGGGATGCCCGCCCAGATTTGGGAAGGGGCTCCACTGGACACTAAAAACCCCATGATGAGAACAGCGGTTCCCACCAGCCTCCCTTTACACCACACTTGTCCCCTAAAAGCGTCCCACCCTTGTTAGCACTGGTATTCACCCGCTCTTTATCCCATGGCCTTTCCAGCTCATGTAGATAGGACTTGGGTTCCATCAAACCAGAACTGGATTTGAAGTTGTGACCCGTTCCTGAACACACCAGCCAGCTGTTCAGTCCCTCTTTCTGGGGCCTTTTCATGATTCTAGAAATCATGCAGCTGCAGAAAGGACGCAGGTAGCTAGAAAAACTGCCCAAGTTATGATTACCTATATCCCGTCCAGAGATATAGCAAAGCAATTTCATCATCACCCCTGTCCATGGGAACGCATAGATTAAAACTGGCAACTCTGCAGAAGACTCAGTGTTTATCCTGGCTTGAAGATGCCACACATGCGAGCTGGGATTAGTGCTAGAAAGCATGGAGCAAATGCCAGATTGCTGACTCCTTTAATTTCTGTTGGCTTCCATGAGAGATGATTGGGGCGGCAGAGATCTGCACTTCTGAAAGGGCTCGGCAGATGCCAGGATCGAACCTTTTCATTCTACCATGAGCACAACGGCCTTCAACAACTCCAGATTGAAAATCAAGGGGTAAAGGTCACAATGCATTCAGAAAGAGGGTCAAGCTGAACTTCAGTGCACAAGAGAGGTGTAAAAGGGAACTGTTTATATGCTAGGCTTTCCCTACAGATGAGCACCCAACTACCAGAAGTGTGATCTTAACTTAACACATGTTCTCATCTTTATAGACAATGGACATAAAAATACGCACTCACTCTCGTGTGCCTTTCTTATGTCACTAGCAAAGGAAAAGAAATGGAAGCTCAAAAAAAGAGCACGTCCTCATTCTGCTATAAGAACAGCCGTTCTGTAAGAGCTCTCTGGATGTCTCCCTGTGGATACTCTACCCTGTTTGGAGCAATTATTCTGAAATGAAGTCAGGAGTGGAGTGTCCATGTGGGCTGCTACCCCCAAGTAGCTTATTTTGCAATGGCCATGCTCGATCTTCTCATGCAGACACGAACGCTATGGCCACTCCCACAGACGGCACATAGGTATTCACGCACCAATGCAAACCAAGGAGTAACCTCTGGAAGGGGACGTCAGGTGTCATGGAGTTGGGCGAGCATCCATGGATGCACCTTGCCTCGACCTGAGCAAAACTCATTTGTAAGTCTCCCTTTCCATCTTTTCCCCATGGAAGGGGACTGGTGTTCACTTGCGTAAAGCCAGGAAGCAGGTGGGAAACCAGTACAGGGTGACTCATTCTGACCTCAGCTATGCAGTTAGGAAGATTATAATTTTTATTTATTTATTTATTTTTGGTAAGCCAAACGTTGGGAAAACTTGTTTCATTTCACTTCATTTTTGTAGTTTCACGGCAGCTAAAAGAGCTCATCTTTGATTTTTGTTCTTCTAATTTCCCCCTCCTTCTCCCATGTGCTTCTTCTCTGTAGACTTGGTTGCTGCTGCATTCCCTTTAGCGCTACAAGAGCTACCCCCTTTCAAAACAAGGAATATGGGCTGATTAGTTGTCACAGAACAGGACAGCAGGTGGGAGGCTGGGTGATGTCAGGACCACCGTTAAGTCTTAGGGTCTGGCTGCTAGCTATACAGAATATTAGTATCGCCCCTTCATTGTGTTGTAGCCTAACAGAGTCCTCAGAGTTTGGATACCGAGATCTTCATAACCCCAGGCTCCCTTTATCTGATTAGGGCTCAAATTTAGCCACATTTTCTCATTGGCTAGCTGTTGTTTGGGACTTGGATTAACTTTTTGGGTGTGTGTGTGTACAGTGACTGACAGAGTAAAAATAAATATCTAATATTTTTCCATCGATGTATTTTAAAGCTTTTTACCCAGGACATCAGGATCATTAAGCGTATTTTACAGATGGGGAAACTGAGGCACAGAAAGGGGCTGTGGCTTGCCCAGAAGGAAGAACTGGGAATGTAAGTCAGGTCCCCCATGTGCCATTCGTGGGCTTTTACACTGTCTCAATAGTGGATTTAGGAATTCTCAAGTTGATCCGTATTTTCCAGATGACCCAGAGTTGATCAGAACTCAGAGCTCACTTTGTTAAACTGGAGGTCCCTGGGCGTACTAATGGAAAGCAGACCATGCTGCACTGCAAGAAGAGGAGTCATTTGAACTCATGCGCCAAGCTCCCCAGAACAGCAAAGCTGGGAGTGCCGCAAGGACTGCCCTACAAGAAAGGGAAGAATGGGGGTGCATCAACTACTTCACAGCCAGCCATGGTCAAAGCTAAGGTTACCTTCTGAATGCTTTCCCTTTTACTGGCACCTTTAACAAGCAGATCCACAGTGAAGTGCTGTTTCAACATCCTCCAGTTGCCTCCATGTTGTCAGAGAATTTCCACCTCTGGTGGAGCTTTCAACTCCCTCATTTTTACACTCAGGGAATTTTCTTAATTCCTTTTTACACTTGGTACCTGGCATTCATTGACCATTTGGGCTCCATGCCTGGCTTATCTGAGCTCCTAACTCCCTCTAAAACGTGAAGGAAATTAGGTGCCTAAATACCTTGGAAGCTCTGGACCACCCTGCTTCAGAGATCTCTTCATTTTGTGTCTAGCACTGTGCATGACAGTAAAAGTTTCTGTGGTAGATTCGTGACCAGCCTCAAGGAGTTTGGAAGAAGACCACTGTGGTGACCTGCTCTTCCAGCTAAGCTCCACAGCCCACAACTTCAAGTGTCATCACAGAAACACAGAGAACAGACTCCAGAAAGATTGTAGGAATACTTACAGAAGGGATACACCAATTTTTAGTTTACCATAATGCACACCCCCAGGATCTTTAGTCTCATTCTGCAATAAGTGCTCTCAGCTCTCAGGCAAGATCAAAGTTTTCTAGGGAAGCAACTCTCAATTAGTGCCCAACTGTTCCCAACTCAGTACCTTTTTTCCTCTCAAAACGATTACATCTTCTATTTCTTTCTGGAGCTGTTTTTACTCCTTCAGCTTCTCAGGCATTACCTCTCATCTTTCTGGAGCCAGCAGCTTCTGACTCAGAGAGATCTCAGGCTCCTCCATTCCCAGCAGCCTCTGCAGACTGATTAATTAGACTAGGCTTGTTTTTTCTCCTCCCTCATTGCTGCTACTTCATAGTACTCTTCCCAGTTTCTCTGGCTAGGAAGTTCAGCCTATAAAGCCACAGTTCCTTTGTTGACCAGTTTCTAAAGAAGGGTAAATCAGTGTGGCTGCACTGATTTTATTTGCACCCAATGAAAATATGTCCAAAACACTGCAAAAGGAAATGTAGTTTCTGATAGCTGAATAGGACCTGGAGCACATTTACAAGTAACTACCACTGATTGGTCTTATTTTCATCCACTTTACAATCATTAAAATTGCAATCAAAGGTGCTGCTTTCACTCTGTGGACATCTGTTTTTATGCAGCAAAAGGTACAGGTGGGAACTACCAGAAATTCAATCTGAAATCTAGCAGAAAGAGATTACAGTATAATGACTCAACTTTTCTAATGCTAGTGGTTTACAGTACTGATATTTAACTTTTACAGCCAAAGCGCCAGTTGGCATTGAAAGGAGATGCAAGGAGCAGCAAAGAAAATGAGATAATGTCTTTACTATGACTACACCACAAAGGGCATGATATGAAATGTTAAGGTAGAAGCTTCCACTTACCTTTACTGGATACTGACACAAATCACAGAGCTAACACACCTGCAAGTCAGTGTGTTTGTGGCTTTACTTATGTATATTTATATCTTAACCTACTATATATTTTGTATAATATATTGACATATATTTCATTTATACCTTTGAAGATAAGACATTCGAAGACAACAGGCCACACATAATCATAGAATATCAGGGCTGGAAGGGACATCATGAGGGCGTCTAGTCCAACCCCCTGCTAAAAGCAGGACCACTCCCACTAAACCATCCCAGGCAGTTTGTCCAACTGGGTCTGAATGCTTTAGTATGAGCCCTGCAGGAGAAGAAATATACACATTGGGCTATGAAAAGCTATACACAGCATTCTGAACACCTGAATCTCCGGCACTCAACCCCTTGAATCTTTCAGCCTCTCAGTCTCCACAGGCCTGGCCCATAGGTCAGCCCCCTTCTGAGCTTTTAGCACCCAAATCTATGCAGAACTGAGTAACACATGCAAGCCAAAGACCTAAATCCGAATCTGAATCTGCAACACCATGATTCTCCAGTGAGCAAGTCTGATGTGCATTTCCAGCGGCTATGAAATCTTGCTCTCCAACCCTGGAAACTCACAACTCTCTTCAGCATTCCCGATCTGATGACTTTGTGTCAGAAGTGTTCCTTGGGTCTTTTGAATGTAATCTCATTCTTTTACACCTAAGGGATCAGAAGGTACAAGGCCACAGACAGCAACCCTATTCTTTTCAATACCAATTTGACTTTGTTTAAAAAAAATTAGATGTTTCCTTTGTTCAGCTGTAGCTAGATTTGATTCCTGACTCTTGCCACCAAATCTCTAGTGCATCCCTGATGCTAAGGCTCTTTTGTTCCCTGTCAGCATCTTGCTCCTTGATTTAACTGGTGAGATTTGAGGGGGGGCTATTCAAACAGCCCAGATTCCAAAATCTTTGACCTGAAACATTGCAAGCCTCCGTCAAGGCTGAAGCCATGAACTGCTGTGGTGAGTAGCCAGTCCCCCAGGAGGGTTCAGAGAGCCAAGTCATCTGCACCTTACACAGAAAAAGGAGTGTGGTGGGGGGAGGCAAGTATCTTCTCAACAAAAGACAAATTCTCTTGCAAGGGAGAGAAAGAGCAAGGCAGAAAGAAAACAAAAGAGTTCCAGAGAGAGATGAACTCTGCGGCTTGGCTCCCGTCTGCTGGCGATAAGATTGATGGCCCTGTAGAGAATAGTGGGCTGAGTGATAGATAATTTCAAATCAGCAGTAAACATTGCTTGGGACTCATTGCTTTTCTAACAAGTGTGACACTGGTGCAGAGGAGAGATGCTGTGTAGATTAGGCAACAGATACAGAAAAGAGGCCTTTTCACTGAGCAGTCTTGAAATGGACGCATGCATGATCAGGGCTCTTTAAAGCAAAGCTCGTCAAACGGAAAGGGAGAGGTTGGGGAGAGCGCTACTAGTCCCTTGGCAGATCACATTCAGTCATTGCTTTCACCTCCGCATTTCGCTCCCCCTGTTTTCTTGTAACTTGAGCACTGGAGGCCACTGTGGGATTTTCAAAGCACCTTGGTAAGTTCAGGAGCCGGGGTCCCGTTGCCTTGTCCTGTAGTCGCAATTCATTTAGGTGCTTTCCCAGATTTCTGCTCGTTCTGTGATTCCTTTGGCACGATCAGGCAGCCAGCAAAGGGACCATGGAGGAGGTATAACCCTTCTTTCTGAAAATACTCCAGACCGCTTGGGGCTTCTAGGACAGGCCCAGAAGCAGATTGCCTAGCTTTGCCCTATGTCTGCAGAAGCATTCACCAAGGCAGTGGTTTTCAAACCTTTTTTCTTGGGACCCAGTTGAAAGAAATCATTTATGCCTGCAACCCAACAACTATATCGTTGAGCAATGTATTCCAGTCTTTTGGTGATGGGAGCACGAAGTGCCACGACCCAGTATCTGAAGGTCTGTGACCCAGTACTGGGTCCTGACCCTAAGTTTGAAAACTACGGCACTATGGGGCACGCCATGGGGTGAAGTGCACAAAGGAAGGAAGAAGGCATGATGCGGTTGGTCTTTCAGGGGCTGTAGCAGTAATGCGTGCATGTTATGGGAGCCTTCAGAGCACTCTGCTTGGTGCCAGGACCCAAAGAAGCCCACACAGCTGTAGACCAGGATTCCTCCCTCTAGTCCCGCTATCGATGAAATTGCCCCTGGGGGAGATGATTTAGTAATGGGGTGGGGCTGAGTGCATAGGAGAACTGTACAATCGGCCCAAAGCAAAGATTACGTACAGGGCTTCTTCCCTGGAGGTGCTGGAGGGAAGGGACAGGCTCACACTCAGACCTTGCCCCATGTTACTGCACTGGTGGCTGTGTGATGTCCCAGCACTCGATGCTCCCTCCCTTTGGTCTGCTGACCCCCACCCCACACTCCTTGGAAAGCCAAGGATGCAAGGAAGAAAACATGGGAGGAAAACACTGAGGATCTTCTCATTAATCTGTTCTTCCTTAGTAAGGCACGAAGGCTAACGAGATTGTAGATATGGAGATGAATGCAGCAGGGTCTCAGTGTGGAGCTGAGGGAGTTCTGGGAGATGCCAGGGGAGATCCCCC
The DNA here is from genome assembly GCA_007922195.1 of Podocnemis expansa. Taxonomy (NCBI): domain Eukaryota; kingdom Metazoa; phylum Chordata; order Testudines; family Podocnemididae; genus Podocnemis; species Podocnemis expansa. Next base: position 1,923,136 of record ML682206.1, on the reverse strand, counting down.
TGGTCGTAGGGTGTCATGTTCAAAGCGAGCAATTAAAGGGGTAGTTATAGCTCAAGTGGGCTCAAGTTACAGCTCAAGACCCACTAAGCTGTCCCTTGTCTTCAGGGCCACTTGGCCTTGCAGCCTGGGAGGTGACACCTGTGCTGGGTGATCACATCCACTGGTGGGTTCAGTGCAGGGTAGGGAGACCCAGCCGTACCCTTTTCCACTAGGTCCCTTACCAGGGCCAGGCTTGCCTCTCACTGCAACAATCCTGTTCCCTGGGTTGAAGGTCCTCCTCTCACCTCTAGCACCAGTAGTCTACTGGCATCAGCCATCTCTTCTCGGTTGATCTTGGAGGTCAAATGGGTAAAGCCCTACGCGGATACAAAAATGTGGATCTGCCTCCAATCTGCACCTGCAAGAAATGATCCGTAGATATCCACATTGTATCCACGGATGTGGATATAATGTGGTTACCTGTGGATATCCACATATTTGCAGGGCTCTAGCTCTGTGCAGATAAAAATATGTGGACCTGTATCTGATCTGCATCCACAGGAAGTGGTCTGCGGATAACTGCATTGCATCCGTGGATGTGGATATCCATGAATATAATGCGGATATCTGTAGGTTTGCAGGGCTCTACAAATGGGTGCCTTCAGGGGCCTCAGTGTGGTTGGCCTCTGCAGTGCAGGGGTCCAAGAGGTTCCTGGAAGGAGTCTGCAATATACATCATCTGCATTCCTCAGCAAGCCCACACTGAGCTGAGCTGCTCCCTTTTATACTCGGTCTCCAGCTAGAGCAGGGGTCTCAAACACATGAGCCGCGGGCCGCATGTGGCCCCTAACGCTATTTCCTGTGGCCCGCAATGACACGATCATTACCAATATTTGCAATATCATTGTATGGAAAGGTTTCAGTGGTGCGGCCCTCAGGCTACCATACTCATCCTCACGTGGCCCTCTACTAGTCCGCATGGTGATTTGAGTTTGAGACTCCTGAGCTAGAGCCTGCCCAGCAAGGGCAATGGGGTGTGGTCTATTCAGTCCATCTGGTGCAGTCAACTCTAGCTGGGCTGGGGGGTGAGGGATTAGATCAGGGGTCTCAAACTCAAATCCCCACGAGGGCCACATGAAGACTAGTTTGTTATCCTGAAGGCTGCACCACTGACACCTTTTCATGCAACAATATTGCAAATATAGGTAATGATAGTGTCATTGCAGGCTGCAGGAACTAGCTTTAGGGGTTGTATGTGGCCCACAGGCGGCATGTTTGAGACCCCTGGGTTAGATACATGCTATCACAGGGGGTGAGCGTTGTGAAGAGAACACTCCTCTGCGGGGTGGAAAGGACTCAGAGGGTTGGAGGTACAAAGTCATTCTGTAGTTATCTGAACTGGGGTTTAGCTCCAGAGCACACTGTGTCAACCTTGCTCTGTTCCCAGTAAAAGTCAGCACTAAAATGTCCATCCTCTTCAATAGTAGCAGACATAAGCCAATGCTGACGCCTTTTGGAAATCTGCCCCCCTCACCCTCACTCCTCTCACCCATTCTGCTTGATGTTCCAGCTGGAAGACAAAAGCAAATCCCCTATGAGCCCATCATTCTCTTCTGTCTGAGACCCAGATATGTGTCCAAGACGCCAAATAAGACACATAACAAAAGCAAAAAGGCCTAATGTAAGAAGTTTTTTCTTCTAATGTAGTCATTCCACTAGGCCTGTTCCTACCCTTGTCTGGGGGATCTGGCTGGAAGCGTGGAGGCTTGTCCTTGTCTTGCGATGCTGTTTTAACTCCATCTCCAATGTGGGGAATCGAGCATATTAGTCACTTCCGCAGTGATGCTGGACTGCATCATTGTCTGGGCCAGATTCAGAGGTCAGGCTCTGCGACCACAATGCACACCTTCTTTTGCTCCCTGCACATATATGTGTTTATACCAGAGAATCACACACCTATGGAAACTCACATACGCTTATTTCAGAGGAATAATGCAGACACAGATTCAACGATTTGCCTGAAGTCAGCTGGAATCTCAGAACTGAAGCCTCAGTTGCTGAGTGCCAGCCCAATGCCTGACCACAAGCCGGTCCTTCCCTTACCAGTGCACCCAACTTCCCCTTCCCCTACCAATGCTACCTAACTGTCTGGCTCCAAAGGGGCAGCCGTGTTAGTCTAGTTCAGCAAAACGAGCAAGGAGTCCTGTGGTGCTTAAAGACTAACAAATTGATTTATCACATGAGCTTTTGTGGGAGAAAATCCCACTTCATCCCCAACCTTCAAAGAATCTGACAAAGTGGGATTTTCTCCCAGGAAAGCTCATGCAACAAACCAGTTTGTTAGTCTTTAAGTGCCACAGGACTCCTGGTGTATTTTGTTAACTACCTGGGTATCCTTTGCCTACCTTTTAGCGACAGGCAGGGGGCTGAATTAGTTAATGGTGATTAAACATACAGTTCATCATCATCATGTTGTATAGTGGGGAGAAAACAGTGACCCTAAATAAAGGACAAATGTAACCAGAAAAAAATGTATACAAATTTAAAATAGCAAAACCAGGGATGAATTTCTGATGAAAAAAATAATTCGGAACTTCCAAAAGTTCCCCTCTCGCCTCTCCAGTCTCCCCACATCCACCTGTCCTACCCAACAGGGCTTTCCATTACAGCCCAAGATTAATTACCTGTTTCACAACCTTTTGGGCTTTCCCCATCTGATAACACGTGAATAAGGCTGACAGAACCTGCTAACAGTTTCATAGCTCCTCTGGCTCCCTGCCGCAGCTGGACTGAATGGATTTCAAGTAGCAACTTCAGTGGGTTTATTACCTTCTTCCTGTCCCTCAGCTTCCCACCTAAACCTAAGGCCTGCTGTCAGTTATCACAGCAACCAGCCACAAACTAACTTTCTTGTTGGAACAGGAAAATAGTCAAAACCCTCCCCGATTCTTGAACTTGGCTTAAAAAAAAACCTCTCCAAAGCTCAATTATCAGCCATCTACGATGGGACTGGAATATTATCCCTTGGCTAAAGCTAGCTTGGACCATGTCTTGACAACAGACTTAAGCCATTGGTCTTCAGCAGGTTGCCCAGAGAAATCAAAGTCTGTGTGTGAGTGCATTTTTATCTGCAGCAGTTAAAATGTAAACTAGCCCTTTAGGGCTCTCTGCTCAGTTGCAAATTCGCCTGCCATGGGTAGCTCACCTGTTGCAAATAGACTGGTAGTTCAACTGCTCCTTTGGTTTTACCATGATCACACAGGCTGGAGAGATGGTGGCAATGCCTCAAGGCATCTTGGTCCACTTTCTGTACTAATTTTGTTTTGCCATCATTAGCTGGTCCCCAATGACTGATTTTCTCTGCAGCCAGGCCCAGGATATTTACTTCTTTCACACGTGAACTGTGCAAAATGGAGCAGGTCCCAAGACCTGTCTTTTCCCTTGTTGCTACTTAACCTCTGGGCCAAATTCTCACTCATCTTTAACCTGTCTTTATGCAGAAATTCCCCCAAAACTGAATGGGATTTTGCTAGCGTGACTTCTGGGCAGGCACTACCAGATCTTCAGAATTTGTCCTAATGAGGATTGCATCTCCTTAGAATTTGGCCTAGATAATGCAACCCTTCAAGACTAATTATGGACATTAGTTCTTTAATGGTCCAGTGGGCTTCACTAAAGTGTGAGCCACGGCCCATTCAAGTCAATGGCGAAACTCCCACTGACTTCTATAGCTCAGGATGAGACCCTATAAGAGCAGATCACAGAAGGATCCCCAAAGAGGTTTAAGATCCAAAGCAAGTGCAGAGGATGACAACATGGCCCCTTTAAATGGTGAAACAAAGATAGACCGGAGCTCTGCGACTTTAAAACCCTGGCACAGAGGCATGTTTCCAAAGCCTCTTTCCCCACTTCAACCTGTCCTATGGGCCATGCAAATTCACTGAAGGCTGGCTTCCAGCCAACATCTCCAGCTTTGGGGAGCTAGAACTGTGTCTAATCACGTCCACAATGTTCCTCCATGAACGAGGTGGCTGGAGGCTGTGGAGGCGTTTGAGCTGCCATCTCCAGCTGAGAGACAATGCAGGGGCATGCTGCACACCTGCTTTCAAAATATGCCAGGTGGTCCAGGACCTGAAAAAAGAGAGTGAGCAAGAAACTGTAGAAGAAAGAAAGGCTAGAGAATAGAGAGAAGATTTTTTCCCTCCTAGCTTTCCTCTTTTGGCTCCAGCGATTGTGCCCTTCAAGCGTCCTTGACCCCTTTGCATGGGGGGTCAGCAGCTCATCTGTATTGCTCACCATAGAAAGCGAGCGACAGCTCCCCATGTATCACCCCAGCAGTCACGCTGGAGCTCTCGTGTCATTTCAATTCATCTTTCTCCCACCGCTCCTTGTCACAGGCGGCACCACAGACTGGAGAAGGGAGAGAGGGGCAAAGGCACAAGACGAAGCAGGCAGAGATGGGCAAACTACTGAGGGAGGGATGGGGAGCCATTCGGGCGGTTTATTTACTGAGTTGCAGCTCTTCTTCCAACAGCCCTGAATCCCCTAACTGCATGGCTGCTCTTTGGTTTCAAGAGCATGTCCCAGCTTTATCCCCCTACAGAACAAGGCAGCCTTCACCTTCCCTGTGGGCCTTCGTGTTTAATAGAAAACATTTGATCTGCACAGGCAAATACGCCCCTAGGGGGAGAGTACCAGGTGCCTGTGTGACTCATGCAATGCAAAGACAGCTCGGGGTCTGGCCTTTCCAAAGGTTCAAGGGGAAAGTCTCAATGCAATGCTAAAGGTAAGGTCCTATCCTGGCCCAAACCTGCATGCACGATGCAGCCTTTGCCTCAAGGGAGGCAAAAAGCAATGAAAAAACAGGTGCAGAGATGAGGGGAAAGGGTGCAGGATGGCTGTTCACGGAAGACGTGCAACAGAGAAGCACAGTGAGGATGTCCCATAGTTAAAGGACACAGGAGATCCAGATGCCACCTCTTTGCACAACACGCCAATGGTAGATTGTGCTAGTACACCACGCCTGACCCATCACTCCTGTCTTTCAGGGTGCTGCAATGCATCTGGGTTTTGCCTTCATAACCAAGAGCAAAGCAAGGAGCAGAGAGACAGTGTTGTCTAGTGGATACATCAGGTGGTCACCCAGGGGTAAGGCAAGCTCCGCTACTGCTCTGTGACTTTGGATAAGTCTCTACTTCACCACATATCTGTTACCCTCCCACGTCTTCTCTTACTCCTGGGAAAAGGTGGGCTGGCTACTGCTCAAAAGGGGCTTTTAAGACTTTCAGCCCCTGCATTGTCTTTTTGGCTCGCAGCAGAAGATGGCCGGTGTCCAATGATGAAACCTGTATATTTGCCTATCAAAAAGAGTGTAGGTGACTCTCTAGAGCAGGGGTCTCAAACTCAAATCACCACGAGGGCCGCATTAGAACTAGTATGCTAGCCTGAGGGCCATGCCACAGAAACCTTTTCATACAATAACACTGCAAATATTGGTAATGACAGTGTCGTTGCGGGCTGCAGGAAATAGTTTTAGGGGCTGCATGTTTGAGACCCCTGCTCTAGAGACTGAAAACACTTCATACCTGCTGCACAGGGCTTGTTCGTGGATTAAATTCCAAGGGCTAAATAGGGACTTTGGATTTTTTTTCTCATTAGAACAGGTGATTTGACCTCATCTTCTGTATGCTGTTCACCAGTGTTTGAATCTTAACTGCTTTGATTTGCTGTTTCAATATGACCTGATCCTGTGACTTACACTTCCCTGCATTTATTTCCTGCCATTCTGTCAGTTCCCCTATCTTCAAAGTGTCTGACGAAGTGGGATTTTCTTCCACGAAAGCTCACACAATAAATAAATTTGTTAGTCTTTAAGTGCCACAGTTTGTTTTAGTGATTCAGACTCACAACCCAGAGGTAGGCCATATTATTATTCCTCTTTTACAGATGAGCCACAGAGAGGAGCAAACCAAATACATCCAGTGTGGCCTGTGATTTTGGTTGCCTTCAGGTTTGGAAGACATGATGGCTTCTCCACGAAAGCTCATGCAAAAAATAAAAATGTTAGTCTTCAAGTGCCACACAACTCCTTGTTGTTTTTTCACTGGACTAGACTAACATGGCTATCCATTTTAAAATTGAATCCCAGAAAATGCCAAGCTCTCCTGAACTCCAGAAGAAACCAATGGGTGCTCAGAAACTCTGGAAACCAGGCCAAGGTGTGTTAATTTGGGAGTCCAGAAACAGTGTGATGGGGCCTGTCTCCTCACACTGCACCGGAGTGGGGAATACAGCAATCCTGTGCTAGGGAGGCCTTGCTGTTCAACAGCCGGAAGGCACGTTCCTAGTAGAAGGATAACTAATAAAGGTAAAGACTGCGTCGCTTTACCGTGTCCTTCCACACCCCCTGCTCTTTTGTAGTGTTGAGGGAGACTTGAGGCCACTTCCCTCTAACAGAAGGTCCTGCATTAAACACGAGGCCAGCTGATCATCAGACCACCCGAGATATTGAGGCACCCTGAATCTGGTGCTGCGTGCCTCACCAAGGTCACGGAGAATTTCTGTAGAAGCAGGAACTCCTACCCCAGTTCTTCCTGGCTCTCGATCCTGTGCCCAGAGTCAAAACAATGCTGCCTGGATGAATATGGATTCCAGCACTTGAATGCCATTCGTACGGCAGGAACATTTTGAGTGGGAGGAAGCAGGGTTGTGCATTCAAGTGCACTAGGTTGGATCCACTTTAGAAACTGGTAGCGTTTGCTACAAAGAAGCGGCCATCACTGGGCTCCGCTACAGAAACTTGGCAAGTCAGCTCACAGCAGGAGGGGGCCGTCTAGCCCCCCGTGTCTCCAAGCTGGGCGATGTTGGCAGAATCCCATTGCAATTTGTTGCTTTTGTCCACACTGTATGAGTATCCTGCGGTGAAAGAGACAAATTCGGTCTTTGGTTTTTCAGCTCCCTTCACCCTTTCTAATCCTGGCCTCCGTTCAACAGAATGCTTTGCAAAGGCATCTCTGTGTCATGTTTGTTTGTTTTCTTTCCATGTAGCCTTTCTAGAAAAAAAAGCCCAAAGCCTGAGGTTTAGCATCTGCTGAACCAAAGCAGAGCCCACTTCAGTGCCTCACATTAATTAGCGGCTTGCTATTTCACGGGGACCACACTCTACGGAGTGACGTGCCAGCGTTATAGAGGCATCGCATCTTGGTATTTGAGTTGTTGACTCTCAGAAAAAGAAATGGCAAAGGAGAAAAAAACAAAACAGAAAAACCCCAACCAACCAACCAAGCGAATCTACACACATCAAAGGGAAAAACCAAAACAAAGTCGTCATCAAATTACTTGTACAGGGAGAGAGTTCTAAGGGAAGAAAGGAGAAACTGCGTCTGTGAAAATAAGACATAGAAAGAATCAGTTGAAGGTAGGAAGGGGCTGAGATATCACCACACAGCATAGGAAGAAAAAGAAAGAAAACACTGGATAGACAGATAAAAGTAAGGAGGGAAGCTCTCAGTTACTCATTAATAGGTGCAGTATAAATGCGGAAATAGGCTGGGTAGCAAGGAAGAAAAGCTGTCTGCAAGCCCGTTTGGAAGGGAAAATAACTTCACTTTGATTACCATTCTGTCGCTGAATGATCTGATCTCTAGCGCCATTGTAACATTTTGGTCGGTTTGCAGGCTTGGGGTCATTGTGAGGAATGGAGGGAATTGCATGCCTGGCTGATGTTCACCTTGACATTTTCTTTTTTTCTGGTGGGGGGAGCCTTCTGAGGCTAGCTAAAAAAGCGCATCGCTCACACCCACTCCCAAACATGCACTCTGCTCACCCTTTGTTTGGTGTGTGACATTTTCATGGGTTTTTATTCCAAAGTCCTGACCTCAAAACTTTGGCTGAGGCTGCTAGAACGTCCTTATTTGTTTCACCCCATTAGAGGCGGTGGGGAAGGGGGTCATATGGTCTTTCTTGGCCTTGATTTGTCTTCTTCCATTAATACCAAATTGTTACTATACATGCCAGCATATCTCTTCATCCCTTTCTCTCCTCTTCCCACTCATCTGCCCAGGTTTTATTTGTTTCCACGGGGCCAAATCCCAAGAGCTCTCCTCAATCAAAAAAAGAATGGAAGGTTTAGCCAAGGAACATCTGATCGCTGGTGAAGTCAATACCAGGTTTTTGCTGCAATGGTCCTTCCAAGCCATTCTTCACCTTGTCCATCAGGCTCTCCTAGACACTATCCATTGGTCTCCTTTTCAGTGATTGTCACCATTTTCCCTCTGATTTGATGCCTCCAGAAAAATGGGAAGCAGCAACCACAATAGGTTCAAGTCAACAGTATTGAAACACCATCTTTCTAACTCTATATGAATCATTCAGCTGAGTTCTGGCCTGAGAAACAAGCAGCACATACGCAATTCATTCACAGAAAAAGTGAGCTGAATGGACTACGACTCACTGCAAACTTGAAATGACACTTATGGTTAGAGCTGATTAAAAAATTTTTTTTTCTCTGCCCAGATTTGCTCCAAAATAGGTTTTCATTGGTTTTGACTGGGGGGAGGGGGGCAACAACAACCTTTGATTGTTTTTGGCAACTGAAAACTAAAAAATACTCAGTTTTCAGATGCCATGAGCCACTCTTTTTTCAAAAAAAGGTGAAACTGTTTCACAAATATTTTTAAATTTCATTTTTAAAAAATTGCCACCAAAAGACCCCAACTAAAACAGGACTATTTCAGTGGAAATTTTCCCAACTAGTGCTAGTGGTGGTTCAGAAACTTCCCTTCTTCATGGACACCTGTGCTTCCTGATTCAACAGGGAAATGAATACCCTCAGTACTGGGGACAAGTTATTAGCCCATACCTGCTTACTGCACATTTCCTTGCACTGTTCTCTGAAACCCTGAGAATTTACTAGTCCGGAAACAGATTTCTAGATTAGATGAACCAACCGCTAATCTGAACCAATCTGGTTAATTTCTGTGTTCAGGTTACACATGGTTCTGATAAACAGCTCCAGGCCTGGTGTTGATATGAACTGATCCATTTTGATCCTTCTGAGGTCACACTATCACTAGTGCCTAGAGGTGACCAGCGGATAATTCCGTTTCATGAGAACTTCCCAGGTTTTGAGATTCGTTTTCATTCAATGCTGGAATGAAAGCAACACCTGTGCACAGACTCCTGTTTCAAAAATATATTTGGAAAAATCTGTTATTGGATCTACAAGCTAAGGTCTTTGCCTTGCGTCTACGTGGTGCAGTGATGTGCACCAGTAGCATATGAATTCTAAAGCATATTATGTTGCACGCTGACTGGCCCATGTAAACATGGCTGGTGCACTCTAAAATCTCCAAAGTACGCGCTGCTGTTTACACCACTCTGGTGCTCATTGCTGCACCGGGTAAACAAATCCTACAACTGGTCATGTATTATCAGGCCACAGCAACCTTCCCATTGAACATGTTTAAATCGCTATGACCCCACAAATGTTTTCAATGACGCAACGTATTTCAACCCACTTTTCTACCAACACCACCTTGCCCCAGGTGTATGGAAATGCAGATTCACAGTCAGTAGAGCTCAGTCTATGCCATCACATGGCAATCTGCACACTGTTTTTTTTCCAATCATGGCTCTAATTCTAAAGTCCCTGGACATTTTGGTTCTTGGACGTTTCCCTTCCTCCCATCATTAAATGCAGTGCCGGCAGAGAATCCTTCCTACTGGCCAGTACTAGGCCCCATCTGCCAAATTATAAATAAATAGTCTGCAGTCTCAACCTATTCCCCCCCCCCCCCCCGCCTCCAGGGTTGGGGCAGTGGTGAATGCCCCAGCCATGCTATCATTCCACCAGTAGATAATAACAAATCTTCGATTTCTGGCTGACCATTACAGCTTTCGCTGACACTTGGCTATATTTAGACCTGTTAAGAATATCCCTCTTAAAAGCCTTGTGCTGCACTGGAGTGGAAGAACGAAGCTGCCCCGTGCATTCTGATGCAATGAACCGGAGCAGTCAGGCCCCTTAGCTAAGTTGTCAATATCACTGATCAGCTTCGGCATTGATTTTTCTTCCTCTCTCTATTTTTCTTTTTCTCAGCTGGCCAGAATTAGTACTAGCCTTATTTTCTCTCTGGGCAATGTTTCATTGTGTACGGTCTCTGAATCACCCTGTGACCCTTTATTCTGCAACCAGCCCTTTGCTGCAACTCATTTGGGGTGACGTCAGCTGGGAGATGCTGAACTGGGGAGCTTTGGGCCATCTCTTCCAGTCATCATTCCTGCCCCAGCTCTCCTTTAATTTGTAAGCTTCCACACTGACATCATTTCTCATAGTGACTATCGTTGGGCAAAGCAGAATACATGAGTTTTCACAGCCCAGCCACTGATCTTGTACTCTTCCCACACCGTGCTCTGACGTTCGCTGACACGTGTACCAGCAACAAACACTACAGGAAACGAAGTAGGAAATTGGGTCATGTTGGCCACTCATATCTAGTTCAAACAGCAGTCTCTGCAAGTGACGGTGCAGGAATGTAGATTGCAGGAGAACTCAACGCAACCTCAGACCCCTCTTTTCCCAACAGGAGTTGCCATGGGGAATGCCAAAGGCGCACCAGTTGAAGCATAAAACGATTCACCAAAAACACAGAATGGAATTTTCCCCACAGAGAAATCTGGAGGAGGTGGGGACCAGAATAGATGACTAGGCCTTGCGCTGAGTTCTCTTTAGTGTCTTCTGCTGGCGTAGCCTGAGACTAAGATAGCTACTACATTCTTGCACAATACCTCATAGCAATTCCAACCAGAGATGGGCTGAACGGAGCCTCTCAGTCAAAACCTTTCCTCTGAGTTACAGATCTAGACTCTATCTCTCTGAGGGGATTGACTAAAACCCTGGACTCAGTGCTTCAAAGCTGGAGCTTTCCCAAGAAAATTACTTCCAAATGTGGGGACCATTTGGAACCGATATTTGGATCTGATCTTTTACAAAGGTCTGGAGCTTGGTTTTGGTTGAAGTCTCTCTCAATGCAGCCCAAAAAGCTATGATCCCCCCTATGGGGGCTGAACCAAATAAAAGGAGGCAGAGGAGGAAGCATGTTTAGTTTTTGGACATGTTACCTGCACACTCTCTTCCCACATCATCCTCCCCCTCCAAGTGCCAAATCCAGCTTGAATATTCAGCTGGTGCGAAGGAAAAACAACCAAGAAACAAAACCCTGCTTCACGGAAACCTCCAGTGAGTAATCTCTCCTTCATATGTATCCCAGCATTCTTCTGCCACGAATGTTGCGGCTAGCCACCACTTGAATTAGCACCAAAGGATTATGGGACCCACGGTCATTAATCTAGGTGACAAACAGGACTCAGAAGGAATATTTGCACCCCGAAATTGAAAAGATTAGGCCATATTTGTCAAGGATTGGTAGGCTTTATCGCCTCCGGAGCAGATGCTGTTAAATATTCATGAGCTGCGTAAGTGGGAGAGGACCTAGCTAGGCCTGATGACTTTCAGCTGTGGAGGGAGAAGAGGAAGGGGGGCCGGGGAGGGCTGGCGGTGGTGGTAGTGGGGAGAGATTTATCTAAACTCTGCAAAGGATGAAAGGTACATGGCAAATGTACCTCTCTCCTGGGGAGAGATGTTCAGGAAAGGGGAGGGTGATTGGAGCAGTTAATCCAGGAAAACTCTCCCCCCATGGGCTAAACTGGGCCCTGCTGGTTGAACTGGGGGGGCTGACGTGCAAGAACAACACCCCCAGTCCCTCCAGACTGGAAAATTCATTATCCTCCCTCAACTGAGACCTAGAACTGGGGCAGGGCTGGGCTTTGAGGGGGGCCTGTTTCCCCAACTTGGAAGTTGCCTGTTGATCCCTGAGTCATGGAGCTTGGACTGAGGGGGACTACACACCAGTCCTGGGAAATTCATTCGAGTCCCCCACCCCACCCCAGTTCTTGGCTCAGTTCGGCTGAGATGAAGGAGGGGAAAGGCAGCTCCGAATCTCCTTTGTGACTCCTCTGACCTTGGGCCCTGCAGTGGGGGTTGGTTTGATGCTGGGTGCAATTTAAGCAGCCTCGGGATTCACCTAATTTGCTTCACTTGCAACATGCCCTCAGCTAAATAAAAAAGCCAGGATCTGGCCCGGGATGGTATGTCTCCTTCTTCATCCTTCTCCCATACAAAGAGTTGAAGGGCGAGTCTTTATTGGCCTCTGCAGTGGGACTCACTCTTGGCCGACCACTGGCGAATGATGGCCGGCACCGTCAGGCCTTTCTCTCAGGTCCAGACCTCCCCATGGAATGGCTGTTGCAACGTGTTCAGCCTGAAGACCGTGCGGCAACTCGGGCTGGCATGGGAGGGAGGCATGAGCAATTTGTCCATGCGCTTCAGGGATATGGTGCATTGTTTTGAAATCCAAATAAAATATTTTAAAAAACTGATTCAAATAGATCAGGGTGGCTGAGCCTGGGTGACAACAGCCCATTCTCTCCATTAAGATTCTCTCTCTCTCACAGAGAAGTGAAGAAAGAGAGGAAACAAAAGCAGAAAAGCAGAGAAAGAAAACTGACTGGAAAGTGTCTTCTGCGGAAGATACGCTGTATGCAAAGGTAGGTTTCTTTTAGGTGGCATCTGTTTTCAGGGGTTGGCACTGTAATCCCAGAAAGGTTCCTTTTCTCTCAAGAGATGCAGTCTTGGCCGAAAGTGGGCTTTGGAAACTGTTGTACTTGGTGGGTGGTGTATGGTGCCACACTGGGTTGCTGGGCCCAATTGAAATAGGCTTCTGGTGCTTCACTGGTTATTTTATCTCTGTCAGTGGCTACAAGACCTAAAATGAATTTTGTGGAGAAGCAAAAGCAGAGGGTGAAAGCCAGACTGCACCAAGGAACGAAGGAATTTATCACTGACTTTGTTAGACCAGGATTTTATCCAGAATTCAAAAACGGGGCAGAGGAGGAATACAAGGTGCCATTCTGCTCTGCTTTGATATTGCAGAGCTCTCTGGTCTGGAAACATCAATTGATCTATTTCCCTCACTCCTGATTTCAACAACAGAAATCCATCATTTCTGTGGTGGAGAGGGTTGCATTATTATTAAAGATTATGAACAGTGACACATCCTGTCCTCTTGCATGAACACCTCAAGAAAAGAGATTCTTCTTAGGTTGTAGAGCTGAGCAGGGAGATCTCTATTCACAAGGAGAGATCCATGAACAAATATTAGAAGGGAAGATCTTTGTCCATAGCACAGAGACAGGCAGGTGCTGGACAGGAGCTGAAGTGAGAAAGATAGAAAGGAAAAAGAAGGCTAGAAAAAAAGGTAGATGGAAAATCATGAGAGGGATAAGAAAACAAAAAGTGGAGGTAAATGGTTGGAATGATGGGCAGAAAATAGAAAGAAAATGAGGGCAAGGGAGAAGTAAAGAAATATACAGACAAAAAGGAGAGAAGAAAAAAACTGAAGGGATGGGGAAAATGGATAAAGGGAAAGAGGTAGGAAAATACAAGAAGAAAGACAGGAATGGGTTGAGTGAAGAGAAAGAAAGAAAGAAAGAAAGAAAGAAAGGAGCGAAGGGTACAGAGAGGGAAGGAAAAGCGAAAAAGGGGGAAGAATGAAAAGAGCAGCAAGGTAGTAATTCATGGAAGCTCACAGAGGGTTCTGATTTCTGGTAGGAAAAAGCAGGAGAAAGATCCTTTTTTGCCCTCATCTCTCATTAAAAAAGGGAAAGAAGAAATGTGATGTGTCCCTGGAGTTTCTCTGGGTTCACTTGATTTCAGACTGCACTGGATAAATCAGTGTAGATGGCAGTATGGATCAACCTCTTCTCGCTCCCTTCCCTGCTGCTTTTTTTCCAAAACCCAAATCACAGTCTCCACAAAGGGGTTTGGTACTTATTTAATTCACCCAGGGCAAATTTATCTATGGATAAAGCCTCCGCTGCCATTTCCCTTGACATAAGTAGATTTTCTAAAGCGGTCATGGTTTTAGTTGGAAACTGGGATTGTTCTCTGGGGTTTGAAGTATTTTGTGCCCTGTCCTCCAGAGACTCCAGGGTTGGTTTCAGGGGTAATCTACAGACAAACTACAATGTTGGCAAAAAGGTGCCAGTTTCATGGTGACAACTGTGGCCTGATTTCTCCCATTGAAAGTTAAGGGTGTTCAGTATTTAGTAAGATCAAACCTCAAGGGCCTAATTTGAAAAGGTGCTGGCTAGAATGGGGCAAGTTTTTTTGGACAATCATTTTTGGGGTGGAAAATGCAGATTTCAGGACACAAATATTTAGTGAGTTTGTGTTGGTTTTGCTGAACTGTTCCTCCCCCCATTTTACTCACACACACACACACACACACACACACACACACACACACACACACACACACACACACACACACACACACACACACATTTTTAATATTTTTGTATCTGTCTAACATCACTGCGTTTCATTTTGACATTTTTTAATGAAAACTTCCCATTTTACCACTGAAAACATCATTAGTATCCCTTTAATTTAATCAAAACAAAGCTGAACTATGTTTCAACATGACTGAAGTCAAAATGAAATTCTTCACTTGTATCAGAAGGGACAATTTCCCCCCCAACTCATCAAGTCTCCAAAACTTTTCATTTCTGGGCTGGCCCAACAGGAGGGTTTTTCCTGACTTTGCAGAATTGCCAACACACTGGAAAATCCATTATTCACCAGCTCTAATGCTGGCTATTTGCAGCAGCCATTGAACTGCACCAATGGACCTGATTCTACACTTCCCTTGACTATGTTGAGCAGTTTTCACTCTGATCTGGCGGAAATCACAGGGGTGAATAACCATGCAAAGGACAGAGGAAAGAAAGACAATTTCATGCTTAGCACCACTCAGTAGCAGGCCTTGTGGGTGCTGATCCAAAGAGCTCCTGAGGATCCAATCCTGAATATATCGATTCCAAGAGGTATCAGAAAAAGAAAAACAGAAACTCAAGAGGTGCCATATAATCAACTCTGAAAATCCCTCCCCAAGCCAACTGGTGAGAGCTGCTTGAAGTTCTGGCTCAAATCTCCCTGGTTGACCTGGCCTTTTTGGCTCTCCTGCCTTCCTCCTGCTTTTCTGTTCTCGCTTTTCCCCATTCCCTAGACCCCCGTCAGCCTCAGCGCAATTTAATATTTTACAGATCTGTCCCTATTTGACAAACAGGTGATTTCGCTAATGAGGAATAAATGAGATCCACAGGATGAGAGAAGGGGAACAGCAGCTGTCGTGAGTGCAGGATGTGCTGGCTTTATTAAAATAATATATGGCCACATGCTTGGTATTAGTTGGCTCAGTTTGAAAACTCCCATCCCTTCCCTGTCCCCCCGCCACCTCCTCGACCTGCCACCTCCCTCCTCTTTATCCATTTTCCCTTATCTGGAACACTTTCCAATCAGCAGATTAATGGCAGGAGAGTCTAGGAACATCCCAGACCATGCATACCAAATGCATCCCCTTGTACTGTGCTGTGGTGCGGATGGATGTGTTGCGGCAGAATTGGGGGGGGGGCGAGTTGGTACGGCTCTTATTTGGAAGAAGAGGAGAGCTGGTTGGTAATCTGGGAGGATGTAGGAGACAGCCAGTTGGTAATTTGGGAGGGCAGAAAAGGAAGTGGCAGGGCTGGTGGATGGAGGAGACTGGGTGCGCCCAGCAACTAATTCTGGAAAAGTCAGGGGGTGAAGTCCGGTGGATAATTCTGGAAGGAGGAAATGTGAGGGTAGGGGCAAGGAAATCAACAGAAGGAGGAAAGGACAACAAACAGAAACAAGGGAATGAATGAGAAGCGTGTGCAGAGTCCCACACGGTGGGAAAGAGAACTAAAGTGAAGAGACGGAGCACGAGGTTTCCATGACAGGTCTGAATGCTCTGCTCTTCATTCTCTCAAGGAGATGAATGAAATGAAAATGTAAGGCTGACTTCCCATCTGATAGCTTCTCATGGCCAGTAACACCTGTTTTACTGGCACTTGTCAGTGTTTATTTCCAACTCTGCTAGCTGCCAGCAGGCCTGCCTGGGTAGGCACAAAGAGAGGTCAGATTTTCAGTAGTTCTCAGCCCCTGATGTGCAGATATCTTTGGAAACTCTGGCCCAACTTTAGTAAATATGAGTAATAAATAAAATAAATATGAGGAAGTCATGCCTAGTAAAAAAAAAGTTTACATCGGTGGCATCAATTATGAGCTATCCTGAATTACCATGTTTATTATTATCGTTAACGACACTCAGGTCCAATACATATCAGGCACGTACAACCGACATTGGTGCAAACATAGGCACTAACCCTGCAAAAACTTACACGCGTGCATAACTTGACTCTCCTGAGTAGTCTATGACTACTTTGCAAGAGTGAAGTTTTATGCATGTTTAAGTGTTAGTAAGTTCAGGATAAACTTAGTGATATCAGTGATCCTAAAGACTATGTAGGAGAACAACTATTGCATCCCATTGAATGCATTTTCTGGCCAATGTAGGAGTACTCCCTATTGCACATTTTCTACTGTTTGCTTTAGTTTTAAGCATGCCATAAGATGGTGCTTCAGTGGCTTTCCTTGGAAGTTCATTTCACAGGAAAATACTCATTGCTGAGATACTCTCCTTGATATATAGTCTAAAGGTTCCTTTTCTAAAAACACATGGGTTTGTGCCTTTTTGTTGCTTTTTTATGCTGGTTAAAGAGCTGGAGGTAGTTGGGTTTTTTTAAAAATACGTTTTCCTGCACATATTTTACATGGTCTTGTCTACAAGTTCTTAACCTAAACCACCATATGGATGACTGTAGAAAGAGTAGGTATCCCAGACAACTATGCAAATCATGGTGGAGAAGAAGTAATATACAGTCAGACTATTTAAAACTTTTTTGTTAACAGTTATTCAATGCAAACACCTAGCCAACAGTTGAAGGAAAGGCTCTTGTTGTTACTGATGTAAGATCCTCCCACTTTCAGCAATGATCAATGCCAGGTTTACACTGGAAATTTTTGCAGGAATAATAATGTCTTTTGAGGATGTGATTTTTTTTTTTAATGACTCTCTTGCTGGCATATGCTCTCTCTCAACAGGGGTTGTTTGCTCATAGAGTGACAACAGCCTGGCTATATATTGACAAATCTTTTTTAGTAGAGACTAAATCTGAAAGGACTCCTCAACTATCTTTTTTCCCCCCCATCCTGCAACTAAACAGTGAAGACTAGATTTAACATTCATGATATTGCTAAGGTAAAAAAAAGGAGGAAAACACACAAAATACTTTCAGGCCGGTCATAGATTCCCAAGCCAGAAGGAACCACTGTGTGATCATCTGGCTTGACTGCCCATGTAACCCAGGCCAGATCACTTCCCCACTAGAGCAGTTCTTTTAGAAAAACATCCAAACCAGATTTAAAAATCTGTAGAATCCATCATGACCCTTAGCAAATTGTTCTAGTGATTTCTTATTTTCACTGTGAGCAACTTACACTTTATCTCCAGTTTGATTTTGCCTAGTTTCAGCTTTCAGCCATTGGATCATAGTAGACCTTTCTCTGCCCCACTTTTTGTTCCCTATTGATGTACCTACAAACCATGATTGAATCACCCCTTCTCTTTGTTAAGTAAAATAGATCTGGCTCCTTGAGACCAATAGTATAAGCCATGGTTTCTAATCCTTTAATCATCTCATGGCTTTCCTCTGAATTTCTCCAATTTATCAACATCCTTCTTGTATTGGGATGCTGGAAATGGATAGAGTGTCCCAGGAGTGGCCACAGCAGTGGCAAATGTGGAGGTAAAAATCACTTCTCTTCTTTTCCTACTCGAGATTTGCCTCTTTATACAACCCAGGGTGGCAGCAGATCAGGTCAGCCACCATTTTGTGGAAGGAAGAGGTGGGGCAGCATCATATCAGTTAATTCATAGGGGCATAGGTTCATAGGGCTGCCATACCATTCCAAGGCACACAGTAACCCAGGTAAGATTCAGCATAAGAAAAGCACAAAGCTAGCATAAATCCCCCTCTCTTTCCTCTTTCCCTCAGTGTCGTGCAGAATTTAACTCCAGTGCCTGGATGAATTTAGCCCTTAAACCCAGATTTAGGAAAGCACTTAACTTTAACCACATGCTAAGGTCCCATTGAAATCAATGAGATTTAATTAAACACGTGCTTGAATATGTGTCTGAATAGGGTTGGATTTAAGCATGTGCTTAATTGTGTTCCCGAATCAGGGCCTTAGAATCTGTGCTGAACGGTCAGGTCTCAGTCCTTTCTGCTGCAGGCACCTGCCAGGTGGTGATGGACTCACCCAGTAAAAGGTTGATTCCATGGCCATGACTGGAGAGAGATTCACATTTTCTTCACTGCTTTTGACTGGAGAAGGTAATTGCCATCCCCTGGGGATGCTGACCAGAATGCATTTAAAAACTAGGTGGTTACAAGGGTTGGGGGGGAGCAGACGATAAAAATTAATGCAATGATTGTGGTATTCTAACGTACAGCCTTGTTATCATTAATCTTGTGCAGAGCATGGCTTTGAAGGACTGCAAAGCACATCTCACCTCCAGTGCTCTTCATTCTGCTGTGGAAAACTTCTTCCTCTGGTCCCTGCTTCCCCATCCCCTGCTTTTTACTGCTCTGTCACTTCCTTCATGTCTCTGGCTTTCTCTGCATGTCTCAATCTTTTCTTTCTTATCACATGTATACTCCCTTCATTTCTCTCCTCCCCACCATCTTTGAATACCTTGAGAACTGACTCCATGGCACCTATCTATAGCACAGAATTGATTGCTCATATGCCACATGAGCCAGAAGGAAACTGCCTCAATAACATATAAATTCTGAGATCAGAAGGGACCACTGTGTCATCTAGTCCCTATTACCAACTCAGTCTGCTTTTTCCTCCTCTTTCATCCTTCCAGTCCAAACTGGGAAGCCAAACATACAACCCAATTTACCGCTGTCCCCAACAGAAAAAGTTTTAAGAAAAGGACTGCCTGGCCACAATGTATCCACCATAAGTGATAAAAGATAATCATAAAATGTTAACAAGATGTAGAAATGAAGTAAATATTAAGGACCAATCCCCTCATCCTCCCTGAGACACTCAAGGGCATTGGTAAATGTGGATAGCAGTTTAACATGGAGCCCTGACATGACTCTGTAGGATCTAGTGCAATTGTGTATCTCAGAACATATACTTTGGTTTGAAGATCCATGCTCAGGCTTGGGAGGACATGACTGCTCTAGTGAACTCTAAATCTGAACTTCTGCTTTCATGGGGTACCTCTGCACCAGAACCTGAGGTCGACTTCAGGAAGCTTAAGTAGACTTTTATTAAGTCAACTTAAATGCTTCCTTAAGTCAACTTAATAACACTACCTCTTAAGGTCAACCCAAGTCTACCTTAAGCCAGTAGATAGGGAATAGCCCTTAAGTCAACTTAATTGCCCTCCAGGCCCTCTCCCAGAGTTCCTCACCAGCAGGAAGGGTTGATCTATAACCTGCCAGTGTGGATGCAGGCAGTTGACAGGAGTTTTCAGTGTGGATGCTATAAGTTGACTTAGCCTGGTTGACGTTAAGTTGACTAAAGTCGACCTTGTTAAGTCAACTTAACAGAGCCTCCAGTATAGACATCCCCTTCCAGAGTTTCAGAACCCTAGCATTTAACAGGTATGTTCATGCTTGTTGAATTGTAGCTTTTCAGGCTCCTAGTTAAATAATCAATTATATCCTTTCAGACAATCCAGGTTTTAGACTGCATCCGTCCCCTTTGTGTTGGAGTATTATAGTTTCTCAGAAAGTTACTGCTTTTACTGGTGCAGTCAGATTGATTGTGGTCTGGTCTACACTGCTGGCAAAATTCAATGGCAGTTGAAGGAGTTACACAAGCTACACAGAATAGCTTGCATAACTTCCGTCAACTTCACAACTTCCCTGTAGGTCACTGTCTTCACTGTGCTGTACCAATGGAAAATGCATTCATGGCAACACAATACTATGTTGCTTGAAGAGATGTTTTTATTAGATCAACTTCCAGATCAACTGAGCATGTCTTTTTTGAGTGCTCAATTGTTCTGAAAAAAAAAAAATATCGATCTGACGGCAGCAAATTTGCTGTTATCAGTGTTGACATACCGAGTAAGGGAATGGAAGTCATTTACATCTGGCCCTCAGTTTGTGGTTTTCTTTGCAACTTTCATAGCTCCTTACTACCCTTAGATTGCTCGGGTAAGGATACAGGATCATATCCTTAAAAGGAGTCAGGGAAGTGTCTGATTTCTTTTCACACTGAAACCTCCCATCTGGAATCCCTTTAGCCTAGGCCTTCAGAGCACAAAATTTGGACCTTAATTACCTTTTTATGACAATTGAAATGATACAGCGGGTCTTCATTGCTGCAGAAGAAGAAAACTATAGGTGCAGGGATAATATTCGAGAGTTTACAATGATAATTGTCACCAGTTTTTATAATCAATTTTCTAATGCACAATTTGATGCACACTGAAAGGATCTAGAATACACATGGCCCATACAAACCCTGTATCCAACCTCTCCTCAACAATGGGGAAATTTGGACTCTGGCTCTATCTTTAGATCAGAAGAAATAATTTAACAGCTATATTATCTCTGCTTGCTGGTCATCTGAATAAATTTATGTTTTCTGTTCTCCCTGTAACATAATATTGTATAACATTTTGCAGACACTGGAATTTCTGTTTCATGGGAAATTCCAACCTTTCAAAAATCTGTTTCTGTGACAAAACTGTGAAACTGTCTACTTGCTAAATTGAAGAAAAAAGATTGATAAAACTGGCATGCTTTATTTCAATTTTGACTTTAAAATATAAAATTGGAAATGAAAAATCAAAATGAACAATTCTGAGATGGTGAAAACAGAATAATTTGAGTTTATCTAAAGTCTTTGCTTCCATTTTTCTCTAAATATGGTCTTACAACTGACACATTCCTAAGGAAAATTTTAATTCTGATGAAGCATCATTTTCCACTGGAAAGGGGTTGAGCTGGAAATTTTTCAACCAGCTCTATTTATGACTATTAAAGGAAGTACCCTGATACTTTGTCCCAGGGCCTATCACCTTGGCGTTTAGGCTGGGTTACTATTTTTTGTAACCTAACTGAACATCTTGAACTCTTTTGTGAGCTGTCAAGTCCAAGTAAATAAGTTAAAGGGGCCAGTGTTTATTGACTTTTGCAAACAGAAGTATGAATCATAGATGATAAACGGTCAACGTGAAAAGGACCATTTTTTGAGATGCAGTAACAAAGGATCTTCTCCTCCTCCCTAACCACTAAATTAATGTATGAAATCTGACTATGGGTTCAATACAGATTCATTCTCGTCCACTCCTGTCGTGGAGATCTAAAATAGTTTTCTATCCATCGCACTTACTCTCTGTGTTAAAGTATGTATTTAATGGCATAGCTAGCAATAAAAAATACTGCATGTATGCATCATGGGGAATTATAGATTTAAAACATGATGTGATGGTTGAGTATGAGCCTGCCCATGAAGACACATAAAATGTGAGTGCTAGAATCACCTGAGCATATATTTCCCAATCAATTCCCTATCAGTGCACCTCAGTTCCTCCTATTCCATGCCTGTGGCACCCAAGTTTAGTCTCCTTAGGGCTCAGCTTAAGGGTACTTAGGGTGCGTTTAGGGGCCTGTGGTGTCCAGAGGGTCAGATGAGATAATCTGGTGTCTCCTTCTGGATTTAAAGTCTACATTAAGACTGTGTTTGCTCACAGGGCTTGGCATTATAGAATCATAAAACTGCTGGGTTAGAAAGGACCTCATGGGTTATCTAGTCTAGCCCCCCCCGCCCCACCAACATGTAGGATTTGCAGGATCTATCAGCCAAGGCTATCCAGCCTTCTTTTGAAAATCTCCAGCAAGTGAGCTTCCATTACCTCCCTAGGCAGCCTGTTTCATCATCCCACTGTTCTCACAGGTCAGAAGCTTTTCTTGCGATTTAATCCGAACCTGCTGTGCTGTTGTTTGAGTCTTAGATTGCCAAGACAGAACAACTTTTCTCCATCTTTTTTATGGTGGCCTTTCAAGTATGTGAAGGCTGCTACCATGTCCCCATTGCAGCTCCTCTTTTTCCAAACTGAACATACCCAGTTGTTCCTTCCACCACTGACTACAGTCACTCAGTGCTCAGTCTCTGCTTGCTATTCAAAGCCCCCCAGGAGACTGGAGAAGGTCCTGGGAGATGCCCCCGGAGGTGGTTGTATGGGCAGCAGCAGCAACTCACTCGAGATGAAAAGGGGGGAGGTAATTAAAAGTGGTGCGATATCACACACCTTCCTGCTGACACCCGGGGAGAGCGATCACACCCACACCTCCTCCACAGACAAGTGTTAACATCCTTTTCCTTATTTTTTGAGAGAGAGGCCATCTCTTCGTTGTTAAGAAAGGGGTGTTCTTCCCTCAGGGCAACGCACACGCCTGCACTTGTCTGCTGTAGAAACACAGTGAAGACAAGGGCCGATGGGTTCAGCATGTGCTAAATTAGGCAAGATCAACGCCAGGAGGGAATAGCACTGGCCATCTTTGGTTTACCTTGATGTAAAAGTGAAATGCCTTGTCCCCGCCGAGTTTTTACGGCAGGAGAGCTCAAGTGATTCAGCACCCCTGAGGTAAAACACAGCTGTTCTTAGCAGTGAGGACAAAGCCAATGACAGGCAACAAGGGAAGCCATTTGGGGGTTATAACCTCCCTATATCTCACCCCGCCCCTGTTGTCAGGACACCCTAATAACCTCATTCCAAGCCTCTCTTTTGGATCCACAGACACCTTTGACTCAATCACGTTCATCTGCTGTCTTGCAGAAGAAATTGCCAGAGGGGTAGCTGTGTTAGTTTGTGTACAGCAAAACCAACAAGAGTCCAGTTGCACCTTAGAGATTAACAAATTTCTTCTCTGGGGATAAGCTTTCGTGGGCTCCAACCGACAAGTGCATTCAAAAAGTGATTGATCTGTTCACGCGTTCTCTCCCTTTGATCAACTGGTGTGAATGGGGCCCATCTGCTCTGAACTGCCTTTGCTAACACTTGCCCTCCTCCACCCTGGCACGTGTATACCTACCTCTCAACTGTAGTTTCCACATCATGCATCTGACGAAGTGGGTTGGAATCCACAAAAACTTATGCCCGAAGAAATCTGTTAGTCTAAAGTGCTACAGGACTTTGTTGTTTCTGCTTTCTTGTGGGGACTAATCCAAGCCAGTGGTGGGCTCTCCTGCCGTTAGAGGCCATCCCAGCGCTTGGAAGCCAGCCACTCTGCAGGGGTCACTGCAGCTGATTTCTGCCCTGCTCTGAGGTGTGAGAGACCAGCTCGTCACCTGGAAGAAGTCAGCAGCTCTCTCTCTGTAGGCTGAACCTGGAGCAAAGCCTGCCCCCGAAGTGCGGACTAGCCTCCGAGAAGACGGGTGGCTGGAAAGCAGCTTCTGCATTGAAAACCTGTCTTAGGGAAGCTGGTTGACTTCTACGCCACATCAGTTTGAGGCTGGAAAATTAGATCCCAGCTTGTCCCAGCAGTGCCAGCAAGCTCTGGCCAATCTGCTTGGATTTTCCTTGTGCCAGCAAGCGTTAGGGAAGCCACCCGATGGCTGTGAAGAGGAAGGCATCGTCTCATAGGCGTTTTCTCATCCTCAGGCTTTTGACTTTACTGGGGTTTGGTTGCATCTGGAAGATGCTGTGGAAATTTGGAGTTGTCTCTTCAGCTGATGTACACCAGCATATTTCCCTTTAAGTTTAGGGCAACTCCATTGATCTACAGCAGCTGAGGAGATATACAGCTATAGTCTCACTGATGAGCATGGTGCCCTACTGAAATGAAAGGAGACAAGGCTCCTGTCCTAAAGACCATGCAATCTTGGAAATTATCATACATCTTACAGAGTGGGGAAGAGGAGGAGGGTATAGGATACAAAGAGTCGTCCTTTGGAAGACCAGCTCTAGCCAAGAGCTCAGGCTGTGAATTTTGATTCTGCTTCCAGCAAGCTAGTTGGGAAATTTTTTATTTCATGTGACAATTTTTGAAGAAAACCCTTTTGTTCTTGAGTTGCTCCAAAGGGGCAGCCATGTTAGTCCAGTTTAGCAAAACAAAGAAAGAGTCCTGCATCTGACAAAGAGGGATTTCACTCATGAAAGGTCATGAGAAAAAATAAATTTTAGTTTTTAAAAGCACCACAGGACTCCCTGTTTGTTTTGTTTTTGCTAAAAGTGCTTTGGGTTCTCCCTTAAAAAGCAACATCATGGAAGGGTTTCGACTACTTTGGTTTTTGGCAACTAATAATTTTGGTTTTAAAAAATTCCCAAGACAGAATTTTTCTGGGGAGGAGATGGGGGGAAAAGGGTCAATAGACACACAAGTCTGATGAAACCAGACACTTCCACACTCATTTCAATTTTGTGAAAAGCTATTTTTCCATTCAAAACCTCAACCCATAAGCCACATCTCCCATCTGGAGAACTGTGCATTTCCTGCACATTCCTGTGCACCCCAGGCGATCCCACAAAGATCGTGTATCTGAACTGACAACAGCAAGGAGCATTTAGTTCAGTGGCTGTTTGCAACTGAGCCTCCTTGAATGCTGACAATGTTTAGACTGGGCTCCTTTCTTTGCCAAGGGACAAATTAAAACCCTGCATTCAAACGCACCCCAAACCTCATGAAATCATGGACCACTCTCTCAATGTGGTGGCTGAAGTCAGACATGCACTAACCTCCTCTGCCTGGCAGTCCTGGGCTAAGCACAACATGCAGGCCCCACAGCTGGTTACATGAGGTAAACAAGCTTTTTGTGACTAATTTACTGGTGAAGAATTGCTATGGATTAACTGGTGGGCAAGTGCTATTTGGTCAGTCTCTACAACTGACTGACTAGTACAGAGAAACCTCCCTAAACTGGAAATCATTTAGTCAACAACACGTTTCAAACAAATAACAGACCATTTGCAGGATTCCCCTTCACATCAAGCCTGAGTCTCTTCAGATGGGGGATTTTTCTAATGCTTTAGGTCAGTTCTTGCACTAGGTCATCAGCTTGCACCACAATAACCCTGCTTAACTCACTGGGTTTGAAGGTGCTTTTACTACAAGCACAAAGGCCCTGGGATTGACTCTGTTTCCAGCCTACTGGAATAAACTCACCTGCATTCATCTGGGTGGCCAGTCACAAATCTTGAAGGATGTCTGTTCTAGTATCAGTGAGAAGAGAGGCAGGCAGCATTCCTTGGTGATTTACTGCATTGCCCCAGGAATCCATGAATTGCAAATCACACCTGGCTCTCCAGAGTGGGGGTAGAGTGGATGCTCTAAGACCAGGGTGAAACCCATTTAACAATTTAGCTACAAAGGCATTAAATGGTGTTCAAGGAGACTGGGGGACTGTATTTCTGTATGAGGGAAGGCCTATGCTTCCTGATGGCTTGGATGAGAGCTGTGCAACCTTTCCCGGTAACAAAGAGGCAGCTGTCTTAGTCTAGTTCAGCAAAGCAAGCAAAAGGCACTTAAAGGCTAACAAATTTATTCATTGCATGAGCTTTTGTGGGAGCTGCTTTGAAGATGGGGGGAACTAAAAGCATCTGACAAAGTGGGATCTTCTGCCACGAAAGCTCATGCAATGAATAAATTTGTTAGTCAAAGTGCCGCAGGACTCTTTGCTTGTTTTACTTTCTCAGTAAGGTGCTGCTGATTCCCACTTCGTTAGCCATCACTACAACTCCTGTATGAATGGGCCTCAGAGCCTCAGGCTGT
This sequence comes from Podocnemis expansa, assembly GCA_007922195.1. NCBI lineage: Eukaryota > Metazoa > Chordata > Testudines > Podocnemididae > Podocnemis > Podocnemis expansa. The sequence continues at coordinate 1,897,372 of ML682206.1, read as the reverse complement.
TCGTTCTGCTCTCTGGAGGAGGCAGCTGCAGGGGCTGAGATAATGGGGAGCCCTCCGGGTCAGCTCAGGTGTCTTAGGGGTGGAACAAAAGCAAAGGAAAGATGCAGAACACCCCTGCTGTGATCAGCCAGGGGCCTGCTCTGCTGACTCTATAATCCAGCTCCGGCATGCATAGCAGCAGGAGTCCTCACAGTGAGGGCACTTCACCAAAATCCTCTCCCCAGGGCCCAGTTGGGAAATGGGGGAGCGAGGAGGAATCCTGTTTCTGACACCACACCTAGCATAAAGGCTGCACCCTCCTCCATGTTCAGCATGATCTCTAGACTCAGGGGGGCACGCAACACCCCACTCCTAGCCCTATAGGGGTTCACCTGCAAGCAGCCTCTCTGCTCTGAGGTGGTGATGGCAAGAACTGCCTTTCCCATCAGATTCCCTCCTCCCCCAAGGAAAACCTGGCTGCTGTCAGAGTCATAACCTTCCTATAGGGCTTGCTTGAGCCCCACTGAAATCAATGCAGGGTTGACCTGCAGCAGGATAGCAGACGACCCCAACAGGTGTCCAAAGACTTTGGTTCTGTCCTTCATTCTGCTGCCAGCGTGACATTGCCCAGTGTCATGCAGCCATTTTAGGGGGCAATCCTGTGAGGTCCTGTACTGTCTGCCCTCGTTCCACCTTACTTTGGGGGGAGCTGATGGCCAGCAGCACTCCGCAGGATGAGGCTGTTGAGCTCCTTGTCTGTCAGCTCTGTTAAAAGGGTTGGGGGCTCAGGGGAGAGCAATTTGCTGCTGTCGCAGGCCCTTTCCTCTAGGAGCAAGAGGAGATATTGTCACTCTCACAGGCCCCTCTGTGTCTGCAGACATCCGCCCTTCCTGGTGGAGCTGCGCCCGACAACTCTGAAAGACGTGAGCTTTAGTTCTGATGTAGAGTCACCTTGGTGCCACAGGGAGTAAGTGCCCAGACTACGATCTCATCCAAGAAGCTAGGTACATATTTCAGGGCCGCTAGCGCTGCCCACTGTGCATGCTATGCCAGGGCCTGTTTTTAGCATGCTGGCTGCACCACAGTTGACCTGGGTATGGCTTCTGACACTGGGATTTTTGAATCCCAAAGCAGTGTGGTGGGGACTCCTTTCTCTCAGTAAGTGCAGCTTTTGGGGGGCACCCATTCTCTTTTGCCCTGTGGTCTCAGAGGCTCCACTGCTTCACCCCTGGTGCCTCCACTGTGTCTCTTAGAGGGATATGGGGGACAAGGAGCAATGTCATGGCTTGCTGTACCTCAGTCATTTTTTCCACCCTGCTTGCACCAAGGGAGGGCACAGCAGCAGCCCCTAAGTGAGGAAAATGACTTGGATGCAGTGAGGTCTGGCCCTAATAGCCCCCTAAGAGGGTGTGGAGGAACGCTGTGGAGCATGAGTAGTATCTGTGCGTGAACCCTTGCTCTCCCCCTATGTTGTTCTTCCAAGAGGCTCATGGCCCCATGCCCAGCTGGGTTCAGGGCTCACAGCCCCACACATAACCATGACCGACTGAAGGTTTGTGACATCCATTTTGAAAACCAGTGGTCTCCAAAGGAAGAATGTAGCCCTAGACCAGGCCTCAGTTTCCCCCTCAGTACTGTGGGGCTGTTCACCTTGGAAAATGGCTGTGCACTTTGGCGGATTACTATGAGCTAGATATGGACTGCAATGTGATTGAGCCCATCAATGGAAGCTTCTCCCTGCAGCAAGAGACTTTAAAAGTAAGGAGAAGTTTTAGGGGTTTTATTTTATTTTGTTAATTTTCTTTTTCAGCCAGAACCTCATAAAAGTTGGATTCAGTGGGTGGAAGTTTTAACTCCTGTCGAACTGAAATTAAAAACAAAAATTACTTTCAATCACCAACACATAGGGGTCAGCCCACCTCTCCCGGCTGTCTCTGCTCGACAGCCACTCTGTTCCATTAACATTCAGTCAAGCAATTAAATGTAGTATTATCTTATTTATTTTGGCTTGCCTCCTTGCCAGTTCCCTGCTGTAAATTAAATGATTGCTAAGTTAGATTAACAGAAAGCATATGTGGAAATTACCTTTTAATTTCTTAATTACATTGCACTCACCTACAGCTCAACCTGCCTGTATGAGGCTAGTGTGCTGTTAATTTCTATTGATGTACTATCTGCATTCTTATAAATTAGGATCCCATGGAAAAGGAGGCGTGAAAAGAATTCATTGTTCCTACTGCCACTTATATCGTGAGAGATGGGGGGGCTATTCTTATCTGTGAGAGCTGCAGGGATGCATATGTGACTGTGACATTCAAAGGTGTCAAAGAGAGCTGGGTGCCTAAATCTCAAAAAGAATTCAATAGGCGTTGGGCACTGTTCAGGCTTCTTTAATCACCTTACTCATGCCCAAGTTAGAATGTGATTATATGCGTTCTGCACTCCCAGTGAGGTGATGCAATAACAACCTCAGAAAAACTCCTGTAGTTTTTACTGCATTTTTGGTGGTGAAATAAACCAAGAGGCATTTGACCAGAAAAAGGCCTCAGGACAGTTTGTGGCTAAAAAAGACAGGAATGAAATGATGGCCAGTCAAGGAGCAAACGCACATATGCGCACAAAGTTTCTGCAATTAGAAGTGTGGCACAACAGGACCCTGGTGTCTGCTGCCATTTTGCAAGGGGGCCCCAACACAGAATGTGTCAGGAGTGCTGCACACTTGACTCTGAGACTTTACTTCTGTTCTTTATTATTTAGTCATTTCTTAGTCTGGAATGTAACTCATTCAAACTGAAATTATACAGTTGTTATATGTGGCTGGCAAAGCAGGAAAGCTACAGGCTGAACTAGATCATAGCATTTTTAGACAAGACTGCAAATATGTGCATGTGACAGAAGATGGCTGGGGCTAAGAGGATGGCTTTTCGAAAGGTCTGTTTGGGCATCGTCAAGCTGTTTTTCCTGCAAATTATGGTGTTCTAGGTGGCAGGTCCATATTCTGCAGGTGATCACTGTTGCTGACTGGCTTGACAGAACTTATCAACATTATGTTGCAGAAGAAATACAATGGAAGTGTTTTCTTGGCTGTTGGTCACAGTGTTAACTAATTACCACAGCACAGGTGCTCCAGAGATGTGAATTAATTTGTGTTTTCAGGCTTCCGTTTTAGAACCTCAGCACTGATCTCACAATTTTTACTCCCACGAGCAATTTCAGCACCACGAATCACACTAACACCACAAGGAAGAAGAGCTGCTTGCTAGACTGCATCCCTTTGTGATATCATTGCCCAACCCTGTACGGAAATCATGGTTTTTTTTGTTTAACCCACCCTCTCCCCATAAAACACAAATACAAGACTGAAATTTCATACATCTACCCATGCTTAATGCCTCTACATTATGACTGCCTTTGATCCACACCAGATTATACAAAACTCCTCATTCCCCAGAATGGGGTCACGTTCCCTGACATCTATTAATGACTCTGAAGATTCCCTCGATTATCTGAAACCACGATTATTCCAACTTAGTCAGTGTCCCCTGTGACATTTGCTTAATTGAGGTTGTTCTGTATTATTATTATTATTTTTCAATTGTGGTAATTATTGTACATTAAGCCATTAGCATTCATTACTCCTACAATGTGTAATTAGAACAATGGTGGATGGATTGCTACTGCCTCTAATGAAGTTTTTATAATTGTAATTTATTGTCATCAAATTACCTTTCTTAAAAATGAATCCTACTAATATTAGACCTTTAGTTCTGTGGAATGGGTGGTAATTATTTCTAATTGATGTTTCTTGTTTGCACTGTCACATGGGGAGAAATCGCCAATCCTGTTCCATGTCTTAGCAAGGAAGTTAACCAAGAATAGTAAAGGCACTCCTGGTAGGAGACAGTTCATCATGCACTTCCTACTGCCCCTTCCTCTTCCTCATTCCCACTCCTTCATTTATTCCTCTGAACGTGGGGGGTGTGAAAGAGGCAGGAGCCAACATATCTTTGTGGGGACGTGAAGAAGCAGCTGTGGCAGAAATTATGTAGGCCAATTTGCTGCTAAACTAAATATAAATTTTGGGCCAGATCCTGAGTTGCTCCAAAGTCATGCTTGGTGTATCTGTGCAGTGGGATGAAGAAAAGAATGGTTTTCAATCAATTTTCCACCTTGCATGATTCTGGGACCACTGGGAACTGAAAGGGTCTCACTCTAAGTGGCCTAGAACAACCCAAGAGTAGAGTAAACTATTGCGTGCATCCTCCTGCCCTTGACCTATCCCCTTCTGACCTTCCCATGCCTCCAACTTGCTGTCTATAGCACGGGAATCCTTTTCGGGTCTGATTTCCTCTTCACGCAGAATTTAGATGCTCCAGGCATGGATCAAGACCCCATTATGTTAGCTGCTGTACATTTTTTTTTCCTGACACAGCTTCCCTCAAGATCTCCATTCCAGGTTTGTTCAATGCTCAGCTAAAGCCAGATGGCCAAGAGGCAACCTATTTCCACCAATCCCTTGAAAGAGGTTTCTCTCTGTGACCAGCCTCCCCTGTTTGAAAGCTCTCCAGTACCCAGGCAGGGCTTGTTTACCAGCCACTGATGTAGGAGCCATATTCCTGCCTGTCCCGGCTCCCAGCTCCTGGACATTTCCTTAGCACAGCGCTCAATCTCTAAGGAACTGGCCATGGTGCTGAATGACTGCATGGGGGTGAGCAAAGAGAAACCGCAGAATTGGATTTGATATACAAATCTGACTATGTGAAAGCAGGATTAAATCATGACTATGGATTCTTTTCCCATTACAACAGGTGATTTGACCTCAGCCTCCTTTATGTACCATTTCCCAATGTTTGAACCTTAACAACTGCTGTTACAGTGTGACCTGATTCCACCACTTTACATTCCCCTGCATTTATTTTCCTCCCATTCTCCATGTTCCCCCATCTTCAAAGCATCTGACAAAGTGGGGTTTTCTCCCACCAAAGCTCATGCAATAAATAAATTTGTTAGTCTTTAAAAGTGCCACTGGACTTCTTGTTTGTCAATCTCTTGTAGTAACTTTTCAGGGATGACTATTGCACTCCAAGTCTGTTCCTTTTCCTCAGCTGTTCAACCATTGCAGGTGCCTAGTAAGGTCATGATCCCATGTGACATTTGATGGATGACGCATGACATCTCCATCCTTTATGCCAGAGATGTCCCTTCTTACCCATCTGTGTATTTAGAATGCAGGGTGGTAGCCAGACTCTGCCTGGATCCAGCCCCCATTGAATTCAAGTCAATCTGACTATGGTGCTTAAATCACAGCCATTACCAGGGCCACTGACTCCTTGTGAGATTTGTAGTTCAGGTCACTAGGAGTGAGCTTGGATTTGAAATACAGGGAATAAAAATCATTTGCAGAATGGTTGGGAGCTCCCTACATTACCACAATTGATCTTAGGCCATTAAATACCTTTGAGTGTCTGATGTGAACTGCCACTGATTTTAGTGAGACAAGGTGAGTGAAGGAATGGCTTTCTTGGGCCTAACTTCTGTTACTGAGACACATGCTTTCAGTTGAGCGTGTCTCTTTCACCAACAGACATTGGTCCAACGAAAGATACTCCCTTACCCACCTCGTCTCTCTAATATCCTGAGACAAACACAGCTACACCACCGTTACACACACTGATGTGAGTGGGAGTTAAGTGCCCTTTTACCTTGGAAGATCTGGGTCCATAGTAAATGACTTCAAAGATGGTGCTGTGTAAAATCTTGGCTAAGTTGTCTATTCAGGGTAGCTGGAGTGGGGGAAGGGTGGTTAAACAAGTTAACCCAGTCTGTAATTCCATTTACACGATGAGAGCTATAATAAGTGGGGATTTTTAATGATTATTTCTGTGATTATATGAATTAAAAATAAATAGTGCCGTTCACTCGCCACAGGAAGCCGAGTCTTGCCTTAACTGCCTTGGTTTGAGTCAATTTAGGCTTGATTATCCCTCTTTCTTAGGCACATACAGCTATCTGTTTGAAGCAGGCACAATACCCCCCCCCCCCCAAATCTTTGCAGAGAGTTGGTAGAACATAGCTGCTCTCTGATTTGGTTAGAACAGGGATGTCAGACTCCTTTCCTATGATGCTGCTGCTCCAATATCCAGCCCCATGGCCTCCCTAGACCACATCCACCCAAAGTTACTAACCTAGACCTAACTAAAGATAAGTCATCATGGTGAGGACTGCTCTTTATCAGAAACCACTTCTGGTGTTCCCTGGTAGCTGGAATCTCTCACAACACTAAGTGTTTAAGCGCATTTGTTCCTTACTCAGACATGTACCAAGTACTGCCCCTTCAGCACCTCTCAAACATGTACAAGGGCAGTTAAATGTGCTAGGGAGACCATGCAGGCACACACTGACATGTGCATGGATGTAGTCCTCTTTCAAACAGGACTGCATCACTGCACAATAGTAGCATCGACACAGGGGAGTTAAAAGAAAGCAAGGAGTCTTGTGGCACGTAAACGAGTTAGTTTGCAGCGGGGTAGCCGTGTTAGACTGCATACAGCAAAAATGAGAGTCCTGTGGCACCTTAAAGACTAACAGATTTCTTTGGGCATAAGCTTTCATGGGCTCCAATCCATTTCATCACGTGCATGTGACAACGTGGGTTGGAGCCCATGAAAGCGTAGGCTCACGAAACCTTATGCCTGAAGAAATCTGTTAGTCTTCAAGGTGCCACAGGACTCTTGTTATTTATAGGGGAGTTAGAAATCAACATGTTGGTGCTCCCTACAAATCATGCCCCCATAGTGTGGACTCTGGAGGTCATGTGGGAAAACTCAAAGACTCATGGAAAATCTGCTGGCTATGGTCACGTCTGACACTGTCTGAGGAAGTGCAGCACGCACTCTGCTGCGTGTGGGCAGCCTGGGCCCTTCTTCATCCCTTCGAAGAGAGGGGGTCACGCTAGTCTTGAGTGCTGCCCTCTTCAGTCGCTGTGTGAGGCTGTAAGGGAGGCTTTACGAATGGGGATTCATTCAGAACTCTGCTCCATTGGGCATCCATGTAGACACATGCTCAGCCTTCCCCAGAGGAGCCAGAGCCTCTATCAGCCTCAAGAGGTCAGGCCATTCACAGCTCAACAAGTGAGGGCAAATCTCTACTTTTCTGGTTGAGTAGCATTTAATTCCCTTTTTGCCCTGGTGGAAATGGTGGCACAAAGCACAAAAGACAAAGAACCAATTCTCGGAGTTACCTTCTTTGGCTCCTTCACCCAAGAGGCTGAAGAGTCAACTTCCACCTAATCTTAATGCCACCAAACATGGTTTTCTGGGGCAGATGCCTGTGTGTTGTGCCTGCCAGAACTTAGTCCCATAGATCTCACTTATGCACCTCTGAAATGCAGCTGACTCTGGGTAAAGCACTGACTACAACAACTAGCTAGCTGACTAACATCAGGACACAAGAGTCTACTGGGTAGCTCAGGGTAGGAAATAAAGATGAATACCAGCTAGCTGTGCCAAATGAGCCCTAACTGAGCACTCCTGCTGCAATACAAGTTTCACCACCATCTGCGTCTGTGCACTTCTGTGTCTAGCTGGACCCATCCAAAATGAAGTTTTATTGAGTTTCATGAATAGGCAACTTGTTACAGAAGAATCATGCAACAGAATACCTTTCCTAAAACCTGAACCAAATTTATATTTTGAGGTCCAGGCAAGTTTGGTTAAAATAGTTCAGTGTCACTGTTACATTATTTTTACTACAACTGGTTGAAAAATGGCTGAGTGTTTTCATTCAGCTTTTGGTTTGGGGGGTGGGGTATTTTTTGGACAAAATTTGAAACAGTGAAATTTAGGGGAGGGGAAAAAAAAACCACCTATGAGACATTCTGACTAGCTCTGACTTTGCCAGGACCAGACATTCTCCTAAAACTGAACAGATTAAGGTATATCAGTAGTTTGGGTCAAAGTCTGGGTCAGCATTTCTGATTATTAGGGATGGACAGACAAATAATTATTTTGTCCAGGAAACTGACGAATACTAAGAAATTTTCATTGTAGAAAACTGGAATTTGTCACCTGTCTTTTTTCTTTGTTAAACTACCACATACCAAATGTTTTCACCCCAAAACTTCAGAAACCATTTCTAGCTTTTCAGTTTTCTGTTAAAAAAATTGAGGAAAGTAGATGCTTTCCTTTAAACAAAAATAGTGTATCATATCTAGTCAAACCCCTACCTTTCCACCAAAAAAGGCTGTGATTAAAAGTTTTTGACCATCCCTCCCAATTAAGTTTACAAGAGAGGATTAGCTAGCGGCCTATGAAATAGCAGATGTGGCAGGAGAGAGGCTCCTTTCTCAAGTGGGCCACAACGAATCTTAGAGGACATGGATTCTCCTTGGTAGCCTGACAAGATTCTTCCCCACCAATCTACTCTGAATTCTCTGCGTTGGTACAGAGGTTATTTCACCTATTTATTTGGTGCTGGTTTGACCATTGTTGGAATAGTGTTTTTGGTTCTGGGGGGCACACAGGAGGGTGTTGATATATTGGAGGGGTCCAGAGAAAATCCACAAGAACTGAAAAAATATATCTTCTAATGATGGAGCTCCCTGAGTCTGTTTACTTTAATAGCCTTCTCTTAAAGGGATGACTAGATTACAATCTACATGGGGAACAAATATTTAATAATGGCCTCTATGAAAGAAACCAGACAGAGAAGAGGAAAACTGAGGAATTTATTGGTTTTCTGTGCCCAGTTCTCCCCCCACCCCAGTTTAGGTAGCAGTCATAGTCATGTGTTGTGGCCCAATTGCTAGGACTCACAAGACCTGGGTTCTGCTCCCAGCTGTCCTGCTAAGTGAACGTGGGAAAGTTACAGCCCCTTCTGCGCCACAATTTCCCCTCTCATCCTTTGTCTTCTCTATTTAAATTGTAGGCTCTTGAGACCAGGGGCTTCCTCATATGCTATGTACAGGGCCTAGCACTGAGGTTCAGATCTTAACCGGGGGTTGTTTCCTGAAACGCACCTAACTCATTGCACTTTTCATGTCCTGACCAAAACCAAAAGGGCAGGGGGAGGTGAATTTCACTTTGCCCATTTCAGGGAGGTGGCAAATGGAGAGAAAGAGGAGCTGTTACTCTTGTGCCCCAGCCACCCTCTTGGCAGACACACTGGAGATGGAGCTGAGGGATCTCCAGCACAAAGAACTTGAGCTACTGTGCCCAAGATGCCTGAGCTGGGGCTCTAGAGTTGCTCCTTCTCTGTAACTCATCCAACGTCCACTCACCCGAGAGCCCCACACACAGCAGCGACTGAAGCCTTAGAATGACTGACTGAGCTCAGCTTGCAAGGTGTCTGGGGCAGGACACCCTGGTACAACAGGGTGCTAGCTACAGCAATACTCAAGACAAAACAAAAGTTGGATCTTCTGGTTCCCCGTCCATTGTCCTATCCATCTCGCTCAGCTTCCTCCTTACGGCAGGAAGAGTGGAAGTGGGTCATGCTGACATGCCAGAAATTACAGTCGACAAGCAAAAGTTTGATTTGGCCCAAAGATTTGCAGCCTGGTCTCATCACAGAGCAGCAGCATCTCCTAGCTCCACTAGGAGCACCTGCAGGCTGTTCCAAAGCCTGGTTTCTAGGCATGATGACTTGGACTGCAGCAGAAAATGGCCGATGTCCCCTCTCCAAAGCAAACACACACACCCCCATCCCAGCCTTGGATGCAGGCACAATCAACCCCCCACCCCTTGCACACTCCCCTGGCCCTTGCACAAAGGCTGCCGACTGGAAGGCGGCGCAGGGCTTGGCGCGATGCTGATTAGATCGCTGTCACGGGGGAACACGGAGGTTAATTGCCGTTCTCTTTGTGTGCCACTCGGAGAGGAGACCGATTTCAGCTCAGTAGCAACAAAGTGTTGCCTGGTTTCTGTGGGTGGGGGCAGGGACGCAAGCTGGAGTGGAGTGGGGGGGGGGTAGGGATTGTGCCTCGACTGAGCATAGCTGTGTCTTGTCTGGTCCAGCAAAAGAGAAGTGCTTAACAAGTATTAAGAGACACAAATAATTCTCCTTTTCTCCCCTTGCCCATTCTTTACTCTCTCTTTGCTTGTAAATCCTGCTTATTGCATCTGAATAGCAGAATGGTTTCACACCGGACCTTTAATCAGGCCCCTGGTAGCCCCTGGAGGGACAAAGTGGCTGAGGATTACCTTTTATTTTATTTTTTTTTAGCTCCCCCCCAGCACTTACCCCCTTCCCTCGTGTTTTTCTTGCTCTACATTTGTTCTTGAAGTAGTAAGGGGCGACAGCTTAAAGGGAGGGAGGGTGGATTTTTTCCCCCCTACAAATTTAAGGAGATCTCGGCCTATTCAGGCTGACTTGTCCATAGCCTTTCTGCTTTTGTTCAGCTGCCATTCTTCAGCTGATTTCTTCACTCCAGTCAAAGCACTTTAATTCCTTTTTTAGATACTGAGAATCCATCCAGCCCCCTTTCCCCCCCCTCCTCCCACCACCCCACACACCCTCTTTCACTTTCTCAGACTCCTTATCCAGTGTCCTCCTAACCCCCAACAAAGCACCAAGATCATCTCAAAGTATTTCTTTCAGAGGAAGAACAAGAGAAGCCAGGGGGAGATGGAGATGGGAAGCCCCCCTTTACTAAGGCTTCCAGGTATGAAATACATTGCAGGGCGCTTTGTGTCATTCTGCCCAGTGAGGGAGGGAGGTTTAAAGAGGCTAAGCAGCAGGTAGTTGATGGGTTTGAGGATACATGAGGTGCTCTCTCTCTCAAAGCCATCAACTACCTGTCATTTAGAAACCCTTTAAACCTTCCTCCCTCACTGGGCGGACTGACACAAAGCACCTTGCAATGTATTTTCTACCTGGCGCCAAGGAGCAGTGAAGGGGACGGCTATAGGCCCTGAAAACAGCCTCTCAGGAGATTTTGACATTAACTGGCTACGGCACATAAGATGGACCAGTGACTGACTTTTTAGTGACGCAAAGATGTCAGTGTGAAGTTGGGGTGGAGGGAAGAGCAACTCGTTCTTGCTTCATCTAAATTGGTTCACTCACCCATACTAGCAAGTTCCCTAGAGACGGTGCCATCTAAGGGTCCTTACCTACTCCTTGCTCAGGCAAACTCTAGTTAAGTCAGTGAAATTCAGTCTAATCAAGGACAGAGGAAGAGCTATGAGCTGGTGGGAGCTGGTCTTGGGATTTGCTCCCTTCACTTTGCTGCAAGTTTTGCCTGAGTGAGCACCTCAGAGTGTGTCTCTTGGAGCTTTAATTTGGCCCAGTTAAGGCTGAAGAAGCACTATTCTTGTCTGAGCCTGCCTCCTCCACAATTCACATCATAGGTCTCATGGAAACTTGGTCTTCCATGCTGCCTCAGAAAGAGCCTATTCTCGCAGCTTGCTTTCAGGAAAATTTGGCATGTAGGCTTCTAGATCCTGAAGTAAGCATGAAGTTCATGGTGTGACTGACTCCAAAGGGGGAAAAAAAAACAACCAAAAAACAAAAAACAGAAGTTACCCAAATATTCCTGAGACTCTGGTATTTTGGGTCTGTGCTGTGACTGTTGGTTTTTTTCCATCCAGAGAGCACTGTCCATCCTGAACAGAAAGTGACAGCTGCTGATGGGCCCAACTAGCTGAAGGCACTAGCTTGCCTCTCTTGGCTGCTTCTCTTCTCATTGCTGGTTGATGCCTTCAGTTAAGCCCCTAATGCTGACATTAGAGAGCGGCTCTCTGCCTACCATCATCTGAAAATTAGGAGGGTAGCCTGCAGGCAAGGGACAGCGCTAACAGGCATTCACCACACTGGTTGCTACCAAAAACAGAACCCAGTCAAATTGTGATCTACCGCTGGCAATTTTTCTGAAAATTGTTAAGTAGAGAAACAACAAACCAGTCTATACTCTTCAGCCATGAAAACTGACCTCTCTGTGGCCCCTCCAGCAGGAGGTTGGACCTATTGGAGGGGATGGTGGGCAGAAAGCAGCCTCCTGGCTAAGGAAGAGGTGGCAGTGCAGTTCAGTGATGAGACCACAGGACTGGGCACCTGGCATTGTGCAGTCTAATCCTGACAGTTTTATTGTGTGACCTTGAGCAAGTGGTGTAAGGCAAGATTTTAAAGTGCACAGCACCCACCATTTGAGCCAAATTTTCAGCTCAGCACCATGTGGCCACTTAAATGAAAGTCCGATCTGCAAAAAGTGGTTAACTTCCATTGAAAGGCCTGTGGTCAGATTTTCCAAAGCACTTAGCACAGGAGGTGCTCAGCTTTCTGCAAATAATCCTACTGAGACTCCTTTTCTGTACCTACAAGAGATAGATAGTGTTTAAACCACCATTAATGTCTTCTTAACTAAGAAGTTCAGTCTCCAGGTTGCCCTGATTTGGTTCACTGTGTTACTGGCTATTTGTGACTATTTGCACAATTTGGGATTTGCCAACGTCCTCACAAATCCTGAAGTTTCACACATTTTAGCATGAAGGATGGTTCGCCCGGAAACATGCACCTGGAAGTGCCGTATTTGCTCATTGCCGTTCTCTTGTTTCTGCTCAAGTGAAGCACCACTCTCACCATGTGGCATGAACAAAAGACTAGATACAGAGGCACAATTTGCAAACTCCCCTCTTTCAGAACACTGGTTGCCCAGCCTATGACAAATGATACAAATAATGCATCTTTTAAATAGAAAAATATTAGGATTGGTTGATTCATGATTTGGCCATGACTGGGAGAGGGCAACTGGTCGCAGTCCCCTTGCAGCTATGAGACTCTGCAAAAGTGCATTTGACCAATGTCACTGACTGAGTCATGGATGGGATCAAGCTCCATGTTTATAATCGAGCCTGCTCTCACCTACCTTGGTGAATGTTATGAGCTGACCAGAGTTGGAGCAACAGCAGCACGAGTGAGAAGACACACCTGCAGGAGATAGATGAACTAGCCCTCTTAATGCGGCTGACCACTCCAATCTCCTTGTTTGTGCCGAGAGAAAAGCCAGTCAAAGTAATGGCATGGCCAGTATCGATGTTGCTAGATTTTTACAATTCCTTGCTCCTCTGCTAATCTCATGCATTATTAACACAGCTAAGGGCACTAGGCCAGATCCTCAGATGGTGTAAAATCACCAGAGGTCCAGGGACTCAGTGGATCTATGCTGATTTACACCAATGGAGGAGCCTCTCTCTTGAGAATGACTAGTTTTTGTTTCTAATCCTCCCTCCCATCAGGCTTACAAGTCTTGGGGGAACCCGTGGCCCGGCGCCTTCTCAGAGCCCTGAAAACCCCCAGCCTGACTGCTACAGAACGCAATAATGATGCTGATCCAGGCATGGGGATACTGCTTTTACAGATGGCTGGATTTCTCCTGCAGCCACCATGGTGGTGTTGGATTAAGCCGCAGGCCAAACACACGAGCGGTTTAATAATGAATGATGCAGGCATCGGCAGCGACTTGTAATTCACGCAGTGGCATGTACAGAACAGCTGCTGTGTAAGCGCCCTGCCTTCGAAGGGTGAATGAGCATTAAGACTGTTTCACAAAAGCCAGCCCAGCAGTTGGGGATGTTTTATGAAGAGAGGCTGAGATCTGGACCGATCATCTTACAGCAGTTGTCAGTAACACAAAACAGGTTGAAATGTAGGGCGAAACGACATGGCAGGGAATGCCAGGAGTTAGGACTGAGGGGCACAGCAGACCAGTTGGGTTGCCCAAGACTATGGCAAGGAGTGCCATAGGACAGGACGGGGAGGTATCAGCAAAGCAGTGAAAGGATTGAAAAAAACCAGAACAAACAGTTTAGAATTTCAACAGGAATTTCCAGCTGTCCCGTCTTCTCCTGTTCCAAGGTTGAGGACAGGGATGTCCCCAGGTCATTATCAACCTTGCCTTTTGGTCCCACCAACACCGTCCACTGCTCCACAGTGGTGGAGTGAGACATGGAGTACCGAACATCACCAGAACGGCCGCTGGACAAGTCAAGTGCTGTACAGCACCAGCTGGCTGAAGGATTCGCTGAGCTAAGCTGCTGTTTACAGGCCAAGAGACCAGTATCTTCACTCTGTGAGTTGGGCTCCTGGATGAAGGATTTGGTGACTTGGCTAAGACCACCCTAGTGCCTGGCCACATATTGGAGGATGAACATTGGACTTTCCATTGATACTTTCTCCAGCGAGCAGAGACATGACTCAACACTAGCTGCAGGAACCACTAGGGGATCTGGGACCAATTTCTCACATGTAGCTATTTTAGAAATGAGGACTAAATTCTCTGGTGGTGGAAAATGGTGCTGCTCCATAGAAGTTAGTGTAGCTACATCAGTTTACATCAGCTAAGGATCTGCCCCTTATAACCACAGCTCCTGGAAGCAATAAATAATGTTACCTTGCACAGCTGCAGTGCTTTGGAGCCAGGCAATTCCACATGCATCTGAACTAAGCTACAAAGTAGCTCACCCTCAATCCCCCAGCCCAGGAGGTAGGCATTAACAACTCAGTTTTTACTGAAGGTGAAATTGAGGCCAGCAGGTTCTTGCCCAAGAGACAAGAACATCTATTCCCAGGCCTCTGGTGCTAGCCACTAGACAACACTGCCTATTCCTGAACCTCTCACTTTTAGTGCTTTCTTGCTCCAGCTCCTCCTCCTCGAGGAATTTTGTCCTTCCCCATCTTTGGGTGCCTTGCTCAATCTCCTCTCTTTGGAATAGGAGATAGAGGAAGGGAAAATAGAAGGGGGAGGAGTGGGATATTTGCCAGCAAATAAAAGACTGTGTGTTTAAATACTGTTCCACAGCCTATCCCCACCCGGCTGTGTTTGCTCAGCAAACAGCACTAATTCACCAGCTTCCCTTGGTTTGATTCAGTCTGCAAAAGCAAACCTTGTCTTCCACATCCCCAGTGTCTGCCCTTCCCTCTGCACCCCGCCTTGTCACTTGTGCCTACTTCTGACCCTCCTGTTCTTCCTAGGGGGACCAGATGTTCCGACATTATGGGGACTGTCCAAAAAGCGGGGGCTTACCTTCTATACTCAACTATACAACCCCCTTCCCCCAAATAAAAGTGTCCTGATTTTTCACAGTTGCTGTCTAGTCACTTCTTCCTGTTCCTGAGGCATCAGCTGGAGTCCCCCAGATTTGCAAGACAGCGATAGTAATCATTATTTAAAAACAAAATGAGGATCAGGGTGGGTGGCTGATACCCCAGGGTTTGGAGCATCCCCCTCTGCACTGTGGTTTTATTGCGTCATCAGCCCACAACTAGGGGACGATGTCTAGGGTGCAGTGTTTTTCTGGGATGTTGGAAATACTTGGCCACAGCTACAAGCCTGCTGATGCTCCTTTAATCAGAGCCCTGAGAGGATCATGCTACCCACCAGGTTACAATGGGTGGTATTAGGACAGTCGATGGGTGGGGCGGACACAAAAGAGAAGTGTTGGTGGGAGGCATGTGTCCTGTCCTGCATATAAGCCGGCTCTGAGACCTTCGAGATAACAAGTTTTCAGGAGGAAAGCAGGGTGAGGGGGGAGCAAAACCTTTGGCTTGTACCCAGGTGTTGCTCCAACCCCCTCCTGTCCACACACATAGCCCTCTCACCTGAGTAGAGTTGGACTTTTAACCCAGGCTAGCTGACCTGACAATAGGGGTGAGTTAGAGCCTGGGTGCTGCTTTATGGTGATGGTAACCCACCCACTTTGCAGTGAGACTATATCACTCCAGTACTGATCATCCTCAAATGCCTTCCAACAATCCCCTCAACTCCCAGAAGGGCAGAAAAGTTCTTCCCATGATCCATTGGGAAAGATGGAGAGTGACTCAGCTCACTGCCGTCCAAAGAGCATTGCAATGTCCCCCCAGAAGTCCTGGTGACACCCGGGGGCACACACCGGTGAAGACACAGTATGCTGGGGTGTGGCATCGTCACTCGAGACTGAAGTGGGAAGTGATTTGCTGATGGTCACAGGTTGGAAAGAAGCAGTGGCAGAGGCAGGATTAGAACTGAGGGCCACCTGTCTAGTTAACACTGTCCTCAGACCAGCATGGGCTCTCCTTCCTGGATGGGGGCTGTATATTTCCATAGAAGATGTATTCTTGGTCTTCCCCAAAAGTCATGTAACCTTCCACCCAACCTATGGGCTTGACCTCTGCAGACATCCATAGCACCACTCACTCCTGCTCAGCCCCAGCCCCTCCCAATCCACACCTTTGGCAGTAGCTATGCCAGCCAGGTGAGCTGCTTGCCCAAGATCCGCCCTGCAATTTACTCATTCAGGGAAAAAAAAAGGATGTCTTTCTCCAGTTTTTACTCAGTCCTTTTCCCACTAGATTCCCATGGATTCCAAAAGGCATTTTGCCCAAGTAAGAACTGAGTTAAAAATCAAAGATTTCAGATTTTGCCCAGTGGAAGTTGCAGAAGTTCAGAAGTGTCTCTGGAGTTATGAACCCAGACATAGATAGTGGGGAGCTCTGGTAGGGGTCTTTGCATGATGGCAAAACCCGATTTGGCAGCTCCATGGGTGGACCTCATGCCTCTGTCAGAAGGGATCATATCAGTGATTAGAGGTCCACGAGCACAGCCTTTAGTTGGAGAGAGATGGTGAGAGGTGAAGGGTCAAAATCCTGGACTGACCAGAGGGCATCACAAAGAAGCAGGGAGAGCTGATTTGATTCAGAGTCAGTAAGCACTGACTTAGAACTGGGACCAAAATCCAAGCTAAACCTTCCCTGAAGTTCAGAGGATTACATTGTGAGTCTCTTGATAAACCCTGGCCATGAAAGCAGCAGTGCTCAGTGTTTCCCTACAGCTGGATTCCCCCCACCTCCTGGGAACCCCATTCATTGGGCTGTACGGGACTGCCTTTCTATTTCCTCACACAGGTGGTTGTGTCCCCCTAACCGTGCAGGACTGCTGCCCCTTCAGGTTGAAAATCCAGATGCTAGAGTAAAAAACTAGGCGAGACCAACAGTCACATTTGTACCCTATTCCAGAGCTGATGGGATTGGGTGGAGAAGGTTGGCATGGGACACCCTGCCAGCTGTGCTTGGAAATATGACAAGTGTTGCCACTCCCAGAAGAAAATACCCATCTCCCCCGGGGGAGTCAAGGCTCAGGGCCTGTACGGCGGCATATGTTCATCCCCTCTCCCTGCCGGCCCTTCATTGCGAGTCTTCACAGGAGGCCCATTAAACACTTAGCTGACCTTGGACCTCTGCCTGTGACAGCTGCACACGACGGAGAAGGGAGCAGCACGCTTCCATTGGAGAGTGTCTCCGAGAGCTGTCAGAAACGTGATTTACTGTGCGCTCCTCCCTCCCCCCTCCATTCCCAGCTGAACAGAGAGACCGGGGACACGCAGGCCTGCCACAGATGGGATGAGACAGGCAAAGAATAAGGAAGGGGCTGGAATGGCATGGCAGTGCCAGGAGAGGAGGAGGAGGGCAGAAAACAGCCTGAGCTACATGACTAACTCTTCCAGAAACACCATTTCCCCACCCTCTGGGCTCAAACCAGCCTCATATGGCTGCATCTGACTGGACGTGTCAATTCCAGCAGGGACAGACAGAACGACGCAGCATCCTTGCAACAACAGCACAGCTACTTTGCTAGTACTTCTGGAGACAACCCCTGAGGCCAGTGTCTCCATTTCTCCACAGAATAAGTACCATCGAGGCAAGGTAACTGCTGGGCAAGGTTCTCACCAGCTAGCCCATCGATGGGCCTCAACCCCAAGTTGGAAGGACCACATCAGTGAGGTGAGGGAAGCTCCATTTCCCCACCCACTCCAATCCATGCACCTTGTGGTAAGGCTGCAGTGATGCTACTTTGGATGGTGGGTTTGGCATCTGTACCTTAGGAACTAGACTGAGGCTTCCCAGTTCATTAGCAGAGAATCCCCAAACATCCAGAAGGCAGCCAAGTCCTTTATTGCTACAGGGAGGTCTTCTCTACTGCTAAGACATAGGATCCGTACAGAATGATTGAGCTGTTGAGATGTGGTGGTCCCTTTGATAACCATCTCATCTCAGCCCCAAGGAGATTCTGTATTCTCTCTCTTTCAGGACACTCAGAATTTAGTCTAAGAAAGCAAAAGATTTGCAATTCTTCCTAGAGATCTTATGGTCCTAATTTCATCCTTCAGACTGAAAAGCTCATTCCTTTGCCCATTTGCTTTTCCCCATCAGTTCTCTAAGCCCCAGAGATCACAGGAGAATCCTCCTCCTTGCTTTTACAGAATAGATCAAAGTATTTTATTGGGCTCTGCCCCATTTCCCCCTTGCACTTCCAGGCAGATTCCTGGAGAAAATGCAGTAGAAAAAAAGAGCTGCCTCAACACAAGTTGGACTGAAACAGCTGCAGCAGAAATTTCCAGTAGAACCAGGACGGGGTGAGAGGTATGGGCTGGGAGTTGCACTAACTGGAATTACCCTCGACCCCGCAGCAGAGTAGGAGAATGGTGACATGCAAGGATATATCTTTCACTCCACAGACCTTACTCTGTGAGAGCCCACAGGAAAAGATCACTGGGAATATTCTGGTACATGCCATCACATCAGGTCACTAAATCAGAGAGCTCAAAGGAGAGACAGACCCAGGAGGCCCTGATTCATCCCAGTCTCTGATGCAGCATATTCAATTGATCATATGTGATGGCTTCCTTCCAAGAACAAAGCAGAGAAATACCACTGCTCTTCATTGCAAGGCATCGCATGCGAAAGCCTGATTTTCAGCAGAGCTCAGCTACTCCCATGCACCCTAAGCACAGGGTACATTTTAAAAATCTAGCTCCGAGTCATTTGTAACAGGACAACACCCTTCCAAGCACCCCCTCATAGCCTGGGACAGCGTTACAGTACCCTACCTGTTTCCTGTTCCCTTACGGCTCCTCAGCAGCTCCACACAAGCTAGACATATAAACAAAATTCTGCTCATGGGAAAATCTAGTTTAGTAAGATTATATGCTGTTTGTCAGCCTTTTCCCTTGCTCAGGCTACTACAAAGCCTTCCCTCTAAAGGCAAGGCCAGCTTCAGGCCAGCTTCCTCTACATGGCCTCTTTATGTCCCCTTAATCCAAGTCCCACCCAGATAGGCAGCAAAATTTTTCCAACATAAAAAACTCAAAGTAGAGCCCTCACCTGGCCTTTAGCTGGGTACAGCTCCACCTCATGGTAGGTCTCTTTTCTATTCCATTGGCAGCAATCGTCCATTGTCTCTGGATGAACTTTCTCATTCACTGCAATTGCTCCATTTCCTTACTCTGCTTGGGTCTTCTGCCTTATGTACCCACAGGCCTGATGATCCACCCGCCACATGGCTTGGTTGATTCTCCTTACCTGGGGAGCAGAGTGAGGCTCATCACTTCTTAAAGGAATCAGCCATCTTGTGAAGCTATTAAAGAGCATCTAAGGCAGCAAAGGGGTCCCAACCGTTTTTGCACAGACCATTCTCCATACTGTGACAAAGAGCTTATACTAAACTGGTATAGAAAGGGCCTACTCAGATAAGTAGATGGTAGCCTCCAGCATCAGATATTTTCCTTTGGAAGAACCTCAAAGCCAAAATTCTCAGCCATGGCTGGTGTTTTTGGCTGTTCAACTCAAAACACCTCCAAGGGGCCCAATTTTCTCAGCACTTTAAATCAGCCCCCTTTAAGGCATCTCAAGGTGGACACCCCAAAATGGAGGACCTGAAATCGCTAGTTACTTTTGAAAATGGTATTCTGGATTCTTATTTGAATCTCTCAGCTATGCAGAGCTGGGAAGGAATTCAGACTTTGCTGATGAAATTTTGCATTTCTCATGGTGGTTAAAGAACAGAACTTGCAAATGCAGAGGTATATGGAAATGATACATACTGAAGGTCAAACATCATCTGAGGCACTGGGTTGGGATATTATCACATGGATGTCTATTCACTAAGAGTGGGGCTGGCACCTGCCAATTTATTTCACCCATCAGACACTAATGGCTGTTTGTTGGGACTCCTAAGAACCATTTGGAGAGGAGAATTCCCAAAGCCAAACCTTGGGGCTTTTTCCATGAAAGCCTGTGAGAGACATTTGGATTTGAAAAGCTCCATTTCCAAACTAGATTTGTAATAACAGGGATGATAAAAAAACAAGTATTACACACACCTGGGCATCCGCACAGAGGTGGGTCACATGGCCATTTGGGTGTAGCCAAGCCCGTTCACTAAGCAATGCTCCCTCTGTTATTAAGATTGAAAACTTTGCTCTCATACAGCACCAACTAAGCACCAAGGATGACCTGAAGCTACCTTCTGGCAATTCCCTGAGCAGCACCAGGGAAGAGTTTCGCTAGTGGAGGAGAAAGTGGCAGATGGATACCACCCAGCCACATATGTCCACTGCTCTAAAGCCCAAATGGCCAACTAGCTCATCAGCTCTTGGCCCTTTGGTCTCAGGATGCTACTGTGAGACGGACCAGGGAAGAAGCTTTGAAGATTCCTGAGCTTAAACACCTTTGAGATGAACACATCTTTCTCTAAACGTCCTGGAGCTTTGGATCAGGTGCTGTGTGCTTTCCCCAGGATGGGTGAGGCAAAGCAGAAACCGAGATAGCCCATCTCCCCCGACTTCAGAGTCTCCCAGGGAAGGAGAGGACAAGAAAAATTCTGGTGCCCGTCCTGCTTCCTGGACCCCTCCTACCCTCTCTGTATCGTCAAAGAAAATACACCAGCCCTACAGCAGGGTAACAGGATTTCTCCCCCTTCCTACTTTAAATTTATCTCCCTCAGCCGTCCAGGGCTGTCCCTGCTGGAAAATTACGCTCACAAAACCTCCCTCAGCAGTAATTACCTAACGGGGGGGAGGGGAGGGGAGCTCTATTTAGAGCCCACTTCAGTGCAGGATTAGCTAATTAATTAACGGTTTCACTGACAACTCGAAGGGGAAGAGTGTGTTAAATAGGAATGCTCTGGCGCTTGATTTATGTGATCTGACATCCACGCTCTCTCCGCCATCTCGCCGCCCTCCCCCTTCCCCCATCCACCCTGCCATGAAAGACCCATTCTCTCGAGGTATCTCCGGAGACCCAGGGCGGGCTGTTTCTCACTCAGCGGAAGGGCCGCAATGAACTGACAGAAGGCCGGTGCGGGGAAGACAATGACGAGGTAATGAGAATGAGAGGGTTATTAAGTGGCAGATGAAGCCGGTTGTAGAATGGGCTAAGGCCCACTGAGCGGTTTGGCGAGCAGGGCCACCCATCTGCCCAGCTTTGCCACGTGCTCACAAAGGCCCTGGGAAGAGAAGAGGGGGGAAAAAACCTACTGTGGGCAAGGCTGGTGTGGAGAGCAGAGAGGAAGAGGACGATTCAGACTTTATCCAAATGAATTGAGCAGCATCAATCTAAACAGCCATTCACTCAATGCATACCTTGTCCTTCTCAGTAATGCTTGCGTATGTCATTGTTGGCCAAAGCGTGGCACCAGGGGACAGGGTGGACCAGTGGTTTGAATGGGCTCCGTTCAATGTTTCTGGCTTCCATTCCTGACGTGGCAAGTTGTGCCTCTCCTTTCTGTCTCATGTGGGGAGTCACAGGACGTAGCCGCCATTCCCTGTTCTGCTGTCGACATCTCAGGTGACCTGGGGCAAATCCCCATGGGTCGCACTTCCGCATCTGTGAAATGGGGCTAATGGCACAGCCCTAGCTCATTGAGGAGTTGTGTGGATAAAGACTGGGAAGTGTTCAGGTACACCAATATGGGTGGGAGAGGGCATATAAAAAACCTCAGCTAAATACACTAGCTGCAGCTGTTTGAAAATTTTGCATCAATATAGGCTTCTGGCAGAGAATTGGGCTTTTGAGGACACAACTGGTTTTGGCAAAAGAAATGCTCATTTTCCAAGAAATCTCAATTTTTCATTAAAAAAAAGAAAGAGCACCAGAAAAGCTTCCTTTTCAGGCAACACCCACAATATTTTGAGTCTGAAAAGTCACTGCTGTGTCTCATTGGAGTTGCAGTTTGGTGCCTTCTGCTCTTATTCATTCTCCTGTAAAGGCTGGGTTTCCCTGCCAGATTCATAGACTCACAGCAATGTAGGACTGATAGAGACCCTGAGAGGGCATCTAGCTCAGGCCCCTGTGCCAAGGCCAGGCCAAGTAATCCTAGAGCACTCCTGACATGTGTTTGTCCAACCTGTTATAAACCTTCAATGACCGGGATTCGACAGCGTCCCTTGGAAGTCTCGTCCAGAGCTTAGCTATCCTTGAGTTCGAGAATTTTTTCTTAATATCAAACCTAACTCTCCGTTGCTGCAAACTAAATCCATTGCTTCTTGTTCTATTTTCAGTGGTTATGGCGAAAAATTGATCACCATTCTCTTTATAATAGCCCTTAAAGTCTTTGAAGGCTATCATCAGGTCCCTGCTCAGTCTTCTTTTCTCAAGACTAAACATGTCCAGTTTCCCCCAAAGGTCAGATCTTCTTTGATCATTTCTGTTGCTCTCCTCTGGACTCCAATTCGTCTCCATCCTTCCTAAAGTGTGATGCCCACAATGGGACACAACACTCCACAGAGCCCTCACCACCGCTGAGCAGAAAAGGGACAATTAGGTGTCTCCTGTCTCTTCCACAGGACTCACCTTTTAAAACACCCCAGACTGATAGTAGCCTTTTCCTGCAGCTTAATCTCCCACAATGCATCATGGCCGTGGGACTTCCATGTCACACTGCTTCCCGTCACGCAAACCTGTGTTTTCCAATAGCTTCTTTGTAAGATGCTTGGAGGCGCCTGGATACCTGGTTATTTCAGGGCTATTTTAAGTTACTCCACACTGTGAAGTATAGGATGGGGGGGACAAAAGTCAGGTTCAGCAGCACTGGAGCCTGTCTTGTTTCCACCCGTACATATCTGCAGTTACCAGCAGTCCCAGCAGGGGTTCTTTGACAACCACAAGCAAGAGTAGATCGCCATATCTGCCGAGATGTGAATGCTCAAGCACATTGGGCCATACAGGGTGCAAACCAGGTATATAGACTTGAACTGTACTGAAATCCCATGGACTAGGAGAGGTGTTGAAGAGAGACAGAGGTGGGAGGGAGGGGGAAGGTCCAATGTTTTCCAAAATAGCTGGCATTGTCCCTCTTAAACAAGCATGGCAGCTAAACATCTGGGAATGTGGCTGACAAACCCTGATTTAAGATCCTTCACTTCTTTTCGCTTTCTTCTCACTCCTATGAACACTTAAGCACCGGTTAAGTTCAAAACACTTGCTTAAGTCCCATAGAAGATGAGCAAACTTTACCAGTAAAGTCCTGTCTGGGTATTAAAGATCCCACTGGGTCCTTCTGGAGAATATAATGGCTTGGCTAATGTTCCTCACCATGCTGTTGTTCAGAGTGGCTATGTCTACACTTGCAAGTTATTTCAAATTAAAGAGGCTTCATTCAAAATAACTTATTCCCTGGCTAAGAAGGTATTTTATTATATTGAATAAGGGGTTCCTTAATTCGAAATAAGGAACCGCTAATTCAGTATAATAAATCCTTGTCTTACTTCAACGTATCATTTACTTCAAAGTTATTAGTTCAAATTAAGCCACAGAATAGGCTCAATTTGAACTAATTTCCTTATTCTTTTGCCTGCTTTCCCCTAGTTCGAATTAGAGAGTCTAGTGAAGACTTTCTACTTGAAATTAATAAAGCCCACTTTATTTTGAATCAGAGAGTCTTCACTGGACTCCTAATTCGAAATAATAACTTCAAAGTAGTGCTAATTTGAAACAATTTTGATTTAAATTCAAAGTAGTTATTTTGAATTAACTACTTTGAATTAATTTTGTAAGTGTAGACATACCTGGTGTTTTATGCTGGCTCCCACCCCAGAGAAAGCTGCATTTCAGTGGGGCTGGGTTTGCAAGAGGCTTTGAGATGAAATCCAAACAAAGATGTTAAATGCTGGGCACGTTACAGTCTTGGCTGCGTTAGCACTTCTGCGTTAATTGGCTAACTGTGTGGGATCAAAGAGCTATGCAGCTGCCTGCCTAGTTACTTAGATAGTCCACATCACTCCCAAGGATCTGTAGATGTAGCCTCACTACTGTGAGATGACAGGGAAACTGGAAGATTTATTCCCTTTCAGGCTACACATCTCATCCCTGGTTCTGTTAGGGCAGCTTCACACTGGCACACAGCTGTAGAATCCAGTTGGTAGAAGATTTACCCCACATAGGAAACCCTCTGCAACGGCCCCTTCCTAGCCCTAATTCACGGCATGTGTCCAAGGACAGAGCAGCCTCCCTAGCACGTCCCCATGCCTCATTGATTCCCAACTGCCATAATGGAGAGGAGCTTTGAGGCTGCTCTAATCTACACCACAAACCAGGCTAGTCTCAAGAAATGAGAAGCAACAAAGGACTCTAGTGTGCTCCTTCAGAGTAACCGAGAGTGCCAGGAATTTATTCCACAATCGCTATTGAGGTATCTGATGCAATACGGTGGGTGCCCATGACAGCTCACACCATCACTTCTTGTCCCTGGCCACCCAGCACTAGGATCTTGATACCGCCACAGAACCAAACGGTAACACACTGCAGTGCAACGTCATCATGACACAGCTTTGACTCCACAAATCAGCAGAGAATTAGGGGCTACCAGCTGATCCCTGCTCTGTTGCACTGTGGGGTGTCAGTGTCATTCACAGCACCTCCAATGACACCACCTCCTACTCATCTATTTTCCCTCCAAGCTTCTGCCCTCCAGAGAGCCACAGAAGCAAGATGGCTAGAGGGAGGGCAGCGTGGCACCGGACCATTTCCAAAATCAGTTTCCAATGTACTCACCCCTATGAGACATTAAATGTGAAATTATTTTTCCCCACCCTGGGAAAATTTCTGAGATGTCAAAAATTTTTCCTCATCCCAAATTGGGATGAAAAGTTGAAACCAGAAATTTGTTTAGCAAACAAACCCCCCCCCACACACTTTTTTTTGGTTCAAATCAGTTGAAATATTTTGGATTTCTCCTTTTCTTATTTTTAAACTCTAAGGAGCATGAGTTTGTAAACAAAAAAAGGCATTTAGAACCAGAAAACTGGATTTCTTTCTTTTAAAAATGCTGAAACAAAATGTCAACTGGTCTGAAGATTTTGCAAGTTTAAAAAAATAAGTGTTGAAATGGACACATTTCTACGGAAAATTTTGGTTTCCATAAATTTTCTGAAAAACCTTTTTATCGAAAATTTTCCAACGAGCTTCACATGCCATTTGTTTGCTTGACAAACAAACTTGATAAAAGAAGACCACAGTAAATGGTTGATGTGAATTACAAGACCGAAAGGAAAGACTAGAAAGAACTTTGTTCTTCCCCTAATCCACCTTTAGCTCGAGAATCTGTTGCTTTATTTACAGTTGAGCAGTATGGTGATGTTTTACTGACACATTCGCTAATGTCTGTTCCCTGGTTGGTGGCCAGAATGAGACTGGGTGATCTGAGTCCAGATTTTAGAGGACAGGCACTCCCAGCACAAGAACAACCAGAACAAATAGCTCCCTTTATTGGTCATCTCAGGAGACCAGTCATGGAAAGGTTGGGGCACTAATGAGTTTCGTGCTCAGCTTTACAGGCGGTGGTTCTTTCAGGTCATGGTTGAGGCACACTGGGAGTAGTGAGAAGGGAGACATAAGCAATGGGATCCTCAGAACTTAACTCCTTGATTTAGCTACCTAAAGTCTTTGTGAACCCCACCTGAAAATCTACTTTCTCAATGTCCATTCTGGAGGTTCAGAGTTAGAGGATGGAGGTCTTCTCACTCAAGCTCTGAGACACCCTGGAGAAATGGATACTGTGTCTGGGAGTCTCCTGCTCAGCGACCCCTTCTACCACTCTCACTTTGATCTGTACACCTACCCTTGTTTGTTCATTTTTTGTCTCCGGTATTTAACCGATGTCTAAGTTCTATGGCACCTCCCTCAACCGAAGGAGTGGGCCTTATTTTGCTATGGTGACCTCCTCTCACCAATCCTCATCATCAAATAAACCACCACCTTTCACCAGCACCCAATACAATTCAAAAGAAACTGTCACGTTGCTCTATTTAGAAATAAATATTATCACAAGTTTCCACTGATTTTTTTAATTCAGTCCAAGGACTAAAATATTATTTTCATCATGCTTTTTTTTCATTATCAAATGAGATGATTCCACTTCTAGAAAAAAAAATTGCAAAGTTTCACACATTTGCTTTAGGTGAAAATTTGTCGGTTTCACAGCACAAACAACAATGTTTTTTTGGAGGGTGGCAAAATGTCAGTTATGTTTTTCTTTCACTGACATCACCTCTTGTTGGCATGGAAGGGAAAACAGCAGTGAACCACAATATTTGACTTTTTTCCCAAAACAATTTCTTGTGGAAAAGTTAAATGTCTTCTCCTCCTCCACAGCAGTGCAATTCTTTCCTCTTGTAACTCTTTTTTAAATTCACCCAATAAAATAGCTGAGTAGTGTGCAGTTGATGCTGTTCTCCATGAGATTTTTTTGGTCACTTAAGAGCAATACTTTAACTTAAAACATACACTTTCGTCTCATTGTTTCCTTGTGCTCTCTGTGTCTCTTTGTTGCTTTCCAATTGCCACCTTTTGACTTGTACTTATACTGTAAGCTGTTTGGGGCAGGGGCCATCCTTTTACTGTGTCTGGGGTTCCTGGGCCCCCTGGCAGGACAGATACATTCCTACTACCAATTAATTAAGAATATATTTTTCTGTTCAAGGAAATCTCTACTTAGGACAAGAAACTGATACATAAAAACATCACTCAACATCCCAGCTAATGCGTTATTTGTTTAAAAAGAAAACGTATTAGCATATATTATTTATCTACACAGGATCCAGAATTCTCTCCTTTTCTCTTCAGGTTCTTGAAATTGAAAGATAAGGCAGTTTTACAGATATCTATCATGGACCACAGTCCTTTTGAGCACATTTAACTTCACACAACGTAAGTAGCTCTGTTGACATAGATCAGATGTAATAAATTGGCAAGGCGCCTTCTGCCTCTTCATAGAGATGGCATCTACATTTACTTCTACCTCTGGTGAAGTGGAGAAAGCTGGGACCCAGATCTGGAGATGTCGTATTCTGACGAACTTCCATGGCAGACAGTGTACTCCACACAACACTGCAGCTGGGATCAGTTCTGCCATGGGAGCTAATGGGAGGTTTGCCAGCTGGATTTAAGAGTGCTCACCGAATGTAGAGTTCAACGCTTGCATGGTACTTTGCAGCCTTGGAGCCTTGAATGGATCATAGGGGTAGATGATCGAGGTATGGAACCATCCACTTCCAGGCGACTGATTCATGCTCAGCCAGGACCAACACTTCTCTCAGCAGCCTTAGGGACTGATGTGGGAGAGCTTCTCCACCAGTCCCAGCCTCTGTCATCTGCAGACTGTAAGGTCAACCCATTGCAGGTCTATTGGGGCAGGCACGTTGACTCTGGGGCAACCGATGACTGGAACTTGAATATATAGCTTTGGACACTGGCTCTGGGGAAGTTCCCAGGCACAGCCTGTATGGACAGCACCACCAGTGATGGGAAGCTCTCTTAACTGGCTTTAGTCGTGTGTCAGTAACTTGAGCGCCGGAGGCAGAGTGTGGGTTAAAGCAAAATAAACGTTAAAATCTGAAATAAATAAATAATGGGGGTTCCCTTCACCCCCCTCCGTCTCTCCCCCCAGCACTTAGATTGCTTTTTTTGATGGTTTCTAAATAGAGCCAGCTGATCGCATCTGGGAGTGAAATGAAACAGATTTCATTTTTCACACGCGGCACAATGGCTGCGCTGACAAAAGAGGAAGGCTGCCCATTGTTCCTCTCTGCCATCCTCACATCCTACCTCTGTGCCGTGAATTAACCCCTTTCACCTCAGCCATTGTCAGGACACCACTTCTGAGCTGCTGAACAAAGAGGCAAGAAAGCCCTCTTCATGTAGAGGGGGGAGCAGAGATGGGGGGAGCAAGCCAAGACAAGTTTGGGCTCAGAGCTGGTGCCTGTCATTTCTCTCGCTCTCGCCCTGTATGTGGCTGTCTTTCCGTGTCTTGCCTGTCAATCAGTAACAAAGGGGGACTCTCTCTCCTCTCAGCCACTGCTCATCCAACTTTGCTTTCCTCAAGCAGCCTTCTCCCTTTACCAGCTCAGAGCCACCCTCTCTTCCTGCAAACCGCACTGCAGATAGAAGGGGTGCAAGGTGAGGAAACTGTTCCCCACTGAACCAGATTCTCCAGTCTCTTTGGGCAGCCATCTGACTTGAGCTGGGTTCTCCTGCCTAAGACAAAGGTGGAGCAGAGAATGAGGTCCTTATTTCTCCATGTGGGAATTTTGCAGGACCCTGGATCAGCTGGTGACATTTCACCTCTCCAGTGCTATTTCTACTTTTTCATGATAATGATTAAGTCTGCATACGGAGCAGACCTTGGGGGATAAAGAAGAGACAATGTAGATGATGGAGACCATAGACAGATTAGTAAGCCAGCGTCAGGTTGTGCCATCAAAGAGAGCTCCCCTGTGTGTGCAGTGGGGAAGCTGACATCATGTTCAACTTCCATGCACCTCGGAGAGCAGGGCTAGAGCTGGTAAGGGGACACATGGTCCCTACTTCTCGCAGCACAGATGCAGACAGAGAGACAAAGAACAGTGTCCTCAAACCACCTTAGGTCACCATTCTCCCATGGAAGTGTTCTGTCAAGTCCATTTACCTTAGGTCATCACACAGCGTGCATTTTCACTGAGCAAAATTACTCTAACACCATGTATCAGAGAAGCATCTGTCATGGATGGTCTCAGAGGGAACTTGCCATGAGTGTAGGGACTGGACTCAATGACCTCTCGTGGTGCCTTCCAGTCTCTGATTCTATGCTCAAGAGAGTCAGGCTGTGTCCCCAATCACCGGTCTACCAACCTGTAGCAACCTGCATGGAACGTGGAGAGAGCAGCATGGTTTACAGGAGGGAAGAGTTTGGAGGAGACGTGAAGAAGCCAGTCTGTGTGCACGTGTCTGGAACACCAGTCGCAATTGCAACACTTCCATAAGTAGTCTCCTAAGAGCGAGCAAGTTTAGTTGTACGAATGTGGCATCCTCCTATATTAGGTCCCAGCACATGGCATGTGGTGGCAGAGGTCAGACTGGTGAGACCCACAGCAAAAAAGAGAGTATCATTGATAGGCAAACAAAAATGGCACTTAGAAACAGAGCAAATAGGCAACTTGGAGGACTTGAGAGATTGGGAATGATGGCTTTCCAGACTGAAAAACTTGCACAAGCATAGAAGCAGTGGAAGCAAGAACTCAGGCTGCATACAGAACAGATCTTGAGAGATAAAGAAGAGCCAGCGAAGATGAAGGGTTGGGTTTTTTTTGGGGGGGGGGGGGCGGGTTTGTCATCTCACTGGGGGAAAAGGAAGAAAAATGAGCGAGACCCTATTGATGATAATAATGCCTGAAACATTCATATAGCTTAGCTGGTGAGTCTTTGATGACTCCTGTGACCCCAAACAGAATGAGATCACAGAGAGATACTAATTTTTTAACTCAAAACCATGAAGCAGACGACGGAATAGTTGCTCATGTTGTTAGTCCTGAGAACACCAGCTCTAATAACTTAGAAGATGTAATAGATTGCTGAGTTAGAGACAGGCTTGTTTGTAAGGCCCACAGTTCCAGCTTGTTGGACAGATTGTTGAGAGAACCAGATTTAACCCTGGAGAAATGCCTCCAAATAGCAGGGCCAACTGAACTATCCAGGGGAAGAGTTAAAACAACAGCAGACACTAGCGGAGAACAAGTGCACAGGAAGCTAAAGGAACCCAGAAGGTGGGACAGAGACAGACTAAGCAAGCATGCAAGCATCTTGGTTCAATGTCTGCACCACCAAAAGCAACACAACAGAGAGAAAGAAAAATGTGCAGTCCATGGCAATGACACAAGGAGTATTGGAAACAGACACATTCTCTCTTGATGCTGCAGCTACCCCAGGAAGTAAAAAGCTGCCGTGTACGCAGAACCTGATGACAGAGAAACTTTCAATGAAGAGGAGGGCAGCTACAATGTGACATGAGCTGATTCAAAGACTCTCAACAGATGTACACTGTAAAGGATGGTTGCTAACCATTCAGCTGCCATGTTCTCAGCTGTGTTATTAGATCAACAGCCAAGTCGAGTCAAGCTGGGTTGCAGTTTACTCCCATCAGCACTGATAGGTGGCAATCGTAGACTGGAGAAATGTAACCAAGTCTTAGGGATGCACAAAAGATGCCCATTCTGAGACTGGTGGGCACATCCAGTCTGTCAATAAGAAACTCACTAATCATGAATCTTGTGGCACTTTTAAAGACTACCAAATTTATTTATTACATGAGCTTTCGTGAAAGAGGTCCCACTTTGGCAGCTGAAGTAGGATTTTCTCCTTTGGACGCTCATATGATAAATGCACTTGTTAGTCTTTAAAAGTGCCACAGGACTCCTTGCTTGTTTTCCTGAACTAAACTGACACGGTCACCCCCCTGGAACTTACCACTAAACATGAGATGGTATTATTTGGATTAGGAGACACAGAGCAGAAGCCTCCAGGGCAGTGCAAGCCATGGATTTGATTGCAATACCCCAGAGAGAGGAGAAAGGACAGTCACCGTGGGCCCTTTCAGCAGCCTAATGAACTATAAGGATGTAGTTCAAGGAGACGGACATCACAAGGGCCAGCAGAAATCAGAAACAGCCTATGAAACTATAATAATGTAACTCTGTTGACCCTGGAGGTACTCCTGAAGAAGGAACTGTTGAGCACTTTTCCATCAGAAAATTTTCAACCAATTCTTCTTGGGAGGAATCACCCGTAACCATTTGCAAAGGCCCCTTATTGGTCTCTTCAAAATGCTCCTCTACCAGGATTGCTAGAAAAAAATGTGACAATGAGTAGATAGCTGTATTTGGTGTTTGTGACATCTTATGACTTTTCACATACTTTTACTGTTGAGTTCATAATTAGGATAAATTTGTAAGTCCCATCGCCACAGCGGGGCCTGCTCCATGACAGGGCTCCAGAGGCACCACAATGCAAATAAATTACAACAGTAATATGCATTAATAACTTGAACCAATAGCTACCTCTGAGTAATACAAAATTGAGTGAAAATTGGTTCAAAACACTTCATAGAGCAGGCCCATCTCTAGCAGAAAGCATTGAGGAAGGCTGTGAAGTCTTCTCTACCTAGCAAGGGTTATTATGTGTGACCCTGATGGCAGCATCCCTTTAAATAGCATGGGATTGAACTCCCAGCTAGGGCCTGCAGAAGGTTAGATAAGAGAATACAAACCACAACAATTGCCTTTTTAAAAAATCATTCCTTTTTTATTATCTTCTTATGGCTTTAAAATTATCTTCCCAGACACTACATTAATTTAGTCAGGGCAGGTAAGGTCACACTCAGACCCAGTTGTTCATATTTATATATATCTGCCAAAGGGGATAAATGGAAAAACACACAAGGAGGGAGAAGGGCTGGTGGAAGGAAGTCTGAGGGGTGGAAAGGGAGGCCACTGGCCTATTGGAGAAGCTCTGGTAGGAATATTAACACCACGTTCAGTCAGTGTGTGCAGCTCCTTGCAGGTGAGTGGTTGGTTTAACCCACGTGAAAGTGAGAAGGAAGAGTAATCGTGAACGTATGAGACGTCACACATTTGCTGGGCGGTGTGGGTATGGGCTGGACAGTGAGTGTTTGTGTGCAAGTTGTGCATGGTTTGTGCAGGAACACACATGGGGCATTTTGTGGGTGTTTGTGTACAGCTGGTGCATTTGTGTGATTGTGTGTTTGCAAGCGGGGTGAATATGTGTGTGGGCATGGCTGTTTGTGTGCAGTGTGTGATGTGGGTTTGGACATGGGCGTGGTGTGCAATGGTGGTGTCTAGCAGTGTCTTGTTGTGTGGATGTTCATACATATGGCTGGCAAATGGGTGTTTATATGTGAGGTCATGCACATTGTGCTGTGCTGTGGCAGCCTGTGTGTGGTTGTGTGGTGTGGATAGGCGGTCCAGGTGACAGGAAGCACCACCGGCACTGGAAGCTAGTTTGGGTGCTTGAAGTCTGCACCTAAATCATCATGTCAAGAGCTACCAGGGAGTCAGTCCTGAAAGCAGACAAGCTTCCAGTTCTGCCAAAGCTGAAGGCTGGCCACAGTCACAGAATCATAAAAAATGAAGGTGGGATGGGACCTCAGGGGATCAGCTACGCCAACCTGCTGCTCAAGGCAGGACCAGCCCCAGGTAAATCCTCCCAGCCAGGGCTTTGTCAAGCCAGGCCTTAAAAATCTTTGAAGGAGATTCAGTCCATGTTAATGCCAGTAAATTACCCACACAGTAGGTCACGCTGAAAAACTATTGCAGTTAGAGGGAGCCCCGCTGCCACTGCCGTGGGCGAGGTCAGCTGGCCAACTTGAGAAAGACAGAGGCATTTCCTGATCTGTACCTCTAGATCTCATGCTTGTTTGCAAGGGAGAGACTGGGGCTGATGGGAAACCATGAGGTGCATGTGGTCCGATGCTGGAGCAGACCATCAGTTACAAGAGCAGTCTCTTCTTCAGTTCAGTGGGAAGACGGGAGATGTCTGCATCAGCCAGATCACCCTAAACAGGGCTCAAACTGGAGCTGACAGCTTAGCCAGGGAGACAAAGCGTAGAAGCCATTATGAAGGCTAGTTTGAGGTACAACTCAAGTGTTTCCCCCAACTCAGCTCCCATCCACATATGAAATCTCTGGCTTAAATTAAGTGGTGCTTCCTGAATGTTCCTAGTGCTGGAGTTAGTATGGTAGTGAGGACACAGCTACTCTGTACTGCTGATATCATCTGTCTATCCTGCTACTTCAAACACACTGTGCCGCTTGGGTTCTGGTTTGCAGTTTGATGCACTCCGACCCCACCTAGGCTGACTCAAGAGGAGACACTTGCATGGAGACTGCAGTGAATGCAAGCCATGGACCCTATTGTGCAAGGGGCTAAGCATATTGGATCCCCACCAAAAAACTGGAGCCATGGGAGCTCAGAACCTGGAAGGAAGCACACGGCAACTCCCAGGATTGAGATCAACAGGAATTAGGTGCTTTATGCTTTGGAGAATCTAGGCGCATGCAAGATCATTCACACTTATATCATGCCTCTGGGCATGTCTAGTAGGAATACAATCCTGAAGGTTTAAAAGGTGTCATACTAGAATCAATCAACATCAAACATGTTTAGTTTACTAAAGACTGTCATGCCAACCAGAGACTATGACTGATGGTGTCACACCAGGGTGTTGTGCTGGGCAGCTGTGAGATATTTTTTAAAGGAACTCATTGTTATTCAAGGGGATGGACCCACCAAAATCCCTGCACAGGGAGACATCACAATTTGGGGGGAAATAATTTTCCTTTTCTCTCCATATCTGACAATTCACAATTTAGAAAAATTGAACTTTTACCAATTCAATCAGTGTCAACCAGCGACTGGGTGGGAAAAGAAATCTGGAGGAAAAAAAGAGTTGTGACCATTTCACTAAAAACTGTTCCCATCTTCTCCCACCCTCCTTTGGAGATGTAACCGCCATTTCAGATTTTGAAATTCTGAGAAGCAATAGACAGGGCAGGTGGGATTTCAAAGGCTCAAAGATGGCAACCATTTTCAGAATACTGAGCAGAACAAATGCTCATCCTGGGGCCAGTCCCATGACCCTTACTCAGGACCAAGTAGTATCTCATTTTTTGAACAGCCTTAGGCCTGCTGAAGTTGAGCAGGCATGGCAGAATGAGCCC
The DNA here is from genome assembly GCA_007922195.1 of Podocnemis expansa. Taxonomy (NCBI): domain Eukaryota; kingdom Metazoa; phylum Chordata; order Testudines; family Podocnemididae; genus Podocnemis; species Podocnemis expansa. Next base: position 1,863,602 of record ML682206.1, on the reverse strand, counting down.
CTCAGTTAATAAGATCGCTGCGCTTTCACTCTGGACAAACCCGCTTCTGAGTGCTTACTGAATCTAGCAAGTGAAAGTTCTTATTGTTTCATTGGCACAATTTGTGACCTCTCCATGTCGAGGGTAGCCAACTGGACATGCCAAGGTCGGGGCAGGCTGTAAAAGGAGAGCAGATTCTCCCAGCCAGGTGGGTAACCCTGAAGTCAGATTTCCCAATCAGCCACAAACAATTCCCAGTAATGGTCAGCAAGAAGCTAAAACGAAAAGATACACAACAGGTCACTTTGCTTCATCCCTTCCAACCCTATGACTCTATTCTCTTCTATTTCAGTCACTTGCTCTCAATTAGCCACTATGTTCATAAAGAGATAAGTTAATAAAATGCTATTCCCTTTATCAAAAAATTGTCCTGACCCCAAAGGATCAGCCACATTACCAGATCAATATAAGTTTGGATTTTACCCTAAATAACATGTTGTCAGCCAATCCTTTAGTGATTAAAACTAAAAGTTAATTATAAAAGGAAACAAAGAAACCAACCATAAGAGAAATGTTAAATGATTAAAGCAATCAGAGACATGCAAATAATCTGAAGTCCATATATATCAGGTTGTGGAAATTTACAGAAGTAAGATGGAGTCCAGGCTCACATGAGTAAATCACCTGGTGCCGCATAAAGGTGTTGCCCTGGGGTTCTCTCCCTGGGCTTAGTGTATCTTTGAGTTCTCTTAATGGGCCATTAAGCAGTTCATTGCACTGTCATCCTGCCTGGTGTGTCACCCAGAAACACAGCACACGTAGAACTACAGATACATCAAACATATCCGTAACTTCCAATACAAATGACACATGCACATAAACAATATCATCACACATAGTAAATTATAACCTTTCTAAGGGTACCTGGCATGGCCTATCTGCTATGAATTATTGCAATTTTGAAATATTGATGTTCAATAATACCATAAATGGCCCACTAATGCAGTCAGTGTCACACAACTCATGAGAAGTTGCTGCCCAGGTTGATGGTAACAATGACTGAAGGTGGGCGAGCATGTGTGGTGTGCTGGGAGAGTTTTGCATTTGGTGAATGAGTGGTGCATGCTGTGTTGAGCATGTTTAGGATTAGTGTGTGTGCTGGTTGTGTTCTTGTGTGCAGGGTTTTGTCCATTTGTGTGGGTGCAGTCACAGCAGGTAATCCATCCTCAGTCTCCCACACTTAACCAATAAAATTATTGCATGAGAATTACTGTAGAATAAGGGTGGTGATTGGCTGAGTTACCTCTTACCTCACAATGGTCTAGGGCTCTTGATCTGGCATAAATGCATGCTTCCTTACGGCTGTGTAGTGAATAGGTATGCGTTGTAAAGTCAAAATGTTTGAGCATTTAAAATTGGACAGCGACAGTCAACGAATTGCAGTGAAGATTGAACCTGGTGATGATAAAGAAAAAAAAAGCACTCAGCCATGTTTGGAGAGGCTTCGCATTGACTTTACAGACATAAAAGACTTCAGAGTGACACACAGAAGTGACAGTCCTGGAATCTTAATGATTAAGAGCTGCACTCTGCCTTCCTTACTCAGGTTGAATGGGAATTTACTCAGATTTGCCCACTGAAAGCACTGGATTTAATTCTGGACAAGGCACTACCAGTGAATTCTCTGTATCTTAAAGTCCTTAAATCATGATTTGAGGACTTAAATAACTCAGTCATCGGTTAGAGGCTTATTGCTGGAGTGGGTAGGTGAGGTCTGGAGGCCTGCATTACACAGGAGGTCAGACTAGATGATCATACTGGTCCTTTCTGATTTTAGAGTCTATGAGTACTCACCACCGTTCCAGTCCTGTTACGCTATACAACACTGAATTCCTTTTATAAAGGGATGATATTGTTTCACAACCTTCTCATAAGCAAACTAGGGAAACACAGTCTCTAGATGAACCTACAGTAATGTGCATGAACAACTAGTTGGAAAACCCATGCTCAGAGTAGACATCAGTAGTTTACAATTGAGCTGGAAGGACATAACAAGCGGTGTCCCACAGGGATCTGTCCTGTGTTTGCTTTTATTTATCTTCATAAATGATTTGGATAATGGCATAGAGAGAACACTCATAAAGTTTGCAGATGATACAAAGCTGGCAGGGGTTGCAAGTGCTTTTGGAGGACAGGTTTGGAATTCCAAATGAACTTGACATACTGGAGAAATGCACTGAAATCAATCAGATGAAATTCAATAAGGACAAATGTAAAGTACTCCGCTTAGGAAGGAATAATCAATAGCACAAACACAAAACAGGAAACAACTCCCTAGAAAGGAGTACTGCTGAAAAGTACCTGTAGGTTATAGTTACAAGTCCTCAATGTAATATTGTTGGAGAAACTAAACATCATCCTGGGATGTGTTAGAAGGAGTGCTGAAAGCCAGAAACAAGAAGTAATTCTTTCCCTCTACTCAATGCTGATGAGACCTCATCAGGAATACTGTGTCCAGTTCTGGGCAACACATTTCATAAAATATGTGTGCAAACTGGAGGGAGTCCAGAGGGGAGCAATGATTAAAGGTCTAGTGAACATGACCTCTGGGGAAAGATTGAAAACACTGAGTTTCTTTCATCTGGAGAAGGGAAGACCGACGGGGAACATAACAGTCTTCAGGTAGGTAGAAGACTGTTATAAAGAGGAAGGTGATAAATTGTTCTCCTTATCTGAGTCCAGAACAAGAAGCAATTGGCTTAAATTGCAGCAAGAGTCATTTAAGCTGAACATGAGGAAAATCTCCCTAACAGTCAGGGTAGTTAAGCATGGGACCAAATTGCCGAGGGAGGTTGTGCAATCTCCATCATTGGAGCTTTTAAAGACCAATTTAGATGAACACCTGTCAGGGTCTAGAGGATAATACTTAATTCCACTTCAGTATAGGGGGCTAGATGAGATGATTTGTTGACTTCCCTTCCTTTCCTACATTTCTGTGATAAAAAAGGCCTATCTTTGCTGAGGGAGATCTCCGCAGGGGCAGGAACTACTGAAGATTGCCCTCAGAAAACTTCCATGGCAAGCTCTGGTGAAGGAGGGATGCCAGGCAACAGGAATGTCTGGAGGCAGATTTATCAATTCCATACAGCACTGAGATAGGAGGGCCGCACATGGCAGCTGCCTTTACCTAGACAGGCCACCAGATTGGAGCTTCTTCCTCCTCTGAAGAAGGCCAGGATCAGGAAGCCACGCTGGGATTTAATGTTCCCTTAGCTACCCAGCCACAAGGACTGCGAGGTCTGAGCTGCATTTATGCTACAGCACAAAATCTTACCCAGGAACTATTTAGTCTGAGTTCAGCTGGCAGAACCTGGCTCTAGATGGCCTTAGAAGATCAGTCAGACCAAAGAGACAGCAATTACTGCTTCCCAGTTGGCTTGATTTGCAAGGAAATCTAGCAGAAACCCAGCAGAGTTTTCAAATCATTGTCATTGCTATGTCCAACAAAAAAGTACCTTATGTTCTGGCATTTCTTTCCTTCCAAACAGCAAGCCTGGCTTCATTTCCAGCATATAAGCTCTTTAACAAAGAAGAGAAGGAAAAAGATGGAGAATTTATCACCAGTTAGGGACAAAATTAAAGATGGTAAAAAAAAAAAAAAGTTGTTTGAGAATGATTATTGGTTTTTATTTGCACTTGGTGCATGTTTGTGATATAGACCACATAGGGACTGACTTACAGACTAGTGTTAGGAATCTGATGAACTCTGTGATTCCTTAATAAAAGTATTTGTGTTTGGCATTTGTATGCAGAATACATAATGAATATGTGAAGGACAGGCTTGTAAGGAAGGATGAGTTAATTTAACCTGAGCCAGACTTCCATAGCACCAGTGAAATTAAGAAAATGCACATTCAGTGGCCTAGTAGAAAAACAGCAACTATTCACTGTGGCATCATTTCCAAAACAGAAGACTAGGAATGACAGAAAGCAAAATGACTTTTGCAGTAAGGGCTAGATTGCACTACCCTTGCTCACGCTGGTAAGCGTTTACTCATTTGAGTGATTCCCTGCACACCATGTGGCCCGCCAACTCACGAGGCGCACTATCTCGCCCAAAGGAGGAGCGGCTCTCTGCCAAGCACAGCTGCCTGGCTTTTGGGCCTTACAGAAGAGTGGATGCACTGCTGGCACACCGTGATGGACGAATGCAGCATAGCGGCTCTTTCCTCTCCAGTGCCCCTGCCGATGGCCACTGCAGCCCTGGGCTCCCTCTTCACTCCCTGCCAATACAGGAACTACAGCCCTCCTCTACTCCAGGCTTCCTCTTTTCATGCTAACCTCTCAGCTCTTCCCCCAGCAGGGACTCATCTTTCACTGGGCCACCCAGCTTTCAGGTGCACTCAGGTGCTGGGATTGAGTTCTCCAACCCCAGTTAACTCTTTCAGAGCCATGGTGGGGGTATTCTCCTCATCACAGTGAACTATCAAATACATGCAATGACAAAGATTACTTCTAAAATGCGGGTTGCACAAGTTAAGCCAAAAATCATCATGTGCTTGGAGAAAAATAAAAGCAGCAAATCTCTTTGAAGGTGCCGTGATTGCATATCAAATTGCTTCAGGCAGGCAAATACAGCTAACCATTAATGGCAGTTGAATGCTGCGTGCTGATATATAATGAGATGATATTTAAAGGAATTTCTTAAATGCAATAGCTAAAGACATTGTATAAGGTGAAGTTTCTATTTCTATTCAGGTTATAAAAAGGCATGTACACGGGCAAGCAACTATTACAACTTGTATTAAAATCAACATCACCTAATTTGCCAAATAGTAAATGCAGATTTACCATAAATGTCAAGACTGAAAACATGCCTGCAAAGAAATGATTTAAAAAAAACAACAACTTGTTTGCTCTCAGTGCCATAGGATTGCACACAGAGAACACTAAGGAGACTTTACAGTTGTCTTCCAAGGCCTGGTGTGTGCAAAGAAACCCCAAATACTAGTTAACGCAAATATGAAATGGTTGTGAGTCATCCAGCGAGAAAAACATTTGCCTTAGCAGATAAGATAAAAAGTAAACTTGATAATAGAAAAAAACTGAGTGCAAGTGAAAGGCAGAAAAACTGCCACACTTAGTTAATTCTACCAGATTTGATCGTATGTGAAACGCCAAAGAGATACGCACAGATTTAAAGGAAGCTATAAAAAAAAAAAGTGCCAAGATCCAAAGGGGTAGCCGTGTTAGTCTAGTTCAGTAAAACAAACAAGGAGTGCTGTGGCACTTATAGACTAACAACTATATTTATTGCATGAGCTTTCTCTCTCTCGTGAAGTGGGATTTTCTCCCACAAAAGCTCATGCAATAAATATAGTTGTTAGTCTTTAAGTGCCACAGGACTCCTTGTTTGTTTTTCTATAATAAAGTGAATGTTACCCAACAAAAAGCATGAAAGAAGTGGCACCTACATTCTCGGAAGCAGACTGTAATCTCAGCATTTGCTGCAGGATATGCATTTCACCAAAGGAGTCTTGTGGCACTTTTAAAGACTAACAAATTTATTTTTTGCATGAGGTTTTGTGGGTGAAGTCCCACATGGTCAGATGCCAGAGTGGAGAAAACTTTTACTCAAAGAGTAACTGCACAGTTTTTGCAGTGATTACAAGATACTAAAGTTATAACAGATAATGACAAAGTTGACTAGAACATTTAAGCTGTGTACCTAAAGGAACATGAGGAAAGATTGAGGTACATTCTGTCAGAGACAAAAGAAAGACACACATCTCAGACCTTTATAAAGCAAATAATGGTCTAACAGAAGTTTTCTGTAATGGACACATGCTGAAAAAGCTGATGCAGATAAAATAAAAGCAGTAATTTATATACCCACTCCACAATGCAAAGTGGATAGGGAAAGACATTATTGGGGATGATAAATGATTGGGCAAAATACATTCCAAATCAATCCATGATCAATACGCTCTTTAGGGAACTGCTGGAGGATGACATTCATGGACATTGGAAGGCATCCAAGTGGTTAAAAACAGCTTGCACCAATCCGCCTACTTAAAAACATTAGGATTCAACTAAGGCAGTAGACACATTTTCCTCGGGAGTAGATGCATGCCAAAGGCCTAAACAGAGGGCAGAGTTTGTCACAATATTGATCAGTTGGGCCTCGATTCAACAAAGGATTTGAGCACATGCTTGCATCCCACTGAATTCAATGTTTACATTGAAGCCCTCCTTCAAGGACTTTGCTGAAAGGAAATGGGATTCCTCGTCTGCTGACAGTTAAGCGCCTGTTGAAGTGCTTGGCTGAATCGGGGCCTCAAGGGAGCCATCAGCAAAGAGTGTAATATTTTGCTCAAAAGGAAAATGAAAGATTTTTCTAATAAAACTGAGAAAACAAACTGCTGACTAAAGGCTCGACTGTACGATGCTGAGCATGCTGGCTCCCACCCACCAAAGTATATCAGCATGGGCCTAATTGCATAGGGTTATTAAGGTCAATATTTAGCATTTGAATCAATAACAGAAGAAAGGAGGGTTGGTTCAATGAAACAACGAATGGATTCTTCCATCAGGGGAATAAAGGGGTGCCGCCTCGGGGGGCTTGCAAAATGGATGGCAGGTACCACCTCCGAAATACCTCACTTCCACACATGAAAACGCACCTGTACCTTGCACAGCTTGGGCCGCTGATGCTGAGCAGGCGTCACCTTAGAACCAACATCCTCACTGCACACACTTGCCCAGTGCTGGGTCGACGGGAGCCATGAGCGTTAACAGTTTCACTGCCACGACTCGTCCCAGCAGCTCAGCTTCACAACACTGTTCCCCCCGCCTCAATGACTGCTTTTCCCTGCACATGGGGGTCACTGGCCCTCCCCCTTCGGCAGGCCCCAAAGCTGCGGCAGGTGGCCTTTGCTGATCTGTCCTTCCTTCTTGGCGCCCTTCTGATCCAGCAGGGTTGAGAGCAGCTGGCCGTACGCAGATGGACTTTGTTCTGCCGGCTGGAGAATCTTCGCAGACAATAACCAGGACAAGGGTACGTTGATACCACCACCAGGGGCCTGGTGTGAACAGCTCACTAGCTAGACTGACAGATGGACAATTACTGCCTTGATCCAGCTAGGTGCATAAGCATGCTGAGACACTGGCAGACGAATGTCTGTTCACACGAACGCCCCTCCGTCAAACAATATGCAGCTGGAACCAGTCCGGCTTACCTGTGTGTTAGAATGGTTAAAGCAGGTATTAGAGTGATAAAAATGTGTTTAGACTTTATGGAAAGCCTGAGAGTTGGTATGTACATTAATTTCACTTAAAACACCTGTAGTTCCGCGTTATGAGGTAACAGTTGAGCGTTTGTAGCGTGAGCCTTTGTATCTGTGTAACTCACCAGGCAGGAGAAAGACGTTATTGCATGTGAAATTCTGGCTTCCGACAGAAGATGTTACATCCTGCCCAACAGAGAAAGTTCATCAACACCAGACGAACTGTTGTGAACATCAGAGGACAGACGACTTTGTTGATCGCTCCACCCCCATGCCCTGTGAAGAGGAGACAGGCAAGTGAATTCCTTCCACCAGCTGAAATGGCAGCTCGGAGAAGTGGGAATGGGAATAAAGACCTCCTAACAAAAATGAACTATATGTAGCCTGTTGCTGATTGGACTCGGGGGGGGGGGGGGGAGATTTTCTAGCCATAAGCAAGGGATCCTCAGCTGCTTAGCCTAAAAGCTGTATAGACTTTCTTTTTTATAGAAGCATATGTTACCCTTGAAACTTAAGATCATAACTCTTTTGTGTGTGTATGTTTACCTGCCAATACTTTGTAAATAACTCGCTTGTTTCCTTTCCCTAGTAACAAACTCATATATAGTTCATTACAGGATTGGCTAGAAGCAGTGTCTTTGGTGAGAGATCTAACATGAAAGTGACCTGGTTGTCAAATTTAGGGTCGGGACCCAGTACTGGGTCACGGCACCCCTTGCTGCCACTGTCAAAAGACTGGAGCACATTGCTCAAAGATGTAATTGCTTGGTCGTGGGCATAATGATTTTTTTTCAACTGGATCCTAAGGAAAAAAGTTTGAAAACCACTGGGGTAAGCAACCGGTCCTTTGGGACTGAGAGTGATTTGAATATTGCTGTGATTCTTGATGTGAGGGACCATCTGTCACAAAGGTCAGCTCCCGTGGGTGGTGAGACAGATCGGCATTCTCAAAGGCACTGTCTGTAACTCTACACTTAGGCTGCCACAGTACCTGAGTTTACAGTTGATAATTGATTGGGGAAATCTAAAGACTTGTCTTCACATACAGCGCCACGGCTGTACTGGTGCGGCTGTACTGCTGTGGTGTGATAACGCTACTGTGCTGATGAGATTGCTTCTCCCATCAGTGTAGTTAATCCACCTCCCCGAGAGGTGGAAGCTATGTTGATGGGAGAAAGTTCTCTGCTGACATAGCTCTCTCTACACGTGGGGGGGATACAGTAACTCCATCGTGCAGGGGTGTAGATTTTTCGAATGCCTGAGGGACATAGGTCTGTAGTGTAGGACTACTCAGTTTGTATAAATAATAAATAATAAATAAAAAAACAATAAAAGAGTTGAGCAAATAGTTGCCAACTACAGCTCATTCACCAAATGGTTTTGCTTTTCCTGTTTTTCCGGGTTTCTTCCCCCTCATTAAGTAAATTGGGGATTTATAATACTAACTCTCCTCCTAGAGCTAAATTAAATAATATTTGTTTAATGTGCTTGTTGATCTTCAGAAGCAGGGTACATGCAAAGATTTATTATAAACCACTGATGGCGGATTCTAAGCCAATTTTAGCCCTGAAAAAATACCACGTTACAAAAATGTGTTAAGCAGTAGATTTTTCACTCACATGGCATTGAAATGATTTAGCGCCTGAGTGTACGTCTACACTGGACTTGAAAGTAGAATTTCTAATGTGGGTAGTCATGTTGGCCATGATGGAGCTAGCCTGTTAAAAACAACAAACCCATGTCTGCATGGGCAGCGGGACATCTAGCCAACCCAGGTACAGTCCCATCTGAAACAATAGGACACAACTCATCATATAGGGTATGTCCACACAGGCTTCTTATTTCGAAACAATAGAGGTTGTTTCAAAATAAGAAGCGGCATGTCCACACGACGCACTGTTATTTCGAAACAACGGGACCCGTTGTTTTGAAATAACGGCCGTTATTTCAAAACCATTAAACCTCACATCTAATCAAAATAGCTGTTGTTTCGAAACAACATGTCCGAACGGCCTTGTTTTGAAATAACCATTTCGAAACAATGGCTATTTCGAAAGCAGGCTTTCCCTTAATTCGAATTAAACTGTTAATTCAAATTAACTTATTTCCAAATAAGGACTTTATTTTGAAATAACTCATTTCAAAATGGGTTATTTGGAAATAATGATGTATGTGTGGACATAGTCAAAGAGGGAAAAAGTATAAAAACTGATGTTAGTTATAAAACATTAGCAGCATCTTCTCATATATGCTTTCCCTCCAAGAAGTTAAAAGCAATAAGGTGAAAATAATGTGCAGCAATACAATACCAGATACAATCCAAACCCTTCCACACCCTGGAAGAGAACATTTTGCTAATCTAGAGACATGGTGAGGGGAGGGGAAAGAGGGAGATATTCATAGATCCTTCAGCTCCTCCTTAGGGATGCAGGTCCCAGTCTGGGACCCTACAAAACTGGTTATCTTCCAAAGGCTGCCATTGTCAGATCAGTAACATGAACTGCCCCATCGCCCCTTCCCAACAATGCACCTTCGAGCAGTGGAGGTCTTTGCCAGGCTTTTGCTTATCCATTCCCCTCCCCCCCCATCCTTATCTTCTGTTGTCTTCTTGTGCAAGAAGAGATAAAAGTAATTCTTATGGATGCTTCTCCAGTGAAGGCTTGCTTCCCCTTCCCCCACACCCACAGCATCTCCCTGGTCCATCCAGATAAAGGATGAGGACCAAGCACATGTCATTTTCTTTGTGCAAAATCAATATTCAGCAAAGTTTATCTGTCCAACATAGCAGGAAGCACTAATTTCATCTGCGTCAATTACTTTGATAAATGCTCATAATGCTCAGGGTGTGAGAACAAGATAAAAGAATTACTGAAATAAAAAACACCCCCTGTATGTTCCCATGCACATACCCCACCTAGCCCCCCAACACATGTGAGAGCACTGCTTTCAGGAGGTGCTTTGACTAGCTGCTGCCAAATTTTCCTGCTATTGAACATGCACAAGTGTCTGATGGTGATGGTGGAGGATGCAGGGTGTGAATACTCAGTTTTATAAGAGTTGGTGAGCTGATGCAGTCACGTGTCTGCATGCACGGGAATGTTTTTACATGCGCGTTCCAGTGCACTGTGTATTTCCGATTTGTCATTGTCTTGTACCTTGGGCGGTCTTTAGGCCCTGTGCAAAATGAGTGCAAAGTGGATGTGAAAGCCGACCAGTCTGATGTGTTACCACTTTGCACTGGTGTAAATGACTCCCAAGGCCCAGCAAAACACAGCCACGGCTTGATTCTGCATTTGTATCCACGTTCATTTTTATATACGCCTATCTGTTTGTGTGCGCTTGAATGACTGCTGATGTGGTGTATTTGGATCTGGGTGTACATGCAAGTTTTTCATTTGTCTTTCACATGATTAAATTCTTCAGGTCAAAAATCATGCCATGCACTATGTTTTGTAAAACACTGGGTACATTTCAGCACATGGGCCACTCAGATTCTAGGGTTTTTGGGTCCAGTACAAATCCTTTCAAATACATAGATTTGGCCAAACCCTTGGCTTGTAACAGTCTGCTGGACAGAACACTGGATTGGGAATCTGGACTTGGCTGCTGGGTGACCAATGACAAATCAGTTCACTGGCCCGTGCCTCAGTTTCCCTTTATGTAAAATATAAAGTGCTTATAAAAGTAGTGATAAAAACAATGGATTATTATTAACCGCCACCAGCAGTAGGGAGAACACCAATCAACGCTATTTCTTAGAACTTGCTGAACGTACGGAAACATCACGGAGGTCACTCTCTAACTCATTCCACTTGATCAAAGTCACTGACTTTGCTAACTTCTGCACTAAATACAGTGATCTAATAGCACATAATGCTTTAATAACATTGCTTGCACCTATGTTTATTTCACGCTGCATTGAAGAAACAACCCTGTAAATCTCTGTTATTTAACTAACAAAAAAGACTTGATTTTCAGAGGCACTGAGCTTCCACAATGCAACTTGTCATCGACAGGACACTAGGTGTTCAGCATCTCTGGAAAACAGGTGCAAGGTAGGTCCTGAAAAATTGCGGCTGCCTCAGATCAATGGCCACTTTGAAATGTTGGCCAAAGCAGCCAGACTCCACCTCACAGCTCAGCCTGATACACTGTTCGCCGCCTCGCCTAGGACTGGGGCAGATTTCGGTTTCCATCCTATCTGCTTTGCGCAGGGAAACTGATGTGCTCTTAACAAAGGGAGGTTCTCTGCACATCCAACGCACTGGTCAGCGGGTGAAACATGTCACCCTCTGCTCAGTCCACAAACCCCTGCTACGAAGCCTGGGTAGTTTGTAAACAGGCAGTTGAGCCATGTACTGCTAGCCTTCAAGGTCCCTCATTCAACCACAGAAGCCTCCCTTACTCTCACACACTACTCCATGGCATCAAACACCTCTGTCCATTTTTTACCCTGACCAAGTCAACGGGTGCTTTTCCTCAGCTGTGGGCAGAGCTGTTTTCTTCGGACTATCCCATGTGGCTCTAGCGAAGCCTTGAGAGATTGTATGTGGTTTGGGGCTGCCCTCCTTTCTCTTTGCTGATCCTCCCCAGCAGACATGACAGGTCAATGCCTGGTCCCGGAGCAATCCCTCCCACCTCCACCAATGTCTGCAGCAAACCTGTGTCAGCAGGAATGGTTATAAATGACTCTTTCAAATCTCTCTGAGGCCTCCCCTCTCAGGCAATTTGTCAGACTGCGTGGAGCTGCCACAGTCTACAGCTGCCTTGTGCTTTCCTCCCATTCCCTCTCTCTGCTGATGGAGAAACCTTCTAAGTTTCGCTTGTCTGCTCCATTCACAGATGGACACAGCCCTCTTAGGCTGCAGGATCAGGGACTTTGCCAATGTGTGTGCCTGACATCAGCCAGGACTGGTTCAAGGGGACCCCACCCTAATCAAAGGCCTGTTCTATACTGCCATGCTGGGTCGACGGCAGATACACAATCTACAGACTTTAAAAAGCGTATCTCCTGTCTACTTATCCTGCCTTACTGCAGTGCCTTCCCTGGGCTGCCACTGCGCTGATGGAAAATGCTCTCCATTCAATGCAACGTTAGTCTCTTCTGGGGGTGGAGTTACTGCATCAAACGGAGAGCACTTCTAGGATCGATAGAGCCTGAGCGCTTGGGTTTCCACTGGCCTCCACGGAGACCGACACAGGGATTTTTGTGTAGACAGGTCCAAAGAGCTGCAGCATGACCGTAGAGGTACAATCCAGCTCCTGTGCAAGGCCCTCCCTTTCTGCAGCCCTGAAACCCAGACTCCCCCCGAGTCATGCCCCTTCCACAGTTCCAGGATCCTAGGCCATCATGAACTCTGCTGGTGAAGAACCCAACTTGACCGAAACAAGGGGAGGGAGATCTTCTTAACATTACCATGGCTTTTTAGAAACCCATGTTCTGGAGATAGAAGCACAGCCCCCAAAGCCTAAAGACTGAACTACAAAAGAACCAGCCACATACTGATGCCTAGTCAGGTCACCTAATTCACAACTAGAAGGCGAACAATACTGATTTTTTTCCTACAACTGTACAAAATTATGGGTTTTGAGCATTTTTATTTTTAGCCAGTTGCAGGAATGACATGGTTCGAAGGGACCCCAAGAATCATCTTGTCTCGCCCTCTGCCAAGATGCAGGATTCATTGTGTCTAAATTACAGGCAAAATTATGGCAGGGGTCAGACAATATCTATTTAATGACAGTAGATATGTAATTCAGAAAGTTAAAGCTTTGTAACAGTTCAGACACGACTGGTCAACATCACATGGCAAAATAGATGAAACTGCCTTAAATCAGACTAATATGTGCTCAAGAAGCATTTTTCTCACTTTGCCTATCTATAAGTTTTGATTACAATAAATGACATTTTGTCATTAGTTTGTGTGTGTAGACAGACTTTCACTGCTAAAAAGAAATCTTGCCCTTCCAAGCCTCATTATTTGCATGCTATTTTGGAAGTACATGACATTTTTACAGCGCAATCAAGTGATTGGTCCTTGCTTGGAGAAACTTTTGCTTGCCTAAATGCTGAGGCTGCCTTCGTGTCACTGGATCTGTCCCCAGCTGACTCATGAATAGGCCTGGTTCTCTTTTACATTAATACCTTGTCTACACACAAATGTTGAACAGCTTAATGCTACACCAGTACCATGACAGTAGTAGACCCTCTCTACAAATGACATAGATCTTTCAGGCAGGTGTCATTTGACAAACACCGCACACTATTTTGAAATACTAAATAAACACTCATAGAATGGAGCGAGTTTGTAAAAGATTTGTGAAGCTTCAAAAAAACAAAATGAAAGCTGAAAAGCCCAGCAAATCTCTCATTTGGCGAATACTCTTCCATCAATTTTTTTTTATAAAACACACTATATTTCATTGATAAACATATGGTGAAATACAACCATAAGGATTAAAATTAAACTAAGGTTGTTTTGATACTTGATCAGAGCTGGTTACATTTTTTTTTAAATTTCAAAAACAGTTAAAGTTTTGAATGTTGAGAAAAAGAAAAATTTTCAGGGGGGGAATGTTTGCAACCCCCCCCTTTTTGGGTGTGTGTGGGGGTGTGGAGCAGCCTAGATTAGGACCAGGTGCCAACTGATGCCCACAGCAAGAGAAAGCAGTATCCTACTTATAGTCTAATTAGACAAGACAGAAGATGGGAGAAAAGGTGGGGAAACAGATGGGGAAACAAGGCACAAAGGAACTGGAACTTGATCGACTCACTCCTTTGGGACTTGCCCGAGGCTACCCAGGGAGCGTGGAATACAACTAGGAATGGAATAAACAGTTCCTAATTCCAGCCACACGTCTTAAATTATACCATTCTCTCATTTTTTAGTGATGTCACTCGCTCATTCACTTCTTCAGGACATTTCTTAGCTCACAGGGGGCTTGTTGTCGGTTAGTCCAAGATTCTGCTGGATATTCTGTCTTTGCAAAATAAAGGACTAAACTAAAAAAGGTGTACATGGATGACCCAAGTGTTATGAATGACAAAATTACTGCAGTGTGTTTCACCAGGAAAAAAAAAAAAGACCCCAAACTCTGAAGTCTTAAAAGAGAAAAAGGTCTAGTGAAGAATGGTTTACATTTTTGAATTATGTAAGTGTTTGTTAGTTTTTCCTAAAATTCAATCTATGGGAATGGCACTGCCAGGGTCTTATTACAAGCACCCTAGAAGAAGTCTAATTAGTAATACTCTGTCTGGCAAAAACAAGCCTTTTTTATTTGGAACAAGTAAATCTGTGTGTCACCAATTCCCAACTCAATTCCTGAGTCAGACAGAGCAATATCAGAAGACAAAATGGGGGACCAGGGCTCTGATTAGGGAAAGCTCTTAAGTACATGCTTATCTTCATGTTTCTGCTCAGCCCAGGTGGAGTGAGCTCCTGGATGACTAAGAAGGGGGAAAGTGGGCTGTTCTGCTTCTAGGTAAAATGGTCAGAACCAGCCTCTGGAAAATAAGCATGAATGTCCTGGTGAAATGCTGCTATCACTAATCTCATAGGTCTCAGGCCATCTGTGAAGGATTTGTGCAATGTGGACGTGGAGAGTTGCATGGCAATGCATGCAGTAGAAATTGCTGAGCAGGAGCCAACCAGTCCTGTGTGACTAAGCATCTTGGGTCTTCCAAGGCACTTCTCACTATGGCATTTTAGTGTTAATGATGAAGATGATGCATAAGTGGCTGTCTTACCAGAGGAGCTTACACTTGCACCATCTCTCTCTGCACACTTGGAGATTAGGAGAGGCCCCTTTGGTCTCCTATTTCTGCTCAGGGTGAAAGTGAACTAGATCAGAAGACCAGCTATGCCCTTCCAAATCTGCCCTCTGCTCCTGGCTATTCTGGGTTCTCTTCCTGGTTTTCGAAGGCCTCAGGCAAAAGATGTGTCTCATTTCCCCAAAGTACAAATGGAAACCAGTATGAAAAAGGAGGAAGAACTGAATTTGCTGAATACATTGTGCAATACATTCCCTACCCGAGATATCCTTTAAAGAGGAAATGTGGGGCTGTGAAAGCTAAAGAATCACTTGCATTGTATGGGTTGCCAGCATAATGAGATGTGTTATGTTTTATGGCAATATCTACATACTGGGAAAAAAGTTCTCACACATTCTACATTGTAGCAAAAGCATCTCTGGAAATAATCACTTTAAAGCAGAAACCAGTGCAGAAGGATCACACAGGGGGTGGGGAGAAGAGGGGAGCACAAGAGGTTTAAGACCTTGCAGATCCAGGGGTGTAAAAGTGGCTATAGATCTGCTAGAAAATGGCATTGACGTCTGATGCCATTCCAGGTAAATGTCTCATATCTCTCAATAATATCTTACACAGCATTTTTATCAGTCCATCTGAAAAGTGTTTTATAAGAGAGGCCAGTCTCAACAGCACTAATGCCCAGATGGGGAAACTGAGGCACAAGGCAGTGACAGGGCTTGCCCAAGGTCACCCAGCAGGCCAGTAGCAGAGCCAGGAATAAAACATAGGTCTCTCATGTCCTTTTTCTTCTCTCTCTCCCTCCACCCTCAGGGAAGGCGGCAGCTGAAGAAGTGGGTTGGAGCCCACGAAAAATTATGCCCGAAGAAATTTGTTAGTCTTTAAGGTGCCAAAGGACTTGTGTTGCTCTTGCTGGATAGAGACTAACACAGCTACCCCTCTGGAACTCGTCATCCTCAGGGAGGTGCGTTGGGTCCGTGACGGCTGCCAAACGCCTGCCAAATTTGGCAAGCTTCCATCCAAAAATACAATGTCACTTGAAACGGGGCAAGCTGGTTAAGGCCAAGCTGAGAAAAGCTCACAGGTTAACCTAAACGGCAGCTAAGCTGTTTCAACCTCTCTGCTTTCCCACCTATGCTTGCTCAGCGCACACAAAACACATGGTAAGCGGCTTCGGGGGAGCGGCGTTAGAGGGTTGGGGAGGTTAGGCCAAGAGAGAGTGTGAGTGAAAGGGAATCAAACAAGAGACTATTCCCCCCACCCGCCTCAATTA
The DNA here is from genome assembly GCA_007922195.1 of Podocnemis expansa. Lineage (NCBI taxonomy): Eukaryota > Metazoa > Chordata > Testudines > Podocnemididae > Podocnemis > Podocnemis expansa. Next base: position 1,847,296 of record ML682206.1, on the reverse strand, counting down.
ACACGGGCTTCCTAGGCAGAAATGCTTTCCGTTCCTATCGTGCCCTCTTAATACATCGTATCTCTAATCCCTCCTGCACTCTGACCTTACCCATAATCCCTGCTCCTTTGTGCGGATGCTTCCCTTAAAAGTCTTCATCACACAGCACACACACAGAGATAGAGAGTGAGACTGAAAAACTCGCTGGCGAAGAACGGGTGTATGGGGTTGGGGGAGGGCTATGGACTCCCAGATAAATTCCCCCGGTCTAAGCAGCAAACTGTCCCCCCACCCCTCCTTTCCAACTCTCTTTGCTATGCGCTCTACCAGAGAATACAAAGCTGAGACTTGGATTATCTTCATTTCCATATGGAGAACTGTGTAAGCCAGTTCAATGCATGGCCGGTCATTTTGTTCACAACTTTACAGCAAGCGGGAGCAAAATCCACTGGGAAATTAACCATTCATCTCATCTCACCTTGTGTGCACATGCATAGATCAGTAAATACATAAACTTGGTTAAAATAAAGTCCACTCCAATAGTTAATTATGTTGCTAGTTACCTTGGTCTTTCAGGGCTTCTTTCTGAAATGCATTTTTATTTCCATTGTTTCAGGTTTATTTTTTTATTATTTTATTTCCTAAATCTACCTCTCTGGTGAGCGCATGGGACCATGTCTTAATAATTTGTGTAGACACATTTGTGCTTAGGAAAGTAAGAGCCGTTGTCTAAAACGGGGATAACACAGACAGGTCCGCCTGTGTGTCTTCATCCTCACCTGCAGGTTCTGCAGCTAATTCGGTCCTATGCTCAGTCACACCAGTTTGAGCGTGCCCCTCAATTCTAGTCCAGTCCTAGGCACTCACATGGATCTGTCAGTGCACCCGACTTGTACCTCGGTGCTGATCCCTCACTAATCCCACACCCCTTAGTTCTACAAATGCCCTTTAGTCATCCAGACCTGCAGCCCCCCCTGCCGTTCAAATACTGAGATTGTCCGGACAGTAGACAACTTGTGGGACAGCTTTTCCCATCGTGGGGGGACACAGAATCAAGACACCAAGTCTCGGAAACTGTACTCGAATCTTACACCAGTTTCCAAGCTAGATCCCCTTGGTCAAAGATCATGCATCAGGAACTCATGGGAATCAATGCTAAATTCAACAAGGACATTAACAGAAAACACGTTTCTTTGAAAGAAACAAGGAGTCCTGTGGCACATAAAGACTGAGCTAGACTAACATGGCTGCTGCTTTGGAACTTGGCAACATGCATGTTTCTTTGAGGTGAGCATGGTCATGTCCTCGCCGAGCTGATTGAAGAGAAGTCTCAAATAAAACAAATTCTCCTCTTTCTCCACGTATTGCTCTGCCTCTGTTCAGCCTCCTGGTCAGAGTTAAGGGGCACTGGCAGAGTAAACCTATGAAACCCAGAGTTACACAACAGCAGACAAGGCTTCTTCTGGAAAGAGTTTAGATTCACAGATTCCAAGGCCAGAAAAGACCATTATGCACATTTAGTCTGACCTCTTATCTAACACAAGCTAATGAATTTCCCCCAAATAAATCCTAGAGCACCTCTTTTAGAGAAACATACACTCTTGATTTAAAAATTCTCAGCAGGGGAGAATCCACTATAGCCATGGGTAAATTGTTCCAATGGTTAATTACTCCCATTATTAAAAATTTGCCCCTTATTTTCAGATCTACTGTAAGAGTTAGATGAATATTTATCTGTCTACCTAAGACCAAAAAAACATCACCAAAGAAGTTCAGAAATGGAAGATTTATCCAGCTAAAGGCACATAGCAAACTATCCCTCGGGAACTGTTTGAATGGACCTTGTGGCTCACCTTTCTCTGTATGCATACGTACAACTAACACGCTACCTTTTTAATTTAATGCATCTGATGAAGTGGGATTGTGCCCATGAAAGCTTATACAATAAATAAATTTGCTGGTCTTTAGAAGTGCCACAGGACTCCTTGTTTGTTTTGCTGAACTAGACTCACACGGCTACCCTCTGGAACTGTAAGGGAAGGTACACTTGGCATTTTCATGCCACCATAACTCTATCAAGCACCAAATTCTGTTTATCAATGAATACAGAATAATTTTGCTGTGGAAAGATGGAGAAGGACCCATTTTCCCCCAACAGCTTATCATATCTAAAATAGGCTTTGCAATACATTGGAGAATTTCTCTGCGAAGCACAAAAGTGTGGAACAGCAGTAGATGAGAGTGAGCCGTCTCAGAACAAATCCCAAACTCCGTCCAGCAACCGAACTGTTCTCAAAGGGTCAAAAAGCACCTTTGGAGTAGATTTCATTTTCTTTTTGCACCTCAGCAGCTCTTGCCTTGTCAAGTGCCAGCTTGAGGCCTAGCAACAAGGCTTGTGAGGGTGGTTTCTTTTTGTAATGTGAATTCAGAGCTGCAAGAAGGTGCCAGACTTAACAGCTGAAATTTTCTGTTTAGCAGCAGAATAGATACAGCATGCAAAGGCATTAGAACAGCAAGCTTCCACCCTGGTGCCCTTCACCTCTGATCTTGCAAGACCACCTCAGGAAATGAGTTTGGTCTCCTTGGCCTCTGTCCTCTGTGAAGCGAGTACCAGTGGTTTCTGTGATGCAGATAATTGCTTTAAGGGTACTGCAGTCTGAGTCTCACCACCACATTTCACACAGACCACCGGACAGATGCCAGATGGTTACATCTTCCACTCACTACCAGACTGTGGGGGGATTCAAGCCAGACATCTGGTGGCTCCCCTCCATCACCATGCTCCCTAAAATACACCCCCAAGTCAACCAGAAGCTGTACTGTGTCTTGGCTGCTTCTCCAAACCTTACCCCTGGACCTTATCTGGAGACCCCAGATTGGGCTGCACTGACCACCCATTCCTTGCTCAGACTATGTTTGAAATTCCAGTAAGGCATCTGGGTCCATCATTTCCTGAGACAGCTCTCGGCTGATTTAGTCCCTCTATTCCCCCTTGCCTCAGATTATCCCGGCAAACAGAAGAGAAGCGGGGTGGAAATCTTAAATACACTCATCCCTGCGTGTTTTAGAGTGGAGATCTGCACTATGCACGTCTGGTTTTTTTTTTCTCCCTCTCTCCTCCCCCTCCCCACCTTGGTGTCAGTACAGCACGGATGATAGGACACTGTGATAGACCTGCCTTGGACACACTCTACAATAGCTCTCAGACAGTCTATTAGTCAGCAATTGTCTGTCAGGCAGCCGGGCCGGGGCCGTGTGCTGAGGCTGATAATCGCAAAGAACAAAGATGGCAGCTGCTTTGTAGAGGAACAGATTTGTGGCAAATCGAGATAAAATAAAGAGGAAGAAGAAAGGAGTAGGGGGGGGGTAAATAAAAAGGGGGACCAGAGAGGAAGAGAAAGAAAGGAAAGAGAAAAGGGAGAAGGGGCTGGCTACAGACTGTCAGTCTCCGGGCGTGTCTATGTGTTCTGATCTTGTGTGGTTACAGAGAAAAGAAAAGAAGCTCAAGGAAAATATAAAGGCAGCTGTACGGGAACAAAAAAAGAATCATTTTCAGGTTTCTGGTGTCATAGGGCAGATAAGCACAAACAGAGGCTATCAGGCAGTGGAGCTGGGAACAATGTCCCAGGATGTTTGTCTGGGCCAGTATCTCTGTGTGCGTCTGTGCTGTTGTATATCTGTCCCTCTTTTCTCTCACTCTCCATATCTGTGAACATGCATCAGGTTGTGTATCTATGCCCACCTGGTAATGCAGGGGGCTAGCCAAAAGAGCCAGCATTGATCAAAATGTGAGTGAGATGAAGCAAGTAAACATGGAGTATCTAGAGACCACAAGCGGGATGTAGACCCGACTGTGCCGGGTGCTGTACAATCACATGGTAAGAAACAGCCCCTGCCCTAAAGGGGTCACCACTGAAAAAGAAGACAGGGTAGGAAACTGAAGCCCAGGTGCAGTGACTTTCCTGAGGTTAGCCAACACCTTGCCCAATGGGCCAGCTGCTGGACCTCATTATTGCTCGTAGCTTAGAGTGGATCTCGGCTTTGCTGAGTCCACACAGGCCCCGCCAACTTGCCCTGCAACCCCAGCCAGCAAGGGTCTAACGGACCCTCCAGAAACAATGAAAGCGGCCCTCCCTGCCATAACCTTGGAGAAGTGGGTGTAGCCGCACTGTTGTCTGCTCCGTCCAGGCTGGTCTCCCGGCTGGGGACAGCGGGACTCCACCAGCGCAAGGATGCTTAACCTGGACCAGCGGTGGAGAGTCTGAGCCAGTGGCTGACATGGTGAATTTGGTGCTCTGCGCACATCTAGGTGCCACAACGGTGTCCAGGTGTTTTTGTTCCTGGGTAATCAGTATGTGGATTCACTCAGAGGATGTGTGCCAGCCACAAACATGACCATGGTCTGGATCTGCAGGGTGGATTTTTGGGCTGGTGGAAGTAAAGGAAACAATGTTCCTCGACTGCAAAGCCATCAGGGACCCTGATCAGGGCCAGAGTAAGGCACCTGGGGGCTCAGGGCTATTCACTTTTGTGGCTCCCCCACCCACTCCCAGCAGCACCAGCACCCAGACCCTCCAGCAGACCTACCAGCTGCATGGGGCTGGCCAGTGCTTGGCGTTGGGCCTGGCTGGTGCTGGGGAGGGGCAGCAGAAACCAGCCAGCTGTGGGGGGAGCAAGGTGCTGGGGCCCGGTGCTGGGCACTTGCTTGGGCCAGCGTCCGGCAGAGTGGCCAGAACATGGGGGGCCAGGCTGGTGGTGTCACTCCAAGGACATGACTGGGAGCACTGTCAGGTCACAACATCAGGGCTCCTCGGGGCCTGGCAGTCCGAGTCTGGCCAGGCCAGCCTGAGCCATGGGGCCCTGGCCAGTGCTGTGTGGGCTAGCATGGCATCGCTCACGCCAAGGCTGGATTTTTGCAGGGTGGCAGGGCTCCGCTTTAGCCCTGCAGCCCCAAAAGCGTCTGCATTTATCCAGCCTGGACCTTGATGACTTTCTAGTCTGATCTCCTGCACAGCACAGGCAAACGCACGCCACGGCATGATTCTTGCATCAACCCCATAACTTCTCATTGAGCTAGAGCAGTTTCTTTTCACACAGGGGTCCTGGCATAAAAGGGCTCACATGATCGTTGCAGGGGGTCATGAGAACAGCAGCTGCTGGTTCGAAACCGGGGTCTGCAGCACAGTGGGAAGGCGGCCTGGTGTAGGACGGACCAGCAAAGACTGAAATACTTTCAAATGGGGGCCCAGCAAAAGAAGACTGACAACCTTTGAGCAAGAGCACATCTTTTACAAAGATATTTCATCATCATTTGAAGATTGAGGGCCCTACGGAAGCTGCTCCAGAGGTTAATTAGTCTTTTTGTTAAAAATTTGCACCTTGTTTTGTCCAGTTTCAACTTCCAGCCACTGCATCTTCTGCCTTTGTCTTCTAGATTAGAGAGCTCTGTCCTATCAGAAATCTCTTCCTCACGCAGGCAATTATAGACCACAATCAAATCAGCGCTTACTCTCTCGGATAAAGGAAGCAAGCTGTGGTCTGTGGCTCAAAGAGAGGTTTCCCAGACCTAGAATCAAACTTGTACGTCTTGTCTGAAGTCATTTGTCAGCATTCCTGTTCTTTCTGATGTGCAGACACCAAAAATGGCCACAACTTTCCAGCAGTGGTCTCCCTAATGTCCTCTTCAGGGACAATAATACCTCTATACGTCTACTCAATATTCCCCATCTCCCTCAGCAGGAGCAGGTACAGTGCAGACAGGTGCTGTTTAAGTTTCTTACTCAGAGCTCTACAGACGTCATTCCAGTCCTGGGATTCCCTGAGTCGAGAGCCTCAATCTTTCAAACTCCGGGGCGGGTAGGAATTGGCATGTTGATGACACATCCTACTGATACCTACACGGCCACTTGCCCCATGTGCCTTTGATATAAACAACTAGCCAGAAAGTGTTTGAGGAAAAACATTCCCCTGGAAGGTCTAGGAAATGTGGGATTCAAAATGAAGTCATCCTGCTGGCACCACATTACTTGGAATAACTATGAAGGGTTGGGCAGATCAGAGGATTTGACTTCCAAAACAATGGCACGACCTCTATGATTGGGATTGTCACTAAACCTTAAAGGAACTAGATGCCTGATGCACTGAATTTCAATGAGAGTTAAATTTCTAACTCCATTAAGTGCCTTTGAAAATCCTTTCCTAAAATAATAGTGGATGACACTGCTCCTAAAAATGCACTGAATGGCTTTTTAAATACTACATCTTTCCTGAGCTGAAAAAAAAATGGGCCAGATTTTTCAATCAAAATGAATAAACTGAGAACACTTTGAACCATAGGGGGAGGTTTCAAGTATAGCCCCTCACCAGTAGCAGACTTGTAGGCAAACAACAGCTATTTTGAAGACAGAGCTTGCCAAGTTTATGAGTGGGGTGATATGATGAGTTGCCTGTGATAGAAGATTGGACTCGGTGATGCAAGAGGTCCCTTCTGGTTCTACATCCAATCTTCCTAAGAGGATACCTCCCATTCAGCTACCTAAACAAGTAGCTGGACTTTTGAAAGAGACACCCAAAGAGATTCAGTTTTCTGATTTGCTCAGTGCCCCATGTTCTGAGAGTTGACTATGAGGAGCAGCGGCTTTGTGTGTGAGAAAAACAACAAGCAGTTGTGTGGCACTTTAAGACTAACAGATTTATTTTTTGCATGAGCTTTCGTGGGAGAAGATCCCACTTCCTAGGACTCTGCAACCCCCTCAAGCCCTGGGGCAGCTCCAGAGAACACAATGAGAACTGATGGGGACTATTCGACTCATAAAGCCGGCCTTTGTGGGTATAATGGTGGGCAGGCATGTGGTGATACAAAGAGTTACTTGGCATGAATTTGGAACGACTTGATTACTTGCAGAGGTGAACTGAGTGCCACGAAAACAATGGGAAGGTAGCTAGCCTACCAAGACTACTGCCTATCCTGCTAACTGTTGTCTCCCTTGTACACCTTCAGCCATCTGTATTCACCCAACGTCTCTGGTCTTGTATTTACATGGTAAACTGCTCAGGGCAGGATGGCCCAGTGGTTGGGAGCCTGGCTCACGACATAGGACTCCTTGGTTAGTTTCCATGCCTTTTTGTGAGAGCTGTGTAGCCTCTGTTCCTCAGTTCCCCATCTATCACAGGGCTGGTTTGAGGGTATCCACACTAAAAGAGCATGGAGTGCTTTGGAATCGATTGATGAAAAGCACCATATAAGAAATAGTCATTATTATAGCTGGTTTTATGCAGCATGTGGCTTTAAACAATTTGGTTCCAGGGCTGCTGCAAAAACAATAGAGCACACTCCATCTTGCATTCTGCCGATGCTACATTAGGGAGCAGAACAACCAGAAAACCCATTTTAGAGCCCGCCTTTGGGTGATGCTGTTTTTTCATCCCTCTGCCTCCAAAGCCAGGCCGCTCTGGCTACCACATACAGAGCTCAGAGTGAGAAATCTCACAGCTGCTATACTTGAAAAATACATATAACAATGTTCAGTATTGTTTAAATCTAAAGAAGTAAAGACAGCGCAGGGTGTCACCGTCCAAAGTACTCATGCTGCCGAGACCTGCCTGGGCTAGAAAAGAAGGCTGAATAGCTCACAGAAAAGCTGGAATTCTCATTCCTCAGGGGTCCCAGTATGTTCCTAGGCTTAGCTACTGAACCTTAAAGGTACGCTGGACCTTAGAGCAGAGACAAATAGCCAGATACAGTTCTGTAAGGGAAGGGTTTGCATAGGGAACGATAGACAGATTCTCAGCTCCAACTGACTTTCATGGGGAGCTGGGTGTTTAACCACTCTTTGTGCTTCCGAAAAAGTCACCTCCTAAATGTCCAGAGAAATCTAACGAGTCAAACAACCGGCATTTCAGATAAACAGAATTCATTTCTACACCAATTTTAGCCTGAGGGGTTAGCTGAAATGGACATAATTTAGGTCATTGTAATCTACCTGCACATGGACAGATGAACCGTTAGAAATTTCTCGCACTTGGAGCAGCTGATTTTCCCCGCTGGTCAGGGCCAACTTGGCTGGGTTTGTTAAAACGTGGCATAATGAAATAATCATGGCTCCCCATCTTTCCCACTCCCGCCTTTGTCCCAGTAATGTCCCAGAGGGGAATCGCTCTAGGTTAGTTCAAGTCTAGCCTATTTAGATAACCTTCTGGTTGGTCTATAGAGAGTCGAATATCCCTGCTGGAGGATCCCACAACAAATGAGCCAATCCACCTAATCTTCTTATCGTTGTAGGCCTCAGCCTCCAGGCCTGGTTATCTATATGGATAAAAGAAAAGGGACACTGCACAGCACCTATCCCAGCGGAGACCCCTCCCCTTTAATCCTGGCAGGGTTGTTTCTCCCTTTATCCCGGTATTGAAAATCCCTGGTGAGAATTACCCCTTTTCCCCTCCCCGGTTCATTCACGCCTGACCAGGGAGGCAGAAAAGATGCGACCAGACTAAACAGGCTGGTTTGCTGTTATCATCAACACCTGGACTGTGAAAGCAGGGATAGGGGCAGTGGAAATTCCCGATCCCTGTCCCAGTAGGAAGGCTTAGAGGGGGAAGCCAGGCAGCTTCCGTACCCCTTTGGAACTTGCCTGTAATACCAGCCAGATAAACACTCTAATCATTAAAGGGACAGCACTCCCCCAGGGAGCTCGCTAAGCCTATGAATTCCTGTTTCACACAATTAAGACTCTCTCTCTCTATCGGTCTTACATTTTCACTCTTTCATTTCTCCCCCTCTTCACCTTTTATTTATTCCCCTCCCTCCCCTTCCCCATTTTGGTTTCTTTCAACCTCCTGCTTGGCTTTTTTCTTCCCTTATCTGCTTTCCCTTCTCTGCAAATTCAGCTTTCTTTTTGTCTTTCTGCTTCCCCCCTCCCTTCCTCTCCTCTATTTTTCTCTGCCTTCATTCCCACCCCCACCTTCCTTGGTTCACTCTTCTCTTTCTCCATCCCTCATTCTTTTGCCCATAGGTTCCATCTCTCTCTTCTCCGATTCCTCTTTGTCATTCAGTCTTCTATCCCTCACTCTCTCTGCTTTAATTTCTGATTAATATGTTCTTAGCCAAGGAAAAAGGGGGGTGGGGGGGAAAGAGAAGGAATCTTCTAAATAAATCATTTAGTCATGTGAGGAGCTAATCTCCAAGTGACGGCCCGTGTTTATCTAGTTTTTAGCAGTGCATGTTAAATAGTGATATGGGACTAATTTTTTTTTTTTTTGCATGCACGCTGGAGCCGCTGTGAAGGGATTTTTAACTTCATTTCCCAGAAAGAAAAATGGTGAAAGCAAAGATAAGGCTTCTGAGCAGCTTTTCTCATGAACTGCTCGCCAGTGCAATTAAACAACAAGGACCAGAAAAGAGCAGGAGCACAGAGGTTGCCAAGTATTGACGGGTGACCACTGCAAGGGACTGCAATGCGCTCCCTTGAGTTCTGCACCCCTTACACACATCCTTCTATGCAACTTGCCTCCCCTCTAACCCACCCCCTGTTTTGCTTCCAAGTCAGTGGCCTTTTCCAGCACACTTGGCTCCTCCAGGCTTTTTCTAGTGCCTCTGACAGTCTTTGGAGAAAGATCCTGGCTTGGAACTCAAGCGTTCTCCATGCAAGGCCTGGTTTCCGCCACTCTGTGTGGAGATCGGTGGATAACTCCCAAAGCTAGGTGCTTAAAGTGACGCTTAGGCACTTAGCTGAATCTATAGATTCCTTTAAAATCTGTCCCTCGCTCTCTGTGGTTTGGCTCCCCCTTGCAAAATAAGGATGATAACACTTTGTTTTGTCTAGATAGATTGCAAGATCTTCCAGGAGGCATCTTTGTATTGATTCCTAGCACAAATGGGTCCCACTATTGGCTGGGGCTTCCAGCTACCACGGTAATTGAAATAATCTGCTCCTCATAGCGTTTTGGTTAGTGTCCACCCTCATACCTGAGTACTTCCAAGAGAAATTACAGCAGCAACAGCTTCTTAGGGAATGGCCTTTGTCAGCTTTCTACCTTGCCTGGTTGTAGGAAGCTTTGCTTGATTTTAATTTGGGGTCTCCCTTTTGCTCAACAGTTGCAAATTTCAGTGGCTTCAGATTCCTGGAATGCTTGCAGAAGAAAAGAGCAGGTGTGTGTCTCATAGACCAGTGGTTTTCAATTTTTTTTCCCCTTAGGAGGCAGTTGAAAAATATCATTTATTCTTGTGACCCAACAATGACATCATTGAACAATGCGCTCCAGATTTTTGGTGGCAGCAGCAGGGGGTGCCGTGACCCAGTGCCCGAGGGTCTGTGATCCAGTACTGAGTCCAGACCCTAAGTTTGAAAACCACTGTCTTAGAGAGCAAAGGATCTGTGTCAGACACCATCAGCTCTGTCTAAGAGTTGAGAGAAAGGAATGGGGTAAAGATCCCACTGTCTGAGTGCATGAAAATTGAACTGGCCAACTAACAAATCAAGTAGGATAGACTGGGTAAAGCACTAAACGATGCCGTGATCAACTCACTAGTAGATATGTTTGCTCTGGCTTCTACTGGCTGGAATCTGAATTGCACTATGGGCTTTGTAGGTCCTCTGCTGCTAACACATAGTGAGGATTTGCCTTTTGCATCTGTGTAAGGCTGGCACGTGCTTTTTTGAGCTGGTGATACTGTCTCTGTGGCTGCGGTGAAGTTCCAAGTGGAACTATGCAGAAAAGCGTCAGCCAAGATGGTCCTTGCGAGGCTACAATTTGTTGCCTTGTACTGTAGGGAACACACCTGCACTGGATGTTGGGGTATGGACTTGGACCACCTTCCTGGCCATCTTCATTTCTTGCGCTGACGACTCAATTTCGGCTTTAGCATCCTATTGTCTTTGACCACAGTGGACAACATCGAATGATCAATCTGAGGTCTGCATAGGGCTACTCACCCACACTTTGCTGGCATCCTTTTTCACTCATTTGTCCCCGGAGAAACATCAGCTAGAGCCAATTTATGTGCGATGTGAGCGTATTTCCCAGTGACTGAAGAATCCAGCCATTGATGGATTCCTCCAATGCCTATCTTGTGATCTTGGAAGGAGGGGTCCCACTAATCCAGTTTTAAATGTCCCCTGCCCAAAATCAGGCTTCAACACTTTGATAGTTGGAAGCTCAATGTCAGGAGAACTGTCCTTTCTATTAGGAATTTTTCTTTGTCTCCTACCCAGGTTTGCCTTTATTGGACTCCACCCTGTAATGCCTAAACATGTCTCTTTGCACCAGCAATGGTGGTTGCCCTGGGTTCTATCTGTACAGCTGCCACCAAACTCAACATAAGATGCTCCACTGATTACCTTAGGAGTCCAACACAAGATGCTCCATTGGTTGGACCCCAGGAGACCATATTTTGCTCATTGAGTTATTTTGCTCTTGCTATTTTGCCCAGTCTTTCCAGTCCCTCCATCATATTTCTTGCTCTTTTCTCCCTCCTGTTTGCCTCTCCATCTAGAGGGTGAATGGACAGAAAACTGTCAGTGCTGTCTGTGAGGATGGGGCTTCAAGGAGACAGCAGCTTATTTAAGCAGGGAAGAGGAAGAGAGTAATAAAACCATTAGCCTGCCCTAATGCAGGGTAGGGAAGGGCATAGCCTCTGCAGGGACAGAAGAGGGGCAGCGGCTTTTTGTTGCTTTAACTTCTCAGGAAACCTGTGCTCTGCCAAACAGGTTCTCCTGATGTTCTCTAGTCACTGTACCACTACTTCCACAGGTCAGGCTTTCCTTTTGGTGGCTGCAAGAGGGCACTGCAGATCAGGAGGTGGTGCTGGGTGGGCATCATGCACTCACTCTCATGACACCAAATGTTGGGCTTGGTCCAGCAGAGCTCTTTAGCTGGGAGATTTTAGCCTCTTTGCTTTAGGATTAGCTGCCTACCCTCTTCTTAGAGCTTTGGGAGGAACCCAGCAGCTGCCCTGCCTTGCACATACATTCACCCATCTGCTCCTGAAAGCAAATGCATGAAACTTCTCGAGGGAGTACCTGGCTTGCCAGAATCTCCTCCTGAATTCCACAGGGGTTGGGACGACATCGCCTCCCATCCTCTGTGCATCTGTGTGCTCAGCAGCCCCGACCTCCTCCACCAGGAGGCACTCCTTTTGGCCAGGCAGAGCTGTGGTGCAGCCCCTTGACCGTGAAAAAAGCACATCCTGCACGGAGGGTTGGATAATAAGTGGGCAGGAGACCTGGGCTAATTTCTGCAAGGCGCCTGGAGGGAAAGGCTGTAGCAATTATAATTAAGCCCCAAGCATTAAAAATACAGTAATGAGTGGCTACACACAGAGGGGATGTAGAGCAGTAATTTAAATGATAGCCAGCTCAAATATGGAACGTCCAAACTTTCTCTCAGAGAGATTTATATCTGCATAGTTAGCTAAATAAATGAATTAGGTAGGTCTAACTACTTATTGGTGACCGCTCCCTCTCTATCTTTTGATAGGCAGATATAAAGAAGAGAGACAGCCACAAAGCCAACCATGCTTCACTGGACCATTGACTAGCCAGTCTCTTGTTATGTCACTTTGGGCTAGGGGAATTTTCCGTAGAAGAAATCATCAGGGGGTGGAACCACTGAAACCGGACAGGACCATGAGAGGTCATCGAGCCCAGTCCCCTGTACTCATGGCAGGACCAAGGACCCGCTTAAATCATCCCTGACAGGCGTTTGTCTGAAAAAGGAGGAGGAGGAAAGGCATGATTCCCTAGCTTAATTTACAACAGGGGTCAGTCATCAATGGTCAGATGCACCAAATCTAAAGCAAGATGCAAATCATGGCTGGTGAGTTGACTTTGGGCTTGAAATCAGCCCTTTTGCCTCTCGTAACTTAAGATCTCAATTCCTATAGTGCCTAAGCAACTTATAACACCCCTGATTTGGCAGTGCTAATACCCTCGTTTTACCATGTAACTGAGGCACAGACTTGTCCAAGGCGCACAGAGTCCAAGCTCTTGAATCCAGCCCTCCCCATGCTAAGTTAACATCCCAGCCACTGGTCCGTCTTTTTAGGTCATGCTATGAGTTCGCTCGAGCACAGTTAGACCAGATGCTGCCGACATATAGGTGGAACAGAGGCTAAGAACAAACATCTGAACCCCAGGCCTTTTGAAAGGTTCACATCATAAGGATCGGAGCCTGTACAAGCCCAGAGACAATGAGCTGGAGGTAACAGTCTTCACCACAAAGTAGCATTGTCAGATAGGATTGAAGTTTTTTCTGTCTCCTCGTTGTAGGGTGGGGTGAGGGAGCATATTCCAGCCTTGTGACAAAAAGCAGCTTTTCACAAAACCATTTTAGTCAAAAAACTGGGAAAACAAAACAAAACATTTTTACTCCCACCTGTCCAATTTTGGAGTTTTGATGAAAGCCCACATTTTTGTGAAGAAATAATAATTTCCCAACCAGTTCTCCTATCTCGTTACATAGGCGTGGGGGTTCGGGATGTGCTCGGGGGATTTATGTACCCAACTTTCATTAAAACTCAAATAGCCACTGCTGTAAGCATCTTGGAAAATCCATTTTTTATCTCTCTCTCCCTCCCCCATCGCTGTATCCCCATTTCTTTGATTACACCCCCACTATAACCCCTGGCTGTTTCCCCTCCCGCTCCAGTAGATTCCTTGGGTAGGTTTGAGAGAACAGCTGTCAGCAAGCTGAGATCTAATGGCTGCCTTGAGAGCAGTTAGTAGATAATTAATATTTGCGGCACAGTGCTGTGATTGCTCTGTGTCTTCCACCTGACAGCAGAAAGGGGAGGGAGCTGTGGAAAAAACAAAAAACCCATGCCTCAGTGTTTTGAGCCTAGCTATTGAAATGAAGACCACAGGTAACTCTGGGCACCCGGAAACCTCTCTGGGCATTTTAGCAGGCCTGAATAACTGGGGCCTGAGAGGCGTCTGGGCACGACTTCTAAATGGAAGGCTCTGGGAGCCAACAGGCAAGGCAGCGATACGAACGCCAAAGAGCTATTTGCAGAGATGGATTTGCCAACACGGAGGTCTCAGTCTTGGGGAAGGGAAATGGGCCCATCCTAGACCCTCAGGTTCAAAAATAGCACCAGCACAGCGATGCAGTAAAATTACAGCTTACTAGCTCTGGAGACACACTGAACGCTAGAAGCTGGTTGAGATGGACCCAGATTCAGTGTCTCTCTTCAAAGAAACCATCAGCCATGCCTGTCCCTTTGCCCTTTTGTCAAAATCCAGCCAGGAGCCTGATCTGCCCTTTGAAAATGTAAGTTATTCTCTGAACTTTGCATGGTACCTGTTCATTGGGAAGTTATTCAGTAACCTTACCCAAGATATGTGAGGCAGCAGTTAGCAGACTCGATCTGGGCCAGTACACCTCCCAGTCCCATCAGGGACCTGTTTTCATACATGAAATGTTCTGCTTGTTTCTACTCTTGCAATATTTTGCCAAGTATTTGCCACATATTGCTGTATTTAACCACGTATTGCCACACATGCTGATTTTTTGGGGTGTCTTGAAAGTAGAGTTCTGCCAGCAAGAGGGATGGGCACGGTGCACCCTTTAACCCCCCTCCCATCTTTGCCAAGGCACGTCCATTCAAACTCTCCATGTTCCCTGTGGTTCCCAGTCCTGTACCTGCAAAGTTCAGCAGATGTACAGCAATCTACCTGTCCCCGCCCTTTCTCCTCCATCACAGACCCCAAACAGAGTGGACAATACCTGATGCATGATCCGCAACAGCCCAAGGCCTCCCTGGGAAGAAACAGCCAATCATAAGAAAAGGAGTTTTTCCATATGGTTTTGGAATCACAAACCATCCAGGTTTTGATGCCCACACTCCTCCACAGGAAGGCCACAGGTTATGTTTAGATCCTGGTTTAAAGACATGAAGGAATACAGCAAGATATTGCTCTGCCATGTACATCGCCAACTCCCTCCCCTGAGGGCTCATCTGAGTTGTGAGAGATTATAGGCGGTGTCCCTGCTGCAAAAACAGGTGTTACGTTAAGAGTAGAAACAAGGCACTGTAGCGTTTCACTCAGCATAGCTGGTGGAGGTACATGCTTGACCTCGGCACCTATTTCCAGGTAAACACCCTGTGCTCTGGCTCCATGAGTGCTGCATCCCTGAGCTAGCCTGATGCACAAATATGCCTCTTGTTGCAGTGAAGACAAAGCCAGAAGTAGAAAAGTGTCCATAACTCTTCCTGAACACACCAGCTCCCTGAGTGCATTCACAGCCACAAGTATTGAGGGAAGTGAGATTCCAGTCCTAAGACTATTTGTACAGAATGAAGGCATCACACATCCTACGGGGAGGACAGACCCTCAAGCCGGAACAGCTCTCCAAAAGCCCTTTTTATGGTCTCAAGGGGTTGCTGAACATCTACAAATGTTCAGGAACTGCAAGAATAGAAAAACAATCACAACTCCTCCTGCTTGGGCGCCTCGTCAGGGAGTGGATTCAACACTATATGACACAGGTGACCAACTCAACTACACAATGTGAAAAACAGATATTCAGTAGTGTCAGCACAGTGGTCAAAATCACACATAAACTATGTTTGCACCAAGTGGTCTGTATGCAACTTCCCAGAGCAGGCGTAATGCCACCTTACATTACACTAGCCTAAGGACAGGAGTTGTGGCTAGGCCATGGAGGGGGACAGGCCAAGGATGCTACAGGGATTCCTGCCTGCATGGCTGAGCACAGGCAGCCAGAAGAACTGCCCCAGGGGTGCAGTTTACACCGTGAAAGTTACCCTCTGAAACAGAAAACACCAAACAAGCATGCACCAGTCACAGCCTACTTGCTGATGGTTTGAAAACAGCAAAGAACAGATAACTTGGGCTTTTTTGCAACAAGCAATCCAGCCCTCTCTGGCTGCAAGGGTAGTAGCAACTCACAATGAATGCTTAATTCCCTGAACTGTTTCATTTAACAGTCTCTGAACCTGCAGATATAACACAGCAACTTGGCGCCTTCCACACTGGCCTCGGTATGCAGCCAAAAAACCGAAAGAGCAATACTTTATTGTTTATTGTTCTTTGAGACTGTCAAATCCAATTAACTACCTGCTCCCCCTGCTGGCGGAGGGATTTGTACACACGCTCTATTATTAATCCTAATAAAACATGTTGCTAACATGCCCTCAGGTGCATGGCCGGAGCAAGGGCTGGGTAGGCCTGTTAGATTTTAAACACAATGTTAATTTAAACACAGAGCAGGAGAGGATTGAATTGGGACATATTATTTCCTCTTATGTGGTACCGTCCAGACGCAACAACATACCTGCAATAGGGGAAGGGCCTTAGACTGTCAAACAATTATTGTGGAGGGGTGAAAGCAATGTGCATAAACAGTTTTGTTAGCAATAAATGATGCAGGTAGACCTGTGGGAAAGATTTTTACTGAGCAAGGTGAGAGGTCAGTGTTAGGTGCTAGCACAACTTGACCGCTAGTGTAGACAGCTCTTGTTTGATGGAACCGTTCGACCTGGCTACCACCTTTTGGGGAGGCTGATTAAGTTCAAGGATAGCAGAACCTGGACCACTGTTGTGTTTCAACTGTGGCAAAGTTCTTAGGCACTAGTTTGTGGCCTTGGCTTGGCTTCCTAAGCCTTTGTGCCACACAAAAATAGATTGGTCCTGAAAAAATGGCTCTGGTCATAATTTTTTTCCGAGTCCAATACAAACTTGTAACACAGGCCCTCTCCCACATATGGAAACGGGGGGCTGCAGCCTGGGCCAGGCCTCCAGAGCCTCTGGGCTCCAGTAAAGTGAACCCTTTTCACCCCACATGGGGGTCTGGCCTGAAAAGTCCCTCAGCTGACTGATCATGGGCGTTTCTGGCCTCAGTGGATTATTGGTGACGTCGTCTGTTTGGAGAGCTCAGCCCAAAGAGGTGCCTGGAGATGCAAACCTGCAGTTCCCATGAAGCATGGTGGCAGCGTGGCCTAATGGAAGCACTTTGAAATGCAGGTATTGGCTTTCTCCAACGAAAATCAATTTTCTCCTGCCCAAAGCAGGCACTTTCTTTGGTGCCACTCGACACGCCCCATAACTCGGGCTGAAGGATTTAGCAGGAAGGCAACCCGCTTCATGTGCACATCTGCCCCAGCCACTGCTCTACCCCTTACAACATAGATTCTCAACCTGTGTTACGTGTACCCCGGGGGTACACCAGACACAGGCTAAGGGTTCACGTGGACGTCACCTGCTTCCCACAGTCCCAGCTCCCGTTGGGAGGCAGGGGACTGCCGCAGGCTTTGGGGGTCCTTATTATTCAAGCACTTTGAGGTGCTTATTAAATTGTTCAGAATTTAGGGGGCATTTGCTATGTAAAAGGTTGAGAAACACTCCCTTGTGATGCCGCATGGCAAAGGCCTTTATCTGGGCTTCCTGCAAATGTGAAGGGAGGCAACTCCAGTCCAAACGCATTTAGAGTGGAAAGTCTTCGGGACAAAGACAGTGAGACCTGCAGTTTGCACCATCACTTGCACCCATGCCAATCATGCTTATCATTCTGATCTCCCTCCTACTGAAGTCGCTTTCCAGAGTTGACTATGATTGTACAGGGTGTGCGAAAACTGAAGCCAGGTCCACACTGAAATCGGCAAATTTGCCACCATCAGATTGATCTCTCTGGATCGACTTAGCAATCAGTTAAGTCCTGCTAAGTCAAACTGGAGATCCACTTAATAAAACCACCCCCTCAACTAGCATAAGGTTGTGTCGACCATTTCCCATCAGTGCTGCACAGTGAAGACGTTGCGCCGAAGGGGAATTAGGAACTTGACAGGAATTATACAAGCTGAATTTTGCAGCAAGTTTAGGCCTGGCCTCTGAAACAGGCTTGGGGGCCCAGATCCTCAAATGATCCACCTGATATCAGTGAGTGAGAGGTGCCTAAATACCATTGTGAATTTGGGCCAAAGGCTTTATGGTTTGTGAAGAGGTATATTTACAGATCAGTGCTGCCTGAGATCAGCGGGCTATACCAGGGATGAATCAGGCCTAGTGTGAGTCTTGCCTCACGTTGGAGGGTTATAATCAAACAAAGGCCAATTTCATAGCAGTTTAAGTGTGTTCTGTAGTTTCACCTACCACCCTCTAATTATTTTTCTACGGGGGGTGGTTCCGTATCGTTAGCTAGCCAATGGAATAGGATGTTTTCATAAGCCAAGGAGATGATCTCTGTACACATCAGACCCGGTGCTGCCTGGAATCAGGCTTATAAATCCGAGAGCAAGGGATGCTTGTTTACAAAGACCAGGTTCCTTCCCATTCTCCTGTCTCCTGCAATGCATTTCCCGCTTAGCCATTGCCTCAAAAGAGACTTTACAGAGCAGTTCAGAAAGGGCTGCTTGGCAGAAGGGGAGTGGGGGGAGAGCCCTGTGTAGTTTAGGGCATAGAGCTGGTTAAAATTCTCATCAAAATTGTTCTCTGATTGAAAAGAAGCCTTTCAAAGAGGAAGGAAATGTTGAAGGGAGACTTTTTAATGTTCTGAATTGTGGATTAAAAAAGGTCCACTGCATTGCCACCCCTCATTTGGGGTAAATGCTTCTGGGTTTGTTTTTTTTTTTAAACAGGAATATCATTTTACACAAAGCAAACATTTTAACCAATTTTTTTCTCTCGCGAGTTATCAAAAAACTGAAGCTTTCAATGTCTTTTTGGGAAAAAAAGTGCTAAATCATCAAGCATCTCTGAAGAATAAATTCTGCTCTAATGTACAGCTGTACTGGAAGAAAGCTGTAGAGATGGAATTTGGCTTGTGAGTCTGCAAAGTGCATGGAAGAAGTGTAGCAGCTCAAGACCTGATGCTGCCAGACCCTGAGTACCCCAAAAATGCTAGGAGTCCCTGGTCCACCTAATATGTTAGGAACAGCTTAGGACACTTGACAGTAGAGCCAGGCAGGGACTGGAGTGAAACAGAATGAAACCAAAATGTTCCAACGTTTCCTGACAAAACAACATTCCAAGTTTAGTTTCAGTTCATCCAAAATGTTTCACATGGCTAATGAAAATGTGTTTTGTAGCTTGCCTTTTAAAACTTTAAAAAAAGTGAATTTTGTTTCAAAGAGCCAGTTCGACTCAAGAACATTAAAGTATTTCATTCAATAAAAGGGGTGTGTGTGTCACAATCAGATGTTTTGACATTACCAAAAACAGAACACCCCCTCCAAACGAAATTTCTTCAAGGTCTAACATGGTTTTAAGATATTTTGATTTTGACAAAACCAGTTTATTCCCTTGGAAAGTTGTCTCACAGAAGAACTACCTATCAGCTCTCCTCAGCAGTGCTAGGAAGTCACATCCTGCATGAGACTCAGCTGGACCTCTCTTTTTGGAGGAGGTTGGAGAAGAAGGAGGGGAACCATTCCCAGTAGCTGTCCATACACAGAATGATCCATGCAAATGCAATTAGAAACTGTCCCTTTAAGATTCCTCACTTGGCAGAGAATGAGCCAAGCTGGTCCGTCCCTTAGTGCATCAGCCCCTTGATCCCTGGCAGGGAGGGCCTGGCTTCCCTTGGAAGGTAACCCGAGGGCTTGAGGCTCTGTGGCTTCTCTATTTGGTTATGTCTCATAATTACACGACTGTTCTCGCCACACAGCATTAAGCAGGGTGAGAGAGCAACTGTGCGTGGGGAGAGGTTGCTTTTCCCATGGAGGATGCCGTCTGTTCCTAGATAAACAAACACACGGCACCCAGGCTCGGACTGAAATACAGCAATGCCTTACATACCAACAAACAGCAGTGGAGCAGAAAGGGATGTTTCGATTAGCCTCCTTGGGAAGCTAGCTGAGCCTGGGAAACTTGCTAGTGCAGGTAGACTCTCCTGCAAGAAAGCAAGGAAGAAATTTTGTGGTTTGAGCACCGTGCAGGCACGCAAGACAGCCAGCTTCTAGACACTGCCCTGCTGCAGACTCCATGTGACCTTGTGCAACCTTCTTCATGTCTCAGTTTCCCCATTGGTAGAATGAATATATATAAAAACAGCACAGGAAGGTTTGTGGAAAGGAGCTATATGGCCCAGGGGCCTCAGTGGTGATTTGGAGATATTGATCTTGGAGGATGGGAGAAGAATCAGTTCCTTCACCGAGGAAAAGCATTCTTGTGTGAACTAAACAGTGGACTTTATCTCAGCAGAGCTGGCTGACACAGCTTGCCAGTGTCACCTTGAACAACTCACTTAACTTGTTCCTGACTCGGTTTCCCCCATCTCTAAGATGGTAACAATACTGTCTGCATTCACAAGAATGTTGCTGAGATGATAAATCTATTTATTTGTTTTTCACTAGCAGAGGAAAGAAGTCTGCATTGTAATTCTTTTGGTGGATCGCTGATATGCTTTTTAATACATGCAATGGTGCCTAATGCAAGGGATGTGGGGCCACCAACAAGAGTACATAGTAGCAATTAACAGTAGCTCATTATAATCTGTTGAGTGCTCAGCTGTCTGTGTAATGAGCTGCTGGGGCCTCAGTCTAGGGGCTAGGCAGAGAAGTGAGGTGTAACAAATAGAACATCATGGATGAAGACTCAGGAGACCCAAGTACCAGGCCTGGATCTGCTGTTACTTGACTAGCACGAGTCATCCAGCAATTTCCCTAAACCATGCCTCAGTTTCCCCATCTGTAAAGTAGCGATACGGATACAACAGCTTTTGAAAAGTGCTTTAACATCTAGGTTAAGAGTATTATTAGAGTCAGTTAAAAAGGGGAGGTTTGGAGGACATTAACTCCCATCCCTCCACTTTTAGTCCCCCCCCCCAAGAAAATGGTTAGCTTTTTTGGTCAACACAAAACCTGAATAATCTGAAAGATTCTGGTGTTTCAAAAACCATTTTCACTAAAACAAGTTTCAGTTAACCTGTGTGTGTGGTGAAAAAAGGATCAGTTTCCCATATCTTCAATGAACCCCCTGAAAATTTAGCCAACATGAACATTTTCTTCAGAAAAGTTTTGTTCCGGTCTCTCATAGGGGCGACTCACCACAAACAGAACTGGCCACCCTAGCAATTAGGTCTGCCAGCTCACATTCTCTCTCTGGAAAACTCCTCTCATGGCTTCTTTGCTCTATTGCCCCATCAACCCCATGTCTGCAGCTTGCCCCTCCAGCCAAGTCACTGAAGTCGTCTTCTGGAGCCTTCACAGCCTTTCCAGACCTGGTGTCTCCACTACTCTATCACTCCACAGCTGCTGGGAATTCAGCCTTACCTTTCTCCCAGGGACCCAGTTACTAACAGCCCCTCTACAGGCCAACCCCTTTCTGCTGATTTTCTGGGTTTCTTCCTCCCTATTAGGTCACACTGCTGCCCCCAGTTTGCCAGCCACCAAATTCCTTCATTCACAGTGTGACCTTAACTTGCTTTCCTGCAGCAGCCCTTATCTGTAGCTAGCTCCCTGGCTATATAGAGGTCTGGCCTGTCCCTGCAAAGGTGAGCCTGTTCCTCCAATTAGGGCACTCTTCTCACCTTCATTTCTACTACGTTAATTGGCCCATCTGGTCTTCATTAACCCCTTTCACTCCACTCTGGGGTGGATGCCTCATAATTCAAAAGGCTTTTTTAGCCAAAAGTACCTTTCGGGGGGGGACCTGTGACTGGCTCTAGAGGCTACTCCACAAAACCCACCCCCTACTGCAGGACCCCATGTTGACAAGGCATGAATGGACTCTCCTCCCTAGAGAGAGGCTCGCGACAGACAAGAATAAGGCCTATTGCAGGTGTAGACCTACTGTAAGCAAAGAGGGGTGGAACATCTTTACCATTCTTTGCAGGTTAGGGCTGGGATCTGGGAAACAATACCCAGTGTTGCATGGGAGGGCTAGGTGGTCAGCATCTCTGAAAAATCAGGCCATGGGCTTAGTGCCTGACTTTTGCCTTCCAAGTTTGGAAAAGTTGGTTTCCCCTTCCATTTCCCTATCTGCACAATGGGGGTGCTAACCATCCTTTACTCCTCAGTGGCCTAGGGAGCTGAAACTCTCTCATGCTTTGCAAAGAGAGGTACTGCATGTAAAGTAAATAAATTCGTTAGTCTTTAAGTGCCATAGGACTGCTTGTTTGTTTTTCTGAACGAGGCTAACATTACTGCCCCTTTGGAACTTGATATCATTTTTATGTTTGAAAACCAGAAGCGGAGGAAGCTGGGCTGCTTTGTGTTAGGAGGAGGGTGAAGAGACCACTGCCTAGCAAAGGTGGATTGGATTTGTTTCCACGCTCTGTGGAATGGCTTTTTTCTACCTTGCATTGTGAAACCGGAGGCTGACAGTGCTTCGGGCAACAAACTGAAAGCCACGTGCAAGGGTTTCCCACAAAGTGTAGAAGTCAATCTGGTCAGAGGCAGCTCCAGTTCCCTGCAAGGGCTAGATAAGAACTCAGGGATTTGATCATTAACTTCAGACACAAAAGACATGACAGGTTTGACTCCCTCTTCCTTCCCCAAGGATTTCAGCACCCTGGCTGTAAGGAAGAGGCTCTGTATAGCACAGTAGCAGCTAGGCGGCCAAGAGAACAGGACCAAGCACTTTAGAGACAGTCCCAGCCCTGAGAAGCTGGCCTTGTCTGCAGGGCAGGGGTCTCAAACTCAAACCACCATGAGGGCCACATGAGCACTAGTACATTAGCCCAAGGGCTGCATGACTGAAACCTTTTCATGCGATGAATTTACAAATATTGGTATTAGGGGCTGCATGCTTGAGACCCCTGCTGTAGAGTAATGACAGGAGAGGAGGCAGAAGTAAGGTAACTTGCCAAATATCACGCAACTGCCAGTGCTAGGAAACACAGGTACCCAGAGTTCCAGTCCAGCGGCCAGCCCATGAGGTCGAGCTGGGCCTGAGCTCAGGATACGGAGAAGAGACTGTATGCAAATGGCTTCCTGCCCACACAGCTCCACCCGAGCACCTCAGTGCTGATCTGCAGTGGGGTGAGCAGCCGTCTTGATTTTATAGAGCCAGTACCAATATTCAGAGCTTTGTTTTATCCCACATGCTCCCTGATCTGTGACATCTGCTCCTTTTCCAGCTGCACAGCCATGCTTCTCTCCAGCGAATGCTGCCGTTGCATCCCATCCACCCATGGCTTTGCACAGGCTTGTAACAAGCTATACGTTTTTTTCTGGATACTCTGCCCTACAGCTCTACTAACACATCTTGTTGCTGACCTGATCTGCTCCCTGGGGTCCTTTGCATGTGGGCACAGATGCATGTGTACGTGCGCAAGGCCTAGGGAGCCCTCAGATATCAAGGGGTAAATTCTAGTGTCTACTACACTAGTACAATCAGAGTAAGGTTGGACCAGCATAAATGAGGTCAGGGTTTAATTTATGAGTTAATTCATAAATTATTCCTGCTCTGTGTACGTGTCTGTGTGTGTGGGAGGGTTATGCTCAGTTTTCTAGCCAATCCTGCTTCCTCTTTTTTCACTTGCAACCAGAGTATCTGAGTCTTGGCTACACGAAGGCCACTATATTCTCCTCTGAAAGCACATAGGAGCTTCAAATTGGTTAAAATTGGCAGAGAGCTAGCACAAGGCCCCCCAAAGGCTGTGTCCCCATCCTACAGTGTGGGGGCCATGGCCATGGTACCCTGAACCATGTTTGTTCTCTGTTTCCTCAGGCTCTACAGGGAGCCATAAGAAGCAAAGCATAAACTACGGCCGCCCCAAGGCTGCTCTAATTTGCACCAGAAGGCAGGTCTCAGAATATCCATCCCACCCCCTTACGACCTAATGCCATTGCTACGTCAGGTGAAGGGACAAAGTAACTGAGAGCTGGCCTGGGTTATTTAGCCGGCTTTTTGGGGCTCTCTTTTCCCACTGGTAGCCATACCGAATCTGGAAGGGTTCCCTCTGTTTAAATACAGTGAGCATTGCCACAGGATCTGCAGAGTGGAAAAATCTGGGACATAAGAAAGACAGGAGTGCCAATCTGCCATTCGATGGTGTGAACTCACAGAAAGCCCGGTTGTCAGTTCAACGTGCATAATTTCCTTTGATCCTGACAGACAGTTTCTCCTCTTCCCTTCAGAGCATGTCCAGAAATAGGTCAGGGAAGATGAATTGGTTTTCTCCTAATTTAGCCTGATGTTCCCTTGTTTCTTACTTAGAGCATAAGGGATTTCTGTAATGACTAGTTTGGGAGTAGCTGTCAGCTTCCCCCTGGGCAGTGCTCTGACATCTTTCTTTGCACTGCCCCCTGCTGGAAAATGAGTACAAGAATAGTGTGACATTTATAGTTTTACAGGAGCAAGGGAAACGACACAAAACCACACAGGAGCTGCCTTGCACACTAGTGAAATGCATACGCCTCTGGGGTGAAGCTGGCTAACAGTACGAAGTAACATCACACAGGACGAGAAATGGGAAAGGATATTGTAGCCTGCCAAAACAGCAGGGGAAACTCAGGAAAGCAGAAAGCAATGCAAAACTGAATACCGGGAGCACACACATTCTCCTGCAAAAAGTAGCAGGAATCCTTTGCTGATGACTGCAAGGGATAAGAGCTTCACATCTCCTCCAGCAGCCACTTTCATGGCATGGCATCCCACATGGGGACTGAGGAAAAAACCAATTGAACCCTATGCAGCATGTTGTGCTCCTTGCACACTCCTCTTCAAGTCCTGGCCTAACCCAGTGCTTTGAGCTTGGGCAATCTGATGGGATTGAGGCACAAGGTGGCGCTGGCTTCAGGGGTAGCTGTGAGCTCTCCAACAAGTGGCAGGACTCCAACATCCTTCCCTGCAACGGGACTTGGTGGGAGAGGTTATGAAACCTTCTCCATGGTCTGTGATTCCAGGTCACAGTGCAGGGGAAAGCTTGTCTGCTGTTTTTTAAACCAACCATTTAAGTTTTCTCAGGTGGGAAAGTTCAGGGGAACTAGAGCAAGATTGATTGGGGGTCCCTATGTAATGAATGGGCCTGAGACACCCAGGTGTGCAAGGTGTGGGAGCGGCCACAGTCCTAGCTAGCAGAGCAGAGAAGCTCCTGGCTGGAACGGTGACGAGAAAGTCTAGCTCCTGGTGCAACGGCTCCTGCCTGGGGGATGATGCCAAATGTCCCACCCTGTGTGAGGGGTCTGTAGAGGCTTGTGACCCCATGTCCCTGCAGGCAGCAGGCATGGGGGAGCACTAGGCTTGCTGACCGATCGACGGATATGGTCCCCCCCCCATTGGTTTCCGCACGTCAGGTGTAATCGACATTTACTGACAACTAACCATTTAAATCAAACCCTGCCAGGCTGATGCAGAACATTTTTTTCAAAGCCTTTGCTCATAGGTTATGTTTTCTAAATCTTCTAACCAAGAACTAGAAAAGTTTTGGGGAATCTGACCTACACAGAAAGGTTTTTAAAAACAAAAAGCCAAGGCATTGTTGGCATTGAGAAAAGACTGGAGAACCTGATAAGCCTTCAAGTAGGCTAAGGGCTGTTACAAAGGGGTCAGTGGCCACTGAGGGTCGGACAACAAGTACGGGGCTTAATCTGCAGCAAGGAACTTTTAAGTTAGATACTCAGATAAAAGACTTTCGAACTCTAAGAACAGATAAGCCGTGCACTAGGTCACCAAAGAAGGCCGAAGAATCCTGTGTTTGGGCAGTTTTTAAGAACAGGTTGGACAAACACGTGTCAGGAATGCTCTAAGTTTACTTGGTCCTGTCTTGGTGAAGAGGACTGGATCGGAAGTCTTCAGGGTCTTTTCCAGCCTGACCTTTCTGATGCTGACTAATATCCCATTGTGGACAAAGAAGGAAGGCATCTACTTAGCAAAATGCTGTGTTGGGGTGGCTCAAAATACAGGGGAAGAGTTCCATTGGCCACATCCCAGACAATGATATTCTGTGTCACCTGAAGGCTGTTCTTCCTTCTAACTACACTGAGTTTCCCAGAGCCAAGTCCTGGGAGATGCTGGATTTTGCAATTAAATGGGAGGTCAGTGACTCCTGGGGACTGGGCTCCAGCAAAGTGAAATGAGCAGTTTGCCTGAGAAAGAAATGAGGAAGGTCTTGTCTCGGCTTGGGTAATTGGAAACCTGCTGCAACCATACAGTGTGGAGCTGGCACGTGCAGGGCTTAAACTGTGCACATTGCTTGGGGCAAATTTATGAAGGCCCCATCTGGGGTGGTTAACCATCCTGGCTGGTTGCTCAGCAGACCAGCCTCGAGCCCTGATAAAGGCTAACCAAGCTCAATGAGAGGAACGCTAAGGGATTCATGAGACTCCTGTGAAGAGCAGATTTCAAGACAGGCCTCAGCAGGTAACCTAGATGGAAAAACGAGAGTCCTGTGGCACCTTAAAGACAACAGATTTCATCAGGCATAAGCTTTCATGGGCTCCAGTCCACGTTGTCAGATGCAGCCTAGAGGGGGAGTTCTCCAGGGAACCCCCAGAACAGCGAGCCTGTTGGAGGTGATCCTAGAGAGGAGCCTCTTCGATGGAGGATTGCACTCAGCAGGCATCCAAGAAGCCCTGTTCTCAGCCAGGGGTCAGAACAGAAATCTGGCCTAGCTGTTCCTGGAGAGGAGTCACTGTGGCTGGATCTTCCTGGGGAAGGATCTCACTCCTGGCAGGGAAAGAGGCCCAGAGTGGGGGTACAGATGGGAACTGAGGGAGCCCCTGGGGAATAGCCTGGGTAGAGGCAAACACTGGACTCCAGTCGGGGACAGCTGGACTAAGAACTGCCTGGTCACCCTGCTGAGCTTTTGGGGTGAAAGCTTTGTTGCTGACTCTGCGGTTAATAACAGAGACGCTCCACGAGGATGTGATACTTTGTAGCATCAAATGGGTTGTCTGGACCGGATAAGCCCAGGTGATGGGCCCAGGAGTGCCAAAATCAAGCAAGGGCTCATTTGTCACCCAAAGTCTGCCTGCAAGGGGACATGCTGGGTCAGCTGGGAACAGGCAACCTCCGCGCCTGGCAGGTGTTTGTATAATGGGGAAGCTGATGATGGGAGCCAGGAATTGGTGTTTGTTACTAGCCCTTCCAGCCAGCACCGCAGGCTCCTGGCGGCTTTGGTGGCAGCTGCTGCTGCCTATTGGCTCTCAGGAGAGGCTTGCAGGACTGGATCCATGGCTATTTCTGTCTTGTAAAGCAGCGACTGAGTTATGTTGCAAGAGCTTTGAAACTGGCTGCTGTTAAGTGTTGTTCCTAGCTCATCGGCACAGACCAGGCAGCTCCTGTTTGCCAGCCAGGGCCCTGATCTCTTTGCAGGATCAGTGGAGGCCCCTTTTTTGCTGGCCCCTCATTCGGAAGGAGAGCAGGTGTTGCCAGCTGTTCACTGCAGCAGAGCCTCCCTTCTCATGCTCACTCCCAGCTGCCAGCCTGCCACTCTGCCCAGAGCCAACGCAGGGGAGGGGAGGAGACCCCTCAGGGCCCGGTGCCATCTGCACAGCAAGGTGGGAGCAGCGTGCATGGCTGCCCGAGCTTCCTCAAGCCACTGATATTTTACCAACCCCCTTCAAGATGGTGCAGGCATCTGCTAGGGCCATGTGATCAGCACAGATGTCACATGTGCCCTGGAGCAATGAAGAACTAAAAAAGCGAGTTGGACAAGGGGGTGGTCTGGTTATTCCACCCATCTCCTAACACGCATGAGCGGGGAGGAACAGCCTTGCATCTACACAGTCAGGCACTCTAGAACAGCCCCATTGCTAGCACACAACACATCACAGTGGGTAAATGCCGGGAGCTTTCCCAACATCTAAGGACCCCTTTCCCCATGCGGCACGTGAAAGCGTCATGTCAAAATGCACAGCACTCACACCAGATGTGAAGATTCCTGCTCATACTGGGTAACTGGTTTGTTTGCATGATGGACAAGTCATGCATTGAAAGAAGCCAACGGTGCAGGAAGGTTTTTGGATCAGAAGCCTAGGGAACTCACAAGGTGGCAAACCACAGTTCAAAACCTATTCACAGCAGCTAGGGCTCCAGTTTGGCAGAAAAACTTAACAAAACCAGAGTCTGTTGGAATGTGCAGCTCTATCCAAATCAAAATGCATCATACAGTCAGGCCCATTTCACTAGAATCCCATTTTGCGAGGAAAGAAGAGTTCAGATAATGCAACGACATCCCTTGTATACATGTTTTGAAATTTATTTTTAAAATGCCTTTGTTGTTCAGTTTTTTAATAAAAGGAAAATTGTATTGCATTATAAAAAGGTGGTTTCAATCGGATAAGTAATTACTATTTTCAGGGGGTTTTTTTTGGCATAGAGATTTCAAAATAGTCACTTTGAGTTCTGGCTGAGGAGAAAGAAATTTTAGAGTCTTGAAATTCTTCATGAAATGAAAACTTCTATCCTTCGCCCCACATCTGCCAGTTAAACTACAAAATATTTGTCAAAATCATTGTATATGATTGGCCAGGGCTGAACACAAGGGTTCTGTCTGTTATCGTTATCTGAGTAACGTGTTTATCTTCACAGAATGTCTTTTGGATAGTATTTCCTTATTCTAAGTAGGTTAGGTGCCTAAATCCCCCAGTGTATGAGAGTTTGGTGCCTAAACTGTCTGGGTGCTTTTGAAAATCCCAACATATGTAGCGTGCCTGTGTTAAGGTTTAATTTTCAAAGCCACGAATGGATCAAACCCCAGTGACACCAAAAACCAAACTTTAGTCTATGAACCCCTGTGACAGTTGCATTTCCCTGGGACAATACAGCTCACAAAGCCCAGAGCTTGTGAGATTTGGGAGCAAAGCAGTCTTCATCAAGAGGATGCAGCTGTGGATCAATATTCCAGAGGTGGTCAGGCAAATCCCAAACCTGGCCATCTTTAGGAAATTTTGCAAAACTATGTGCAAGCCTGTCCACCATAAATGATGCTCATGATACCAACAGCCTCCTTTCCTCCCGCAGCCCACCAAAATGGCTTATTCAACTCAGAGTTTTGATCCACCAGAAAGGAAAAGTGCCACAGATACCATGAAGTCTGCTAGGGCTGTTGATTTTATGTGGAAACTATTCAGATCCTCTGGGTGATGGGGAGCAGGACAAAATCCTAGAATTGTTACTCTGGAGGAGAGCTGGGAATTGATGCCAGGTCCCACGTTAGTGCCCTAACCATTGGACAGTCCTGCCTCTTTTTGAAGACTAAGGGTTAAATGCTTCTTGTAACTTCTCACCTGCAAGTGAAGGAGAAGAAACATGCAAGATGGCCAAGTAGGCTGTGTCTGGAGGAGCCTCGTTAATTAGGTTTGACTGACTGAGGTTTGAGGCTGAGAGTTAAGCATAAAGTTTGGGTTTGGATTTCATGACACCAGAAGCTCATGAGCCATTCTAGTGAAATTTTGGCCTCACACAGTGGAAATTGCATGTGATCGACCATTCCAGTGAGACTTTGACAGTATTTAAACTGAACACATACCATGGAAATTTCGATTTATTGTCAGTTTTTGGTTCATCCACTACAATGAACTCCCCCCAAAAAGCAATTTTAGGTGGTGGGTCTCTTAGACAACAGCTGTGCAGGCTCCTTCCTGTTGGTGTAATAGAGATAAAGCAGAGAGGAGCTATAGAAAAACCTCATGAAAAGAAAGGGCTGGCGTCATACTTCTCCTGCATCCTGGCCTCAAAGCAAATAGCAAAACTTCCACTGACTTTAAGAGGGCCTAGATTTCACCCAAAGTCTCTATTTCACAAATAATCTGAACAGAAATGCTACAGATTCAACTCCTGCGACAGCCTGTGGAAAGCTGCCTGTTGATTTTAATGGGCATCGGATCAGGCCCTTGGTGAGTAGAACGTTCAGCAGAAGAATCAAGCACATCCCCTCTGGATACAGCCACTCCCCCCAAAATCTGAATGCAACCAAGCCCAAATTATTTTATTTTGAGGCTCAGCTGACAAAGATCAAACAGATAATCCTGAATGCAGCTCTTGGGATGGCCAAGGAATTAATGTGCATCATTCGATTTTATGCACCTGTCACTTATTATTTTTAGAAAGCTGGGGGTATGCGTGGCACAGCCCAGGCAGATCCTACGGGAAGATGGAGTGACTTGTAATACACACCAGTGCCCAGGCATTCCAGTGACAGACAACCTTATTAAAACCTAGCCAGACAGGCAAATGGGTATTTAGGGAACCTGGGTTTCAGCACCAGACACAAATGATGTACCTGAGTCCTCCATACAATTGCCCAGATATGGTAGACCAAGTTTTCAAACCTGGATGGATAAAATTAGTTCTGGAATAGCCCTACCTAGTTACAGATGTAAGTGTCTAACTCAGCACTTAGATTTGCAGATTTTAATGCAAATAAACCACTAGATAATCTAGCCCAGTCTTTTCTGTTTCATGGGCCAGTAATTTAGTCCTGCAGCACTTTTAAAGATTCACAAATTTATTTATCACATCAGCTTTCATGGGAGAAAACCCCACCCTGTCCAATGGTTGAAAATGGGGAATTTACAGAATTTTCACCCAGTTACCCAAGAACTGGGGTCTCACTAAACCATTGCAATCTTCTTACTGCAGGTGCTTCAAATGTCTAAATATGGATGCAGATGACTAATATTAGGCACCTACAACTGAAAATTTGGCTCTTGAACAGTCCAGATAGATAGTTGCTTATCTAATTGCCCACTTGACTCCAAAATTCAGGCGCCTGGTTCTGAAAACTGGACCCCTGACAGTGACACTGTTCTGAATCTTAACTGGCTACAGTTCTCTGATGATTGTCTATGGAAACAGAATGATGCCCATCTCTAAAGACCAAAATGTTCTTTTAGCTTCAAATTTCTTTTATTTTATAATAAAAAAACTATATTTTTTTTAACGAGAAGGGGAACACCATGGGTATGATTCCTCTTTAACAGGCTCCAGGAATTCTGAGACTAAAATGGCTGCAACAGAGGGTGCCAACACTCAGCATTTTAAAGACATAGGGGCCACATTGTCTGGTAGAAAAGGCACTGGACTGGGAGTCAGGAAACCTGGATAATCCAGCCACTGATCTGCTATACAATCTACAAGGCAGGTCATTCCACTCTCTGTGATTCAGTTTATCCTTCCTATGCTCTCTTGCCTAGATTGTGAGCTCGTCAGAGCGGAGACTCTCTTCATGTTTATACAGCACCTTGCACGGTGAGGCCCAGGTCTTGATTGGCACCTGTAGGTGTTACAGTAATAGATAACACCTAACACAGAGGAGAAAAGTTCGGGTCGGGCTTCATATTTTCTGACTAAGACCTCTCCACTAGTACCTTGCGATGCTGCTGTTCATTCACTGAGGACTCACTGAGAATGGGCCTCACCTTTAGTTTGCCGTCATTGCCCAAGAGTTAATTACATTGGAGCCTGGAACACTGGAGACAGGATAAGCCTGCAAAGAGCTTAGGAAAGAACATCTGCTCAATGCACTAGGACCCACTCCAGCCCTAGAGCAGTGACTTTCAAACTTTTTTTCTCAGGACCCAACTGAAAAAAAAAAAATCATCGATGATGGCAATCCAACAATTACATCTTTGAGCAATGCATTCCAGACTGGGTCCCGACCCTACGTTTGACAACCACTGCCCTAGAGGACAAGTGTATCTGTTATACCAGTGGATTTCCTCATTTCTGTGCCTTGAGATGCTACAGTGAGTGGGGCCTTGTAAACACCTTAAGTTAGATCATCCATGCGGGTAGATGATACAGATTCACTGCACGTCCCATGGACTTCAATAAGAGTTGATGGAGCCGAGGACCTCTCACAGTTTGACCCATAATACATACAAGTAAAGCCTAGCCTACTGTCTGGGGATTGAATCTATGATATCATAGGATGCCCAAAGAGTCCAAGTCCAGAAGGGATCATCTAGTCTGCCGGTCTGTGTAACCTAGGCTGTAGAACTTTCCCTACACAGCTCCTAGAGTGGACTTTTAGAAACCTTTTGATGTAAAAATGGTCAAAGATAGAGAATTTGTCACGACCCAGAAAAGAGATGACAGCTATAACCCTATTTGATTGGAGGGTCGGCTCTGTGATGGAGACCCTGTACGCATGGTTTAGAGCTTCTCAGTAGAAGTTCTTGTACTCCGATTAAAAAGTTTGAGAGCATATGCCTGCTTTCCACCCCCCCCCCATCGCCTGCAAGAAGGCAGTTTAGACTCCAACTTGATCCCTTCGCCTGTGGAATTAGCCTTCCAATTTCTTACTCAAAAATATCAGCGCCAAGGCTTGCACACCAGAGAGTTCACACCTATAGAACACAGCCTTATCTCCCAGGTTCTGCACACGACAAGCCTGTTTCACTCCTCCTTTCCTAACCCTCTTAGACATAATCCCGTCTTTAATGCCTCTTGGAACGACTGTGCAACCTAACTGGCTCTGACCTCTCTGGCTGCTCTCTTATGCCCATTTGGAGAACTCCGACTTTCAGCGAGATAACAGAAGCCCGGTAAATCCCCGCTTGGAAGCTAAAGCGATTGTCACACTTAGAGAAGTTTACTCAGAAAGCAAACTTATAGCTGTTTTGAGTCTGCAGCTCAGCTCCAACAGGGGAATGGGAGAACAGCTGGTTTTTGTGCCTCGGACCTTCTGCACCTGCATCACACTGACGGCTAGACAAGTCCTCCTAGCGGCTTTCAGCGCTTAAGGTTTCTGGTTTGGAAAATGAAGAGCGGCCTTAGGTTTGTGAATCTGGACTTAGTACAAAACGCTTAGGGGAATATTATTAGTCGGTGAGCCAGGCCGCTCAGTGACTGTGCTGCATCTTCTAGCTCCTCTTAGGCTGTAAGCATGGAACCATCAACACAGATTTGCCTCCTGTATGTCACAGCCCATTACATTTCACCAGGAGACCTTTCCGTTTAGTCCAATGACTAAAGCATTTCAGGTAGCTAAATTCAATCTCTTCCATTGTTGTATGAAGCATGGTTGTAGTCATGTTGGTCCAAGGTACTAACGGATAGGTCTTGGCCAGAAAATGTGAAGCCTGACCCAAACTTTTCTTCTCTATGTTAGCTGTTGTTATCTGTTACTGTAACACCTCCAAGCCGCAATCAAGCCCTGGGCCTCACTGTGCAAGGTGCTGTACAAACATGTGATGATAGAGTCTCTGCTCTGACGAGCTCGCAATCTAGGCAAGAGAGCATAGGAGGGATAAAATGAATCACAGAGAGTGGAATGACTTGCTCTATAGGTTGTATAGCAGATCAGCAGCTGGGCTTATAAACTAGGTTTCCTGACTCCCAGTCCAGTGCCCACTCCACTAGACAATGTTGCCCTTATGTCTTTAAAATGCTGAGTTTTGGTGCCCTATGTTGCAGCCATTTTAGTCTCAGAATTCCTGAAACTTGTTGGAGAGGAGTCACACCCACTGTGCTCTCCTCATTGAAAATTTTATTTTATTTTTTTAAATTCCAAAATAAAAGAAATCTGAAGCTAAAAGAACATTTTGGTCTTTAGAGATGGGCATTGTTCTGTTTCCATAGTCAAGCATCAGAGAACTGTAGCTAATTAAGGTCCAGAACAGTGTTTGGGGTCCAATTTTCAGAACCAGGCGCCTGAATTTTGGAATCAAGTGAGCCGTTCGGTGAGCAACTCTCTCTCTTTTGGGCTGTTGAAGAGCCCTGACTCTCCAAAGCATTTCAGTCCTTGGGAGAGTCAATTATTGGGTGCCACAAATGGAGAACAGGAGGGGCAGAGGAGCCCCCAGTGTCTGGCAGCCCTGTAATGGCAGGGAATTGATTGGGTGGGACAGAGCCAGGTGATCCTGGGAAGTTATCCCTGCCTCTTGCTGCAGGGAAAGCCAAGTACACTTCCCCATCTGATCAAAATTTCTTCCTGACTTCAGTTCTGGTGATCATAGTGAACCCTCATTAACCCTGTGGCTTTAGACTCTGAATCACCTCTTTCCATCTGCACTTAGCTGAGTGCATGAGTAGAGCCCTGCAAATCCGTGGATATCCGCATTATATCCACATCCGCAGATACAACAGAAATCCGCAGACCATTTCTTGTGGATGCAGATTGGATACGGATCCACATATTTTTATCTGCACAGAGCTAGAGCCCTGCAAATATGTGGATACCTGCATTTATATCTGCATCCGCAGATACAACACGGATATCCGCGGACCATTTCTTGTGGATGCAGTTCGGATACGGATCCACATATCTGTATTCGTGCAGGGCTCTACACATGAGGAGGTTGGTTATATGTTTGGTAAGTCTCAGAAACACAGAAGTAGTGAATGGTTTACCATCTGGGCCTCAAAGATTTAAGCTGCCTTTTTGCACATGGCTACCACAGAGTCCCTCCTGCTCTACCCAGTGACCAATTCTCCAGGCCCAGTCCTCCCCGAGGGAAATAGCAGTTGAGAGCTATAAACACCTGAAAGTCGCCAGACAGTCCCCTTAATTGGCACCTTACCGTTCTGCTTTAAATTAATCAAACCCAGAGTCTCTATATTAATACAGTACTGGGAATTAAAATCATGCAATGCATTAAAGATGTAATTTAAAATTAATAACTCATAATTATTTATCATGGCATATCAGCAGAGCTATGAATTTCCCCTCCTCACCCAATATTCATTTCCTTTCATTCTTCCTTTTTTGCCTCTCATGGTATCTTGGGCCATTCTGAAGATCTGCAAGCAGTTCCTAGAAATGCCAAATCTACGACTTAATACAATACATTTAATTTAATTTTTGGAGGGGGTGGGGGAGAAGGCTTAATTGTGGTAAATCAGTGCTTCAGAAAAGACATAATTTAAAAAGGACAAATTGAAATAATTTAATCAAGTGCTGCCCAACTGATGATGGAGGAGAGCCATGGGAGCCGGGTGCTAGCCACAGCGTGTGCTGTTGTAGCCCTAGGTGTCCGTTGAGGACCAAACACTCTCAAAATGAAAGGTCTGATTCTGTGACAGGCCAAGTCCCCTATGCTCTCATTACTAAGTCTGACCTTACAACCGGTGTAGTCAGTGGGTGTTTAGACATGAACTGAAGTAGAAGCAAGGTCAGACATGTTAGATCATGGAGTTTAATGGCAGAAGGGACTAGCAGGTCTGACCCGCTGTATGTTAAAGGACACCAGTACCAACCAGCCAACACTTGTGCATTAAATCCTGCAACCAAAATGAGACGAAAGCATTAAAGCCTACAGGAGACTAGACCAGGGGTCTCAAACACGGGGCCACATGTGGCTCCAAAGCTATTTCCTGCAACCCGCAATGACACTATTGTTACTGATGTTTGCAATATCGTTGTATGAAATGCTTTCAGTGGTGCGGCCCTTGGGCTAATGTACTAGTCCTCACGTGGCCCTCTACTAGTCCTCACGTGGCCCTCTACTAGTCCTCACGTGGCCCTCATGGTGATTTGAGTTTGAGACCCCTGGACTAGACTACCATGTGCCAGGGTAGAGAATAGGTGTGACCTTTGAATCTAAACCCAGATCTCGTGCTGGTATAAACATTGCACAGAATCATACAAGATTAGGGTTGGAGGGGACCTCGGGAGATCTCTAGAGCAAGCCCCTGCTCAAACAGAACCAACCCCAACTAAATCATCCCAGGCAGGGCATTGTCAAGCTGGGCCTTAAAATCCTCTAAGGACAAAGAGTCACCATCTCCCTAGCTAATCCATTTCAGTGCTTAATCACCCTCTGAGTGCAAAAGCTTTTCCTAATATCCAATCTAGACCTCCTGCACTGCAGCTTGAGGCCATTCCTCCTTTTTCTGCCATCTACCACAGAAAACAGGCTAGCTGCACCCTCCCTCGAACCCCCCTTCTGCTAGTTGAAGGCTGCTATCAAATCTCCCATCATTCTTATCTTCGGCAGAGTAAACAAGCCCAGTTCCCTCAACCTCTCCTCCTGTGCCCCAGTCCCCAATCATTTTTGTTCCCTCCACTGGACTCTCTTCAAATTATCCACATCTTTCCTGTAGTGAGGGCCCCAAACCCAAAACAATACTCCAGATGCAGCCTCAGCAGTGGCGAACAGAGGGGAACACTCACTTCCCTAGTCAGGGGTTTTTTAAACTGAAATAGCAACATCAATACAATCCCTAGCATGGAGGCAGCCATACTAGCACAAAGATACCTTAGCCCAGTATAGTTTATTCTTCTGCTGTCTGGAAATACCTAGACTGGGACAAAGCATGGAGAGATCCAAGGCTATGTCTACACTAGAAAAAGTTAGGTTGAATCTGTTAATTCAAACTAATAAGTTCAACTTTAATTTGAACAAAACTTGACCTTATTAAGTCGAATTAACAAAGTGGACTAAGGCAATTTAGTCCACTTTGTTAATTCAAGATAACTGCCCATAATTCAAACTTAATAAAGTTGAATTAAGGGTTAATCCAGGTCTACACCATCCTTAGTTTGAACTAAGGAGTTGAATTAAGGCTTAGTTTGAACTAAGAAGCAGTTCTTATTAATTCAAATTAAGCTT
This sequence comes from Podocnemis expansa, assembly GCA_007922195.1. Classification (NCBI taxonomy): domain Eukaryota; kingdom Metazoa; phylum Chordata; order Testudines; family Podocnemididae; genus Podocnemis; species Podocnemis expansa. The sequence continues at coordinate 1,810,917 of ML682206.1, read as the reverse complement.
CCATTAAGCTGAAATAAGGAATTTCTTAATTTGACTCAATGAAAGTCTAGTGCAGACAGGGACTAAATTAGTTCGAATTAAACCTCCTTAATTCAACCTAAATTGCCAGTGCAGACATAGCCCAAGTGTGTACTCTATAGGTAAGAAACCAGAATGCACGCAAAGAGAACTCCAGCTTAAAAAAAAAAAAAACACAACAAAAAAACCCCTCATGATTTTTCAGCCCCTCTTGTGATGGGAAACTGAGGCACATGAAGACTTTTTCAGGGTCACACAAGAGGTGTGCAGCAGAGCAGGGTTTCCATCTCCACTCAGCTTCATCCCATCAGACCAGCCTTCCTCTCACACCTAGGCCTTTACATATTGGCAGTCACAGCAGACTCCACAGGCATGCACAATGTTAAACAGATTTCGGTCTTTGCCAGATCAGAGCCTAAAACAGGACGTCGGTTCCAGGTCACTGGCAGCAATGGGGAGGTAAGGGATTGAGGGCGCTCTTTGATGAGGCACCTTTCTCATGCCTAGGGATGGCTCCTTGAAAGCAAAGCCATGAAGGACACTGGTGTCATGACATAGGGAAGCTTGTGGTGTTGTTTCATTCCTGGGAATGAGCAGCCTTTAGGATATACATCCAGTCACCAGCATGAAATTAATGGAGAGAAAAGCTTTAGCAAAGAAAACCGATTCCACAGGTACTGAGGACCAGAACTGAAGAATATTTAGGTACTGAGCTTCCATTTAAATCAATGAGAGGTGGGCACCTAAAGATATTTGAGGATCCAGACCCGTGTCCAAACCTAAGCTTCAGCGCTGTCCACAGCAGACTAGAATCCTAGAAATCAGGACATTCTCGCATGCCTTGAATTCAGAAACCTTCATTTCAATATTCTGAATGAGTAAAGATGAGTCTGAGCTGTTTTGGGAGCTTGCTTCAGCCCATCTCTGGGATTTTAACACAGAGAATTGCAGAGTCATTTTTAAGGAGCACCAGTTAAACAGAAAACTTTTTTTTGTGAGTCACCATCCTGCGAGCTGGCTCCTCCACTTGTCATTCTGCATGTTTTTATTCGCCAAAGCTCACTTCTTGAAAACGAGATCTTTGCATTGATTTCCTTCCCTGAATCCTTCTCCCTCCCCATCCACATCAATAAATACACCAGAGAATCTAAACATGCCAGTTTTGTTTAATAACTCAGTCCTCAATAAGGACTCAACCAGACACAGTGTCTCTTGTTTACGTAAGGTGGAGGTTATTTTAAAGGAAAGGAATTTAAATTGTCTCCAGTATTGCTAAGCTTGGATGTGACACGCTCACACCGCCAGCTCTATGGCTTTTGTTTTCAAAAGGAAGCAGGAATTTAACAAAGTGACGGATTTCACTGACAAACGCAACCTGGTCATCAAGGTTTTAACAACAAAGACTCTATGAAAAGGGCCTTAGAATGACACATGTTAAGCAACGGGCTTTTTGTAGATAGATAATTTGAGCCATTCTGGGGGCGAGGAGAGAATCTTTCGCTGCATTTATAATGAGGTGGTGTCTTCTGGAAATCCTCACTCCCTTATTTTGCTCTCCCACTGTCATTAGAACCGCGGCCGTCTTCACTGATGCAGGAAGAGAAGGAGTTTTGTGCAAGATGGTTGATCCCACCGTGCTTCCGAATAAAGGCATTTCTGACGATGCCATCATGATGCTGCAATCCCTCATCATGTCAACGTCACGTCACAGGGGACGCATCAGAGAAATAAAAGGGAAGCGTCCTGTTGGCTCGCAAGCAGCTGCTGCCATGTGCACCACCTTTATGAAGTGAACAAGAGTCAAATCAAGATTAGGGCCTGCAGTGTCTCAGGGGAGTCCTTGCATTGAGGCCCTGAGATGCCAAACAAAAGGTGTAGAACTTTGCTAGCCCTGCCCCGCACTGAATGTGTCCATGCCTCTTCCTAAAGTCCTGCATCAACGCACAGTTGGCTCCATGGAAAGCGAAGTCTCTTTGGTTATGCTAAAGTTCAGCTCAGAAAGCCAGAGGGGATACTCCTAGGTCTAAATTACACGGCTGCTCTGAACCTCTCCACTCATACCTGGCCTTCTCTCAGCATAGCTTTCAGTCCCTCACGGGGACCAAGCAAAGAGAGCTGGAGTATGAGCCTGTGTATGAAAATGTGGGGCAAGAGCCCTTTCGGAGCAGAGATTTTTTCCCATGCAGCTAGACTCTGTCTCCTGGCCTGGTGCCTCTTTATACCCTACTCGGGAGCATATGGGGCCAGAAGCATGTGGAGAAATGTCCTAGTGGAAGCAGTGTCAGACCATCTTAACTGGTTCTAAGCTGCGTGACCTGCAAGCATCCGTTGAGGGGATGTGCGGAGAAGAGGGAAAGATAAAGCCACAGATGGGAGCAGGGACGCTGGGAGATCTGTCAGGGAATCTCTGCCATTCTGCCACAAACAAGCCCAAACACAGCCCTTGGAGGGATACTATAAATCAGAGCACCCCTGAGGCTGATCTAATTTAGACTGGGGCTGTTTCTCCTTCCAGAGCAACCCAGAATTTCAAGGATGCAGAGGTGCCTCACAGCTACCTTTCCCCACCTCTGCCTGGCTGCTCTTTTTATGCTGCAGATGCAAGCAATGTGGTAGGTCTCAATGGGCAGAACTTTTATTTGGTGAAACATCTGAACACTGGAAGGGCAAGTGGGGGGTCACAAAGAGCTAGAGTCACAGCTTCAGCTGCCTCTGTAATTGTCTATAGACCCAAGAATGGGCCGATGTCAACCACTGACCCCTTTCCGCGCAACACCAGCCCATCTCTGCTCTGCCCACGTTGCTTAAAATATTGATGCGTTGATTGCCTTGACTCATAGACTGAAGGAAATTGGGGGCAGAGAAAGGAGGGGATGCATGCAGCACTGCCAGCCAGGGAGAAAGGGGTTTGCACATAGAGCACCTGGGAAGGGGTGGGGAGAATGTGGGGGGACAGTGTGGATGGGAGGCATTATGGGGGGCCCAGAGGAAATATGAAGGGGTGGAGGAAATTGCAGAGTCCTTGACAGAGAGGGATGGAGAGTAACTCCCAGGGACCTTATAGGGAGAATGGAGACCACAAAAAGTGCACATACTCAGGTCAGTCGACATGACCTAGGAGGTGTATGGCCCCTGCTCATTTATTTTTCAATAATGACTAGTGGCCTCTATTGAAATCAGAACCAGCTGTGCAGGGCACTGTACATACAGCTAGCGCATGCCCCAGAGACCTTTCAGGGTTAAAATGCTTTTTTCTCTCTTGGAATAGCATCTTGGTCCCCAGACTGAACTGCAGACATCAGTGGTGCCACTTGTGGAATAATTTAGTACTAACAAAAGGAAGAGTATCCTTAAGTGTGAGAGAAGGAGAATTAACTCCAGTTCACAGATGGGAAATGAAGGCTCAGGAAAATTCACCCAGGGGATACAGAAAAGGTGGCAGGAAAAGTGAAATCATAGAGTCATAGGACTGGAAGGGACCTAGACATATTCTAGTCCAGTCCGCTGCACTCAGGCTAGGACTAGGTGCCTGTCCAACCTGCTCTTAAAAAATCCCCAATGATGGAGATTCCTACAATCTCCCTAGGCAATTTACTCCAGTGCATGACTACTCTGACAATGAGGGAATTTTTCTTAATGTCTAACCAAAAGCATCCTTGCTGCAATTCAAGCACATTGATTTGTGTCCTGTCCACAGAGATTAACATGAATTTTTTTTCATCCTTTTTATAACACCCTTTTATGTACTTGGAAACTGTTTTATAACCTCTGACTATGTCTACATCTGCTTTTTTAGTTCAGACTTGCTAGTCCGAACTAAAAAAGTTCAAGGTTAGTCCAAACTAGCCGGCGGCTTTTTAGTCCAAACTAGCCACATATCCTTGCTTGAACCAACTTTTTAGTTGGAACTAGTAAGCACGGCTAGTTCGAACTAATGGTTTAGTTCAAACTTTTTTAGTTTGAACTAAGCCATTAGTCTGTGTCTACATCACACTAGTTGGAACTGAAGTGCTTAGTCTTGACTAACCAGACAAATTTATTAGTTTGAACTAAGCTTTGCTTAGTTTAAACTAAGAAATTTCTGAGTTTGAGCTAGGTAAAAGCCTAGTGTAGACACGGACTAATTGGCTAGTGTAGACATAGCCTCTCAGTCTTCTCTTTGCCAGACTGAACAAACTCAGCTTTTTCAGCCTTCCCTGTTAGGTGATGTTTTCTCACCCTTTAATCATTCATGTTGCTCTTCTCTGGACTTTCTCCAAATTGTCCACATCTTCCCTGAAATGTGGCACCCAGAACTGGAAACGGTACATCAGCTGAGGTCTAATCAGCATGGAGCAGTGTAGAAGAATTACCATGCAAGTCTTGCTTACAACACTTCTCTTATTACATTCCAGAATATTTTTTTTATTTTGCACAACACTGTTGATTCACATTTAGCTTTTGATTCACTGCAACCCCATACATCCGTTTCCACAGTACTCCTTCCTACGCAGTCATTGCCCATTATGTACTTGTTCCTTCCTAAGTGGAGCACTTTGCATTTGTCCTTATTGATTTTCATCTTATTTGCTTCAGATCATTTTGAACTATGATCTTATCCTCAAAAGCACTTGAAACATCTCCTAGCTCATATCATCCACAAATTTTATAAGTGTACTCTCTTTAGCAACAACTAAACCATTGAGGAAGTTATTGAACAGAACTGGACCCAGAACTGATCGCTGCTGGACCTCATTCATTGGTTATGTCTACATTAGGAAAAGTTAGTTCAAACTTGTTAGTTTGAACTAATAAATTCGAGGTTAGTTTGAACTAGCCTTGAACATATTAGTTTAAATTAACAATGTGGCTAATTCAAACTAACTGCCCTTAGTTTGAACTTAAGTTCAAACTAAGGGTTAGTCATAGTCTCCACTGTACTTACTTCAAACTAATACTCAAAACTAAGCGCTCAGTTTAAACTAACCAGAGGTAGTTACTAATTTGAACTAAGCATTCATTAGTTTGAACTAAGGAAAGCCTGATGTAGACAGGTAGAAAATTAGTTTGAATTAAGTCTCCTTAGTTCAAATAAATTTGCCAGTGTAGACATAGCCACTGTGTCCTCCAACTTGACTGTGCGCCGCTGATAACTACTTTCTGGGAATGGTTTTCCAACCAGTTATGCACCCCCCTCACAGCAGCTCAGGAGCGCCCCTGGCCTGGGAAAAGACCCAGGGCTTGGGCGCTGGGACTTGGAGCTCAAGCCCCGTAAGCCTGGTGCTAGCGATGCCCCTGCAGTAGCTCCATTTAGGTAGCATTTCTCTAGTTTGTTTATGAGACGTTAATGCAAGAGAATACCAAAAGCCTTACTAAAGTCAAGAGACACCACATCCACTGGTCTCTTCATCCGTAAGGCTTGTTACCGAGGCACAGAAACTATTAGGGTGGTCAGCTGTGATTTGTTCTTGACAAATCCACCCTGACTGAATGAAACACTTTGTCTTAGGTTAGGTCAATGATCAATTCAGCATCTGCTTGAGCTACCACAGCACCTCACAGCAGTAGCTCTGGTCCCTCATGCACCCATTCGTTCCTACAGCACCTATGCCCTGGCTTGACACCACCTCCCATGATGCACTGCAGTTGTGTCTCCAGTTTAAAACAGAAGACTCTACAGTCTACACATTGGCTTTATTGAACAATCACCCCCAAACTTTCACAACCATGCATTGGGCCCTCCCAAGTCATGAGACTAGTTTAGGTCACACATTTTTAAGTCTTTTTTTCCCCTTTGCTATAGTTTATTAGCTTCAGAGTGCACCCATGTCACATGCCAAGCCTTCCTCATCAGTCATAGGATTAGAAAATTACTTTTTCAAACATGAAAAGTAAAGACTTGTCTCATGTTCACACAGCTTCAGAAACCAACCTCTAGTGATCTCAAGTTCTGGATAAAATCAGAAGAATTTGCAACACCATGAATTCGTTCATCCGTAAAGATCTCATTGGTTCTACAATATTTGTGCACACACGCACAAGCCTCACTGAAATCAAGGTGAAATACACAAAGAGCAAAAGTGAAAAGGAGAAAAGAAAAAGGCAAACAGAACAAGCAAACCAACATCTCCTTCCTGCTCTGCAAACAGTGCATGAGGGAGGGGAAAAATCACAGACAGGCCCCAGGAAGAAACCTTTTCCCAACAAGCTGAAGGAAAATAATGGGACTCTGTCTCTTTAAAAAGAAATAAATAGATAAAGACTAAAATAAATGCAATAAGCGTATGCAAATGTGTTGAGCTGAACATCACTGTCTATAAAACAGATGAGGGAGAAAGTGCTTGAAGCTAAAGAGAGGAATGAGGCAGCCGGAGCTGACCCTGGGGTTAATAATTTTTACTTCTCCATCTCATTCCCGCCATAAAAAGAGAGAGAGCGCGTGGAGCCTGGAATGTGTGTTTGGTTTGGAAGTGGCCACAGCAGCTCTGCTGAAGGTTATTTAACAGCATTGAAAGGAGTGGCCGCAAAGCGCCTATTGTTTTATTCCACAGCCGTCTGCGTGTCAGCTCTCCTAGGGTTCACCTTCAGACCTCTCAGCTAAGAGATCAAGGACAGGCGTGACCCACTAACCCTCAGGACCTGTCCGTACTGGGAGTCCCAAAGGGCAGAAGCCAGGAGGAAGCAAACGGAGCAGGAGGAGGGGATGGAGGAAAGCAAGGAGCCAAGAACAGCACAAGTGCTTCACCATATGATACGCCTTCTCTGCAATGGAAAAAGGGTCTGGTCCCGTGAGATGTCACATTTTCTTTCTCCCTGTTCCTGCCAGTAGGATGCCTAGAAGCTCTACAGGATGGAGAGCACCAAGAGGAAGCTGCCTCAATAGCTGAGTTCAGCACTGGAACAGGAATGGGTTTCTATTAGGGACAAGTGTGTGTAATATACCCTCCCCAGGAAGGGACTGAGGCCAGCAACTGACTTTTCCCAGCACCTACCCACATGGGAGGCAGGTTCCCGGGCTGCAATCTCCAGGCTGGGAGGCTGAACCTCATCTTATGGAGTTGGGCCAACTCTACAGCTGGACCTGGAGTCCAAACCAGATACTAAATGGCTCTGTCTACTGGTTTCCCTAGGCCAAACCCCATTGTCCAACCATGGGGCACACACACAAGGAGTCAAACAGAGAAACCCTGCCATGTTCATCACATCTTTTCTAGCGCACACAAGGAAACAGACCAAGGGCCCAAGTATGCCTTTTGTTACATTAGTGTAACTATGATTGACACCAGATCACCATCGTTACTGCAGATCTGATCAGGTGCCCATCCCCTCGGTACCTGGGGCATTGCACAATTCAGACCAGGTATTCTATTAAGGTGCCATTTATAAAGAGCTGATAATGGGATTAATATTGAATATTAGAACCTGAGTATTTTGCATTAGAGATGGTTAAAGGAACATTACCTACATATTTGTGGCCCTTTACTGGGGGAGCTGGCCCCATGTACCTCATCATCTTGCATGTATCGATCCTCACCCCCCACTCTGTGACGCAGCAAAGCCCCAGATAGGAAATGGAGTCACAAAGTGTAAGATCACACTGGATGCTTGTATTGTTCCAGGGACTTGAACTCAGGTCTCCTATAATCCTTGGATAAGCTTTCCTCTCGCATAAGCAAAAAGGTGCTTTAGATCAGGAGAATTCCCATCCTGCAGGAAATTTTGAGACTTCAGGATTTGATTTAATTCAGCTTTGGGACAAAAAGTCAATATCATAGAAATAAACTACTTCATTTTGACTGGATTGTTTCAACTTTTATATATTATTCCAGACACACAAAAGTCAAAATGAAATGTTTCAAAAATGATTTGCAAAAATTTCAATGAAATTGATACATTTCTATGAAACATCTCAGTTCCATGAAATCAAATTTCCAGTAGAAATCTGGTCTGGAAATCTGGAAAAGGTATGATCTGCTCTAGGACAGAGATTGCTCTTATGCCATATTTTTTATGCTGTTTAGCTGGGGTGTTTTAGTTATCTGTTCAGTCTTTCTGCTATATTTTCAAAGTTTTGTATCTGTTTGTATATTGCATTTGGATACCTGACAACAAGTGCCTCCTGAACAGATGAAATGAATGAAATTGGGGCTCTGGGGGGCCTTCTTCCAGCTTGCCAGATTAATTCACTGTAACTCCTTCACCTCCTTCTGCGTGGGATTCCTCAATTGTACAGTAAGGTGATAAAAGTGCTGACCTATTTCACATGGTGGTTGTGAGGTTTAATGACTGTATGTTCTTAGCCACAGTCAGACAGAGGGAACTCAACATGGGAAAAGTAAAATAACAAATGTCTGGGAAATCCCCAAATTACCATTTAAAAAACCAAAACCCAGACAGACACTTCAGCCATTTTTGAGCTAGAGACGAACAAACAAAGTGTCTTCAAACATTCTTGAAATAGGAAGAGGGTACTGATTTTTAACCCCATTCTTCTGTAACCCAAAAACATGAGTTAAAGGAGTTTTAAGAAAACTTTGATCTCTCCACTCCTGGTCCCCAAATGCCTCCTTCAGGCAAAGCCTGAGCAGGGGAAATATCAACACCTGAGGAGAGTATTTCAGCCCGTTATAAGTAAGGAAAGAGGAAAGGATGATTTTTGTGGATAAGACCTTGGCATGGGCGTTAGGAGATCAGGACCCAATGCCCACCCTGCACCAGCACAGCTTTGGGCAACTCACTTAGCCTCTCTGTGCCTCAGCTTCCCACCTATTCAAACCTCTGTCAGTGTCTTAGACTGGAAACTCTTTGGAGCTGGAACCATCTCTCATTCTGGCCCAGATCCTTGCATAAAAATGACTGGGAGTTAGGCTCCTAAGCACCTTTGAGAATCTCAGCCTAATGTTTGTGTGGTGCCCAACACAAGAGGGCCCTGATCTCAGCTGGAGTCTGGAGGCATTATGTGATATACAACAGAGTTTGGACTGATGCCTGACTGCCCACAGTTTTAATGGGAACTGGGCACCCAAAATCTTATCCATGGTAACATAATAATAAAGGGAGGGTCTCTTTATAAGGATACAGTCTGGCTGATAATAGGTGCTACCTAGCACCTGCAGGGGTAAAGGGCCGAGAACTCCTTAAGGATGGGGAAATCTGCTGCTCTTTGGAAACACACTCCCCCAAACTCTCCGAGCAACAACTTGCCCTTGCATATATGACAAGGCCTCTTCTCCACTCAGGCCCAGAAGGAGAAGTGTGAGTACTGATGTGACTTCAGGAGCAGGACAGAGGCACAGCAGTGAGGCTGAGAGCTAGCAGAAAGCAGCATCTCACTCATCTGCAGCGCTCTGAGGATGCGAGCAAATAGAGCCTATTTCTTCCAAGTGGCAAAGACTCTCCTGTTGTCCTATTAATTCCCCCAGGGTTGACTGTTTGCTGACGCCCTGACCCCCAGGTTGATGCTGCCACATGGTTTGGGTCCGGGAGCAGAGGATTAAGGGAGCTGAGGGGAATGCTTTGCAGAGCGTAATCGCTTCCCCCTCAGCGTGGCCACAGCAGGCACCAGCCAGAGGGCAGATGGGGGCAGCTTTCTGCCCGCCTCTCTCCCTGCCTGTGCAATTCCACTCGCCGCTGGGTGGGGAAATTGCAGGCTAGTGCCGAGCAAGAGGCCTGGTCTGGGCTGTTCTCTTGGCAGCAGAGAGGCCGGTTGCAGGCAAAGCAGAAGGCAGGCGAGAAAACCAGCTCACTGCTTAATGTTTCTTGGCCTGTCCTGTGCCAAAGGGGAAAATGAGGCCAGGCTTTCCCCAAGACAGCAGCCAGCATCTGAACTGACCACTCAGAGCCAGGGCAAAGAGGCACTTGAATGGATGCCTTTCTGCCAGTTGCCACGCATGGCAGTCTCATGTCTGCCTAAGCTGATAAACAGGCCCCCACACATACAAAGAGGGGTATGAAAGGCGGGACAGGGAGACAGCTAGAAAATGTGGAGACTAGAACTTGCCCTCTGTTAGCGCCTTCCACCCCCATGGCCCACCCTGCCGTTTCCTCATGCCCTGGGCTGCTCCCTAGACTTCGGACACCCTAGCCCTGATGCCCTCATACCCAGCGTGCTGGCACCACTCCCTGGAGTCCTTCCCACCTGCACCCTGGTGATCCCCAGTGTCCTACTCCCCACTGTCTTTCTGCTCCATGCACTAGGCTCTTTCTTTCCCCATCCCATGGTTGACTCTTTCTTCGTACTCAAGCACACATTTCCCTTTCCTGAACCCCAGTCACTGTTCCCCTTCTCCTCTGCCCCTCTCAATGCTGGAATAACTTTCCTCCTCTCTACAATTCCACCCCAAATCACGGGTGTAGTTTGACTTCTGTACAGGGGGCGAGGGGCAGCTCCAGCCAGGCCAACAGGGCCATGCATAGGGGAGCAAATTCAGTGCCTGCACAAAGCCCTCCCTCAAACTACACCTGTGCCCCAAACCTCTGTGCCCCTGATCTCCTTGGCCTGGGAAATCGTCCTGAATGGCCATGGGAGGGATGTGAGCATGCTGCTCCCCCTGCCTTCCATGTCCAGCCTCAGCTAGTTTATGACCCCCTCCAAATGACATAAAAATGTCATGTCCTCAAGGCTCGGGGGCTTGGACTCTGGAAAAGCCTCCCCCACCGGCTTCAAATGGAGCCAGCAGATCGATACCAAGTGTGCTAAGCTGACACTGAGTCTCATTAGGGGGTTAGTTTTCATCTTCCTGCTCCCTGGCAGCCTTCACATTATCCCATAAAATTTATTTACTATTTCATGAATACCTAAGCAGCAGGCAAACGCCGGCTTTTTATATATTTACACTGTATATATTTCACGGGAGAGTTATGTACGGCTCTGAGGCAGAGCTGCCGGAGAGGGGGGAAGAGGGAGCAGAAGGAGAGAGCAGCTGTGAGGGAAGAAGGAACGAAAGGGGAAGGAATTGGATGAGGACAGGCGTAGATCACAAGGCCCCAGCCCTCCTTTCGCTATCTGTCTTGGAAGCTGTATCTGTTGAAATGATACTCAATGGACAGAACTCCCAGTAGGAAAGTTGGAAGGAAAAAGCAAGGCCAGCACCTGAGTCTGATGGATGTGACAAACCCTGAAGGCAGAGAATCATAGAAGATGAGGGATGGAAGGGACCTCAGGAAGTATCTAGTCCAGACCCTGCTCAAAGCAGGACCAATCCCAACTAAACCATCCCAGCCAGGGCTTTTTCAAGTCTCACCTTAAAATCCTCTAAGGATGGAGATTTCAACATCCCCCTAGGTAACCCATTCCAAAACTTCACCAAGCTCCTAGGGAAAATGTTTTTCCTAATATCCAACCTAGAGTTTCCATACTACAACTTGAGACCATTGCTCCTAGTTCTGCCATTTGCCACAACCGAGAACAGCCTAGCTCCATCCTCCCTGGACCCACCCTTTTGCTAGCTGACGGCTGCTATCAAATCCCCCCCCAGTCTTCTCGTCAGCAGACTAAAGAAGCTCAGTTCCCTCAGCCTCTCCTAATATGTGCTCCAGCCCCGAATCATTTTCTTTGTCCTCCACTTGAATCTCTCTAATTTGTCTTCATCCTTCTTGCAGTGGGGGCCCAAAACTGGTCATGGTACTCCAAATGTGGCCTCACCAGTGCTGAATAGCAGGAAACAATCACCTCCCTGTCTGCTGGCCATGCTCCTACTAAAGCAACCTAATATGCCACTAGCCTTCTTGGCAATGCAGGCACATTTTGACCCCTGTTACCATACAAGTCAGAGTTATTCCAGGCAAATAAAAAACTTAGACCTGAATCTGATCTCCAGCTGCAAAATTGTGACCTGGATTTTGAATCCCTTTCCTCTGAAGTCTGAAGATGATCAGATCCAGGGTCTCAGATCTGAACACTGACTGACTGTCCATTGCCCTTCACCAGTTACACCCAGACTGAGCCCAATAACTGGGATTACAAAGATTTTCGGTGCTCAGCTGACTAAGCTGGGGAAGACCGAGGTGCCACTGATGTGGAGATCTCTGCAGGGCTGGAGAACTGATCCAGGTCCATGCTGTACAGAAAGCCCAAGGTCCCTGCCAATCTGAGCTGGGGGAAAAATCCCCCCGGCCCCACAGCTGGTGACCAGAATAACTCTGAGCATGGGTGCATGCAAGACACATTAGCCAAGCAAGCTTGCTAGAACTTTTCAAGGGAACTTGGGCTGACTTGAGATCAATTCATGGCTTCCCATAGAGACCAGACAAAGCCCACAGCAGCAGAGTGTCTACACACTACAGAACAAAAGTGGCTCTATGGTTTGGACTGAGTTCTGGGTTTAATGCAAAGTGGAAATGATTCTCCAGAGGTGTGTGAACTCATGCTCAGTGAATGGTCGAACCCACTCTGAGAGTTTTAAATCCAGCATGTTGTATCCTCTGATCTCAGAGTGAGCCCAGCTTGCCTAGACAACTCTCTGTATGCATACGGGTCCTGATTCAGCTGTGCCTCCCAAGTGATAAACTCAAGGCCTGTGCTTGAGTTCCACTGACTTCAAACTACACTTGTGCGTCAGTTAAGCACATGGTTAAAAGCTTTGCTAGTCTGGGCCCCTAGGTGCAGTAGGCAACCCCAGAAATCACTGAGATTCTTCGAAGTGTCTGACGAAGCGGGATTTTCTCCCACGAAAGCCCATGTGATAAATAAACGTGTTAGTCTTAAAAGTGCCACAGGACTCCTTGTTTGTTTCTCAGAAATCCCTGAGTCACTTGTGGCCAATGGTGCTCTGTATGCTTGGGCACTATGGGAGAGGTGCTTGGATTTTCCCTGCATGCACCATGACACGGTTAGGCCATGTGGTAAGTGGGGATATAACAGCAGGGTTGATACATAATGGAAAAATGCACTGCTCGGTGTAGGGATGCAACTCCTCTGTGTCTTTTCTAACCAGGTCAAATGAGGATCACAAAGGCTGTGTCTACGCTCAGAATTTAGTTCAAATTAATGAGAATTAATTCAAACTTGTGTGTGCCTGGCCACACTGGCTTTCATTACTTCAAAGTAAGCAATTCCTTAAATTGAAGTAATGAACCTTTACTTCGAAGTTATAAAACCTCGCTTAACTTCAAAGTAATGCTTAATTTGAACTTCTTAGTTCGAATTAACCCAATGGAGCCATGTTAATTTGAACTAACCATTAGTTCGAATTAACGCAATTTGACCTTCTCTGTCCTCTTTCTATGTATTGGGTGGGGGCATGGCCCTTCTTGGGTGCTCTGTTGCCACACTTCCCATGGTGCCCCCTTCCTAAATCAAACTAGCAAGTCCTGTCCATGGACATGCTAATTTGATTTGGGTTTCTAGTGGGGCCATGTTACTTCAAATGCACTTACTTCCAATTAACCATTATTAGTTCAATTTAATGCATTCAGAGTAAATTAATTAGAAGTAAAGTTCTAAGTGTAGACATAGCCAAAAAGCCCACAACAACAAAGTTCTAAGAGGGGTTAGGGATTGAGGCTGTGAAACAGATTCCTAAGAGAGGCCTGTGTGTCTGAATGATTTAAAATCAAACTGATCCAAGAACTGGAGAAAATACTGTAGACTCTGATTCTGCGCACCTTGAACGCAGCTGTTCTTGTGATTTCCTTTTGAAAAATGTTTCTAAGCTTGAAAGCCTAGTACAACAAATGCAGTGAGCTATCTTCCTGAGTCTGCAGAGGGGCTGAAACAAGAGCTCTGAGCAGCACAAACTGCTCTGCCCATCTCAAGGATATCTGTTGACTCTGAAACATAATGATTACATGTAAGACGTTGCCACTGCAAAAATGCAGAGCATCCAGAAAATGCAGTGATAGCATAAATTAAATCAAATTCAATAGCTCAAACAACGATCTGAAGGCTACTGAACTGAATGCATTAGTTATTTGCTGATTTAACTCAAGAACACCATTCAAGTTCAAATGTGTGTAAAGCTGGCTGTAAAATTTCACCAGTGTGTGACAGAATAAGCATGATGGGGCTTAATTTAGGACTGACTCATCACAGAAACTGAGCTGTTGGGACCAGTCTTGCACTGACATAAATACAAGGAGAGAAAAAATGCATGGATTCTTCTTCTATCTGTGATTTAATGCAAGGAAAAAGCATGAGGGCTTTCGTTTTGACTGCTCACCAACCACTTGTAAGCCTGATGCCATTAAATGAAATAAGCACATAAAAGCCACTTAGGTTGTATAATGCAAAGAGACAGCAGGGAAAAAGACAAGGTGAGAGCTAGTGATGTGACAGCAGAAAGAGGCACAACAGCTTTAAAAAAAATATATCTATCTATCTATCCTCACCACTTTTCCCTCAACTGCCCTTTATCATCTGTTCTGTACCTCCACCCTTTTCCTTTCTTTTTTTCCTTGCAGCATCAGTAGCAGTCACTGTACCCTTTGTTAAAAAGACCGTGTGTAATAAAAGATCCCTTGCAGACATTAATACCAAAACCACTATATTAACTAGGGGGGAAATAATCATACAATGCTGGGCAGAACCTAGCTAAGTGGTCTGTCTACTGTAGGTACTTCAATAACCACATCATCATCATACGTGAGTGCCAGTGCATAAGGTATTTATCCTCACAACCCCATGGTGAGGTAGGACACACTATTGTCTCTATTTCACAGATGGGGAACAATGGCCCCATACAAATAAAAGACTTGCTAAAGATCACACAGGACACCTGTGGCAGAGTGGAGTCTTGAACACAGATCTCCTGACATCTGGATAGTTCTTCTTCCACATCCTCCCATAATTACATGCCTGGTCCATCAGACACTGCCAGTCCAGACTCCAGTGCCTGAGGTTGTCTTCCCCACCCAGCAGAAAGCTAGAACGTGAAAATTATATTATTGTCCTGTAAAACAACTGTCCTGTACCTCCTACTAAAAAGACTGACCATAATCAAAGGCCCAGAGCTGAATGCCAGCAGCCAACGGCATATGTGAAGTCCATGTCTGTCCTCTACCTGCATAATCATCCCAACAAAACCTCAGCTCAGATTCAACTTGAACTTGGAGGCGTTTCAATAGAAACACTTGGTCCAGTCCCATCTGGCACTGAGTACCTTTGGCTGCCACTAACTTCAGGAAGAGTGCTTGGTGGTATGTAGATCAGACCCTAGAGGGATCAAGCCCACCTCTGCTCCGTGTAAGCCAGTGGTGCAACGCCAGCAATCAACATGGACTTTTTGTGGTTCCCAGTTTGCACTGCGACACAGTCACGTTATACACTTTGTTATCACTGTACAGTGTCCTAAGAAGAGCACCCCATTCTCTAGGACAGCAAGTACATCTACTTAGCCAGTCACACTGCTCTATGCCATCACACCAGATCCTCAGGTGGGGCTTTGCATCATCGGTGTTTTTGTTTCAGACCTTCTCCATGGCCCCAGTGCAATTTCTGCTTAACCTGAATTGCAGTTGAAGAGCAGTGGGATTCACCCTGGGAAGCGTACATAGGCCACCAGAAAGTCAATAGTACAGGGAATTAAAAGACGCTGAACAAAGAGTAGAGTTTGGATGCTCTAATTCTTCTGGAAACGTTAATGACAACACGTCTCAGGAACTGCTGTTACAGACTGAGGTATCTTTCAACTTCTAGAAAACACCACTTCAGGAACATGAAGTACAGCACCAAAGAGGACTTCAGTTTGAGGATCGCCAGCCCTAGAGACTGAGATCCAAGGACACACGTGGTAGATGGGTAATACGGGCACTCCACCACCTGCCCTGACCAAGATTGGAACCAGTGACCTACAGATGAGAAGTCCTCCAGCCCACTGCCCGTTATCAGTGCTTGTTACCTAGCTTTGGTTCAACCTCATAGCACTTCAGGCACAGTAATTCTGAGCATGTTGATAAAAAGGAAACCAGGTTAGCTACAGCAGAGGCAGTCCTTAGAAGGGCAGTGTGCACCTGCCCATAGAACAATAAAACCAAAGGATATGAGCACTGGAAGGCACCTCAGGAGGTGTCAAGTCCAACTTCTTGCTCAAAGCAGGGCCATCTCCAACTAAATCACCCCGGCCAGGGCTTTGTCAAGCTGGGCCTTAAAAACCTGTAAGGATGGAGATTCCAGGAGGAATCCCAGGTAACCCATTCCAGTGCTGCTCTCCCGGCAGCCTCACCAACCTTCTCTAGCTTCTCTCCACTGCTTGTGTCTTCAGAACCATCCGTCTTCCTGCCACCTTTCACTCTGTCTGGGCAGACGAGCTGCCCCAAAGGCTAAACAATGCATTGCTGGTAATGCCTGGGGGAAGAAGAGCTCTTTTATCCACCAGCATGGTTCTGTTGCCTACATCTACCTCTCAGTCCACAGCTCTGTGTATTTCAGGGGACAGATTCTGATCTCAATTGCACCAGAGTCCACTGACTTCAGCACTTACTTCACATATGCAGCTGTGGAATTGAGTTTTCAGCCCCTTCCTGGGGCACAAACTCCTTCCATCATTCGCTACGGGGACTATTTGTCCTCTTGTCTATAGCCTTTCACAAATGTCACCTGCTTCTTGCTCTCCATGCCATTTATCTACAGTATCTAGGGGCCAGTGCTCCTGTCAATCAGTGGGCCTGGCCATACATCACTGCTGTCTCTCCATCTCTTCCATGTGTGTGTCTACCTGGGCCTGCTGTTATCTGTCTTTGACCCATCCAGATCATATCTCTTGTAACTACAATCTACTGAGCTTAACTGCATTTGTGGCAGTGCCTGTCTCAGCCTACCTACCTATCCATTTCTCATCTATCAGGCTTAAATATCTGCTGTTATTTACCAGGCATTCCTTTGCTGATCCCTCTTGAAGAATTCAACAGCAGAGCTTCAGCAGCAGAGGCTGGTGGCTATTTCATTTCAGTTTGAAAGAACATGAATCCATATTGTAATTTACAACACATTAGCAACTGCAGGTTAAAACCAAGATCGTGGGCTTATTATGCCAGGTGCTGTATGTACACATAGAGAGAGCCAGAGTCTTCTACAAAGATTTTGGCAGATAAGACAGAAGGAGAAAGAACTTGGTCAAACTCACTCAGCAAAGCTAGAATAAACCTAGGATTTCCTGATCCCCAGCTCTGAGCTCCACCTGTTAGACCCTGCTGCCCTTTGCAATGCTTGCGTCAATCCACATTGACTCTATCGGCTTAATTGCAGTGATTCCCAGTTTATAACTAGTATGATTTCCACACACACATAGAAGACACAGGCAAGCAGAGCAGCAAATCAGAGGGCAATTTGATTTAGGAAAGGAGAGGAGGCCAGCGCCCCGTCTGACACCCAGCTTCTCTCCTTCTGCACACAGCCCTGGTAAGGCCAGGTACCCTGGCAGTATGATGAACGAGGCAGCATTGATACAGCCAGCACTGTCTCTCTACAAACACCGCTCGATACTTTGTAGAGCGCAGCCATTTATACACCGTGATATATAAGGCTATCAAGTCGCAGCAGTAACGGCTGCTGCGAGGCTCTGATTGGCTCCCACTCCCCTCCCTGCCTTCAGTCAGTGGAACAGGCATAAATTTGGCAAAACAGCTTCACTAACCTTTGGCTGTCTATTATACCCAGGCTTTCTGGGCCTGTCTGCAAATTCACTGGTGGTTGACCTTTCCTACTGTGTCAGGCCACAGCCAACCTCTCAGGGCCTGAAGTGAGGAAACTTTGGTCTGGCAGGATTTAGGCACCCACAGGCGCCCATAAGAGAGAGCTGTGGTGTGGGGGCTAGAGCAACGTCCAAGACTATCTGAACCAAGATCCAACTGTCATAATATGTGATATTGTCAAGGCTGCTGTGCAGTTGTGGCTGCCTGTCTGTGTCATGTAGAGTGGACACAGGGACATCTCTGTGCCACAAGCAAATTGCTGGTTATGAGGTCTGTTCCCTTGACAGCTCCCTCTCTCCTTCTCCCCACATGTCCACCTGAACTCTCTTAAATAGAGCCTGGATGACAATTTTGCCAGACTGCTCCTCAGACAGATCTGAATCCAAAATACGAGCCAGATCCGGATTTTGGATGCTCAAAGTGGCCACCGCTATGTGGTGGCCATTTTAGGATTGGTTCCTAGCTGCTGCCTTCCAGGCATTCAGAGTTCCTGTTCACCGATGGCTGTTTTGCTCCATCGGCCTCTTCACCTCTGAGACAGAAGGGAACGAAGAGGGAAGTGGTAGCTGGACTGGCTGTGTAAAGAAGGAACAGATGTAGGCAGAAGTGGTCAATATCCAGTGGGTGCAACAGCTCTGAGACTGGTGGGTCCTTCCTATTCTGATATTGATTGCAGCAAATCGGAAGGACCATCTGTCAGTTATTGAAAGGCTCAAAATGTCTTCAGTGCCCCACAACCCTGTGGTCACATTTTACAATGGGGACTAAAAACTGAATTGAGAGGGAGGCCACAGGGATGTAATTCCTTTAACATGAGCTAACTCAGCAGTTCCCAACCAAAAGTGGCCCATGGGGGTCTTTCAAAGTGGGCGGGGAGATCAGCGCTGCCTTCCCCTAGCTCTAGCAGAGCGCAAAGTGTTACGTCTGGGTCCCTAGAGACTGGAGTCGCTGTGCAGCCAGGGGAAGGAAGCACTGATCTTCTGTTCCCCTGGATGAAAAAGGAAACCACTGCCTGGGGGTCCATGTGGAGCATACTTCTGGCTGCAGTGGAGGGGACAGGAAGACTGGCTGCTGGCAAAGGCAGGTGGCCCTTCAGGGTTGTAAAAATATCTGTGGCCCTTGAGCCAAAAACATTGGGAATCCCTGTGCTAAATCCTGCACCATCACATGAAGTTTCCTGCTGCATTACTGCTCACTGTCTCCATCACTTCATGTCTGGATCACAGCAACCATATTTATTAGAGTCGTGTGTAAGGAGCAACAAAGACTGGGGTCTCACTGTATTCGGAGGTGTACAAACACAGAATAGACGATCCCTGTGCTGAGGCACTTGCAATCTAAGTAGCCAAGACAGATGTAGGGGAAGGAAGAGGGTGGAACATGCAGGCACATTAAACAACATGAGGTCAGCAAACACCATATAGGGTATACCTCCGCTGGAGCCTTAGGTCAACTTAAGGATGATTAAGTCAACCTACAGACTCCTGTGGCCAGACTCGGCTTTTATTAAGTTGACTTAAGTTTTTCCTTAAGTCAACTTAATACCACCACCTCATAAGGTAGACTTAACACTTAAGTCGACCTTATTAAGTTGATTTAAGCCAAGGTAGATGGGGAAGCCCTTAAGTTGATCTAATTAGCCTCCAGGGGCACTTCTTCAGTGCAATGTGGGACAGCTGCCCACAGTGCACCACTCCTCTGTCGACCTAGCACCTGACATTGTGGATGCAGGCAGTCGACAGCAGTTTTCAGTGTGGACTGTCTAAGTTGACTTAACAAGGTCAACTTTAAGTCAACTTAAAGATGACCTTGTTAAAATTGACTTAACAGAGCCTCCAGTGTAGACATACCCCATGCTAATGCCATGTTTTGCTATTTTTATTTGTTAAAGGTGATTTACTTGGACGGGACGAGGTGAATTGAAAGGAGGGAGGAAGGGACACTTAAGGGTTTGGAGGTGAAGGAGGTGGGGAAGACACGGGAGGAGATGGATGAAGGCAGATATGAAGTAAGCCTGATGTGAAAAGCCTTTAAGTGAGAGGATGAGTTGGTGCGAACATCCAATCAGCACAAAGCAGAGAAGGTCCAGACAAAATTAGCTAAGGGCTTTTCCACACTTGAAAGATGTTTCTCGTTAAGGAAGAGAGAGTATGCGAAGTGCAGCAGTGATTCAGGAACCACGACCGGGCTTTAAATTCACACTTTGCCTCCACTAGCATCAATCGTCAAGCACAGAGAAGTCCTAGACAGTATAATCCTTGTTTTATTGGTGAGGAAGGAACAGATGGAAGCGATGATACAGGACAAAATGGGTCTGAGACACAAATCCATCCCAGATGATATGACTCAAATTCTGCTCCTATTGGGAACTTTAGCTGATTTCCTGGTTAGTGACTTGGCCACGCTGGTTTCACAGAACTGGGGATAAAAATCAAGAACTTCTGTCTCTCATCTCCTGAGCTCACATAGCACAATCCTTTACAGTGTCACATTCAAGATCTTTGACCATCTCTTCAATGTGCTGAACGCTCTGGGCCCAGGAGACAGAAGACAGCAGCCTAGAGTTCCAGGATGAATGGTCGACAGCTCTGCCCCACAGGCACAATGGCATCATTTACTGCAAAAGGCAAGCTGGTTTGTGCAGGAGACAACCTTCTTCGGAGACAGCCCAAGGCCAAGGAACGAACCCCCATGGGATTGAAGGATCATTAAGAACCTCTTTGCTGGAGCAGGTCAGAAAATAAGAACTGTGCTTCCTGATAAAAATTTGGTTTTGCTCTGTATTGGAACAAAAATGATTATTTTCAAATTTCTTTGTGGAGAGAGAGAAAAACAGAGAGAAAGAGATTAGACCCCAGAATAACCCAGTGGTAAGGCCATTCATCTATGAGTCTCTGCTCTAAATTGGGCAGATCAGGGATTAAAAGTAGTCTCCCACATCCCAGATAAGCCCTAGCACTGGGCTATTGGTTATAATGGGCAGGCACCTCACAGTCTGCCTCATATTTTGTCTTACACTTGAGGAAATTCTTCAATGAAAGTTTTTTTGTCAAAAAATTCCCAACCAGCTCTACTTGCAATGAGGTGCAAGGCACATTTCTTCCACCTGTCTTCACTAATACCAACAGAGTGCTGCTGAGACACTGATGCACTAATATGAAGAAACTTTTGGATCATTTCCCCTCCCCAGGAGGCAGAGGGTGTAGAGATGGTGGTCAACAAATTTTAAACATTTTTGATGAGAACAGAGACAGTGTTTTCAAGAAACTGGTTTCGTGAACCAAGTGTTCCTTTCTGGACCCTCTTTAGAAAAGACGACATATACTAAATGCTCATTGCATTACTTAAAGCACTTCTAGAGGGTGCTCAGATACCATGGATATGGACGTAGTATGAAATATCCAATTTAGGGCTCTCCATCACTAGAGAGAGTTCTGTTTCTCCACATTTGCGATAAACTAGTTTCATTGTAATCTCGTCTCTCTTTTAGGAAAGAAATAGCAGGCGAGAGAGAGAGAGATTTGGTGGATGGGCTCCTAATTTCTCGGCCTTCTTTAGAAGAGCGGCCTCCATGGGTTGGGTGCTCATTTAGAGATGAAGACACCTGATTTCAATCCTGTTTGACCTTGGGCAAATGGCTTAACCCCAGCTCCTTCCTTTCATTGACTGATTTACCTTTGTGGACATGTGCCCCAGTTTTTCTGTGCCTTAATTCCCCATCTGTAGACTGGAATTAGCGGCACTACTTGACTTCACAGGTGTATCACCAGGATAAAATCCTGGGGAAGCACTCAGATACTCCATTAATGCAGGCTGTGGCAAGAAGGAGATGCTGTTTGCTGGTAGCCAGCAAGCATTCATCTTGAGCTACCTCTCCCTTCTTTGTCAGAGCTGAGCCTGCTGCCCTTCATATGGATCCTGCAACATTTTAGAGATACAGCTTTTGAAGGTGGCTGTATTTGGAGGAAGCCTCTAGGCCAGCAGAATGGTGTGAGGATGTGTTAATTCTCCTCTGCTTCTCAACTTGCCTACAACATTACTCTTTGATATCTTTTATCTGCCTCGAATGATGGCAGCCCCTTTGGGGCAACAGGGCAGCCTGTTTATGTTCCCTCTTTATGGGGTAAGGCATTTTCCTTTGGATCCCAAGGGAAATGTAGGAATCAAAACCGTAGATTGTATTACCCAGCAAGGGATGGGGGGAGGGACCCACATAGGCGGCCACAAAAGAAAATCACCATAATGAGCAGGGTACATGGCAATGATTAAAATATTCCGATTATCTTGGGTAGCATTCAGCTGCAGGGCGAGCTGCATGTGATTAACCCTTATTCACTAAGGAGGGAGATTGTTTGATTTGGGGGGTGGGAAATCAAGGGGTTGTTCTCAAATATCATCAAGGGGAATCTCTACATCTAAGTGTTATGCAGTTTCTCTGAGAGAACTGATGGGTGCCTTTTCCCCTCCTGCCATGGGAACAGAGTGGTTTCTACCTGAACACGATGTCATAAGGGAGAGGACATGGGAGTCGTTTTTATTATTGCTATAACCACGTGAGGGCAAGCAGGCATATAGCTCACAACTCCATGCATGCGCTAGCTTTTCTCCATTGAAGGATGCACTTGCTTTCAAGACACATGGCTGAAAGATGCAAGTAGCATCATGTGTGTTGCAATGCATGGACTGGAAACGCTCAGGGTTCTGCTCAGCTGTGCACCAACCCAACAGTTCAGATGCACCTTTTCCAACACAATGAACTCCTACGGCTCGTAGACTGAAGATGGAAATCTAGGAACAGTTTCTGGTCAAGTTGTGCTCCAGAAACATGGCAAGTGGGTAATATGCCCACTCCAGGCAGATGCAGCTTGTGTTGAAATGAGAGAGGAGATAACATCAATGTTCCTGAAACCACAAACTTTCTGCTCAATTCTGGATTAAATTTGGGCTCTGGGGAGGGCACATTTTATCTGAAGTAGTGATTTGCCCAACTCATGAAGCTGATCAGCGTCAAAAGCAGAGAAAAGTCTGATCTGGTTCTAAATTTGGCAGCCCACCTTTCTATTTACCACAGACGAAACGAGAACCCTGGATTCAAGCACCCCCAAACTTCGGCAAGGTGTTTCTACAGTCCATAGTTTGATTCCCACTCCAATGTGAATCTTTTGGCACAGGCTGAGACTTCCAAAGCCATCAAAGGGTATTTGATCTTAATCTCCATCCATTTAATTAGACCCATGAATCCCAAGCCCTTTGTAAATCTGAGCCTATAATCATGCAAAATTAATATATAGAATTAATTCAGTGTTAATTTAAAAACAACCAAACAAAAAGCCCAAACGCTTACAGGTCAGTTTCCTCCAAATTGCAACATGTGAGGCAAACTTAGTTTGTTGGGTTAATCTGTAATTGGCTAGGCCAAGCAGTTATCAGGGTGGCAGGTTCAAACCAGGTAAGGACAATGCATCTAGGATAATCTCAGCTCAGTCCTCCTACATCTCATGGCTCGGTAGCTTGTCTGTGTGTTTGCAACGTCCTGTCATTAGGGCAGGTCTTTCCTGCTGGTTGGATTAGGAAATCTCATGCAGGAAACGTGTGTGTCAAAAAGCTACCAAAAGCCCTGGCAATCCAGCAGGTGGGTGACCAGCGACTACCGAACAGCAAGCACATTCCTGTAACAAGTTTGTACTGTCATCAAGTGCCTCATTTGACAGATCTCATTCTGTCAATGCTGAGACTTTGGACAGCTGTGTCCCCGGTACTCAGAGATTTTTGCAGTGCTTGGAACCTCTGGGGCCCCACCCCATTTCTCAGGGATTTGTTGTTCAGTTGGAAGTTTTCTCCTCCTGGACATGGCCTAGCATCAGAGGGAGTATTTATGTGGCAGACCACCAGGAAGGGTGGAGCTGTCCCTGCTATCACTGCTTCATCCAGAAGGAGAGACAGGAGCATAAAATCCAACCCCGTCCAAAATGTTACAGTGTGTTTCCATCTCTCCTCCAGGCATCTGTCTAGCTCTCTGTAGCCATACTCACTGGTATGTTTCATTCTAGAAGTACAGGGCACCCACATCAGGGGAAAAAAAAAAAATCAGAGATGCTGAAGAACCCTTTTTAATTAAGGTAAGGCAATAAACCTGTTCTGAGACTGATCTTTCAGAGCTCTCAAAGGCAGACTGCAGTAGGAGACTGCTGGGGGAAAAGGCAGATCTGTTATACAAAGGCATTTGCCAGCTTCCAATTCCAGACTCATTCATGTGCAATAACAGCAGAGCTTTCCTAAAACCAGATCCCACCCTGTTCAAAGGAAACAGATCTCTGCAATCAGTGCAACAAAAACTTGGTACCTGTTGCTCAGGTTTTCCACTATGCAATTTGGATTGGAGTCTCTTGCTGTATTCAGCCTTGTAGTTCTTATGATGCATCTGCAGAAAACACAACAAGCATCAGGAATCACACTCCAGAAAGTCCCTGAAGTTCACAGCCTGCAAGCATGTGCATTTGATGAATGACTAACACTTTGTTGCATAGGCCACAAATCTATGTTATAAATACTCTGCACTTCAGACATAACAGCACTGCCTTTCTTTACCATCTCTATGCAATGAGTTAGTGGTGACTTTATACATTATCTTGTAGTTACCTAGTAATCTATTCAACAAAATGCTTAGTAGATGTATTTACTAGTTACAATTAGACTTGCTTCTCTGCCTGGATGAAGCCTCTATTCCCCTTTCATCCCTCCCACTCAAATTCCCATTGACTTTAAGAAGTACAGAATGAGGGCCAGACATGTATGCTGCCAAGTATTTTTTCCTACATGTAATTTTATCTCTGCTCTACACATGTACACATACAATATTTATTGCTTATTAAATATATGCATTCATAGAGACAGCACATGCATAAACAACATAACTCCTTATTAGTGTTTGCTACCTATGCAAACACAAAGAACACAATATTTGTGTGTATGCCCCACGTGTGAATGTAAAAATAAACTCTTTAGGCATATGGAGCATAAGTGAATGCAAGGATCTCTGCATTTATGGGTCTGTTGCACAGAACACAATATTTACCAAAAAATCTGATGATCAAAAAGGCTTCAGTTTGCTTCAGGTATCTCATAAAAGCTATGTATCGGGACCCATTTCCTAAATTAGTCTCTGCTTGCAGCAACCCACCTGTAAAAAGGCTGCTGTGTATTTTCTGTTTAAAAATAGTAAAATATACATTGAAACTGAATCTTTGAATCCATCTTTGAAAGCATTATCTATACTGGACATACACATGTTGGGTTTGGAGATTTTAAATCTGTCTTGTTTAATAAATGGATTCACTTCAGTCCCATTCAGTTTCTCTTCATGCTCATTTTCCGGGCATACTCAAATGGTTGAGTTTTGCTGGGTAACACATCAGCGGAAAATGAACTTCCAAGTCATGTGCATGAGGACTTTTAAATTTGCATGCATGAATTCTGGCCTCAGTTGTGACTGCATTCATACCCAATCAGGAAACTGAGCTGTAGCATGTGGCTTAATGGCCAAATCACAATTAAGCAACACAGTGTAGAGTTCTAATATTCACACTTGAGCTGTTAGAAACAGTTTGGAAAGATCATTGTTCAACACATTCAAAATTATGAATGCTTTTGAGGATGTTGTGAACTGCTCCACAAACCAGACACTCTGAAGACCAGAAAGCAAGCTGAATTTAGTAGACCAGTATTTGTTGTTCAGGGGGAATGAAAAGCAAGCTCTAAAAATTCACTGAGCCTAAAAGCTTTACATTGAAGAGCCAAGGATTTAAACAACACGAGACACAAAAAATTCATAATTAAAATTGGTGCTTCACCTTTAATAACAGCCAAGTTCTCAGGTATCAAAAGGCTGTGTTTTTACACATGATGCTCATCCTCCATTTGGACAACAGGGTGTAAACTGTCCGTAGCCAACTGAAAATGCCAAGGTCAGGGCAAGATGCAAAGGGAAAGCAGATTCTCCTAGTACTGGTGAGTAACACTGAAGTTAGACTCCCCAGCAAGCGCTGAGCCATGCTTCTGTTTCCCCACACTGGTTTCAAGAAGCTAAAACAAAAAACATACAGCCTGCTTTACTACATATTAGTGTCTGGCTCCCAATCAGCCACTAGGTCCAGTAAAGAGGTATGTGATTACAACTCGGTGCTCTTTACTTAAAAGTTCTCCTGACCCCAAAGGGGATCAATATGAGTGTCGATCTTACCCAAAATACCATGCTACCAGCCTGAGAGTCCTGCCAACACCCCAACGTCGTAGTGCGAATGGGCAGAAGACACAGCTCTGGGTTCCCAAGGCCTTACGGTCTCTCACTTTGCATCCTCCAAGTTCAGTCAGCTGTAAACTGTTGCACTGCAAAGAAAACTTTCCACTGTCAGGTAGATCTCATCGGTAATTTCATAGGAGTGGAGCTATATCAAGCTGTTAAGCTACAGCCTGAAGCCAGGACGGGAAGGATCCAGGACTCCTGCTGACCGAACTCCATTCTTATAAAACGGGATAGAAATCTCATTCAAACAGGGTTTCTTGAACCATTTTAAATATATTTATTTCAGGCTACAGACCCTAAAAGAACAGCCTTCAGACCTCAGCACTTCTCTCTCTGGTCTCACTTAGAGGCACAAAATGGAGCAGGGAAAACAATATTATTTTAAAAGCAACTTTACTCCACTTTTTTCAAGCCTATGAGATGGAACTGTATTCCATCTCCCTATTTGGGTTTTAGGTTCAGTGCAAAACTTCAGATGGCTTCTGATTTCATCCGCCTCACACTGCTCCTCCATTTCCCACATTCTCAGCAAATTCTCTGCCCAGTCTGTGGGAGTGTCTGTTAAAATGACCAAGTTAGCAATATTAAGCAGTGCTGATGGGCAAATTCATTAGATTTTGGAATAAACAGCACAGGCCAGTGACATTTCTTTTAGACTGACTGTTTGTGTCAGCCTGTGCACTTCAGCAAACAGCAATGGGTTGGGGCACATTCGGAAGTTTGTTCGTTTTGAACTGAAAACTGAAACTTTGCAGAAACTAGCAGGGCCAGGACAGTCTGCTCATCTATTAGTTCATCCCACCTCATCTCCTGCTGATTGAGCTGATCATATGGCTCTGAGAAAGACACACCTGGGATCACAGCCACACCATCACTCAAAGCAAGCATAAATCCAGCCCTTCCTTCTGGGACAAAGCCAGGACTTGGCTAGAGGCTGGGAGCCGGAGCTGAAGAATCACAGTTGCTTCTCTCCGTACGGCTGCCTGAATGAAGATCCCCTCCTCTTTTATATCCCCCACAACCCCAGCCTGTCTCTTCTCTTCCCGGAGGAACTCTACACCTCTCAGGAGAACATAGCAGGCTCGTGGCCCAGCTGCTTTGGAAAACTTTAAAGGCCACAAAAGTTGGCGCCCGAAACGTCCCTGTTATTTTAAACAAGAGGTACATTTGCAGTCCCACACCAAAGGAAATCAAACTTTAGCCAGCGTGAAGTGGTGTGAAAATGGATCTCTGCTGGCCATCTGGACCAATCTCTCCAGAAACACGGATTCTGAGACTCCCGTTATGTTACCCACCCTCTCACTGCACCGTGTTTGCTTTGGCCTCCAAATCCCACTTTGTCCGGCTGGAAAGGTTACTGTAAACTCGCAGAAAGGAGAGGGCAAAAGTAATCAACCCGCCGGGCGACCTTTCACCCCATCCCTAGCGAAACACGCGGCCGGGGCTAATACACTCGATCCCAGTTGCTTGGCAGTGACCCCCCAGAGGTCCCCTTCCTGACAAAAGGCCTATCTTCTCTCCGCCTAAATGATTTAAATTCTAATCAAACATCATTTATAGTACATCTCGGAGCCGTCTCCCGGGAACTGCTCCCACGTGAGCCGTTGCCAGGGCAACCAGGGGGGCTCATTTCAGAAATGTCAGATTGCATTATTGTCTTCACACTTCTCTGATAACCTGGTGTCTCTCTCTCTCTTTCTCCACCAGCCCAGCAGTTTTCGCTCGCGCTCTCCTTCTCCCCCCAGCCCCCCGCCCAGCGCCATCCCCACCCCATGCCTCCCAGGAGAAAATGACTAGCTCTATTTCATTACTCGCCTCCCCACCCCGGTCCCCCCGCACAGGTCCCTGATGGGGTGCGGCTGTGTGGTCTGGTGTCATTTTGGGTTGCTAGATATGAAAATGAGACAGATTTCTGCCCGCAATGGGCTGGTGTGGGACATGCTTTCACTCACCTTCCTGTCCCCCACTCCCCAGCGGGGCGTGTCAGGTGACATGACATTTGGATTGTGGCTCACGGCGCCCATTGTATGACAGATGCAAGACAGCGGGGGGGTTGCAAGAGTTCAGAAGCAGGCCCCCCTTTTTTCCGGGCAGGGGAACGGCAAAAGCCGCTAGCATGTCTTCCCCACAAAATCACCCCCTGTGGGAGCTTGAGGCATTTCTGATTTCCTCCCCGTGTACCTCTTCCCACCCCTTTGCCTGGATCTGGCTGTTGTTTTAATGCTCTTGTTGGTGCTAAGCGGAGTGACCATGGGGCTACAGACTGTGAGCAATGAGGGAGCACATGGAGAATTTCAATAGCATCTAAAGGCTGCGGATAGTGATCGCCCATTGTGCTAGGCGCTGTACCCACACATAACGAAAGATGGCCTCTGCCCCAACAGGCTTAGACTCTCCGTATCAATAGTCATGGGACTGCTGCTGACAGTGCCCCAGGGACCACGCCTCCATGCTCAAGGATATCAGAGATAAGGCTACTTACAGAAGGTGCCTTCATAGAGTCATAAATTCGAAGGTCAGAAGGGACTATTCTGATCATCTGGCCTGACCTGCTGCACAACACTGATGACTGTACTTCACTGAATTAATTTCCATAAGACATAGAATATATACATTTAAACCAGGGTCAGAACATAAGAATGGCCATGCTAGATCAGACCAATGGTCCATTGAGCCCGGAAGTCTATCTTCTGACAATAACCTATGCCAGATGCTTTAGAGAGAATGAACAGAATAGGGAAATTATTGAATGATCCAACCTCTGTTTTTGGGTTATGTGGAAGGGTAAATAACACCCGCTGGTTCATTTTCTCCACACCACTCATGAGTCATAGAGCACTATAATATTCTCCTTCCCCACTCTTAGCTGTCTCTTTTTTAAAATGAACAGCCCCAGTCCTTTTAATCTCTCCCCATATGGAAGCTGTTCCATATCCCTAACCATTTTTGATGCCAATCTCAAATTACAAATGGCTAGTCATGGAGAATCCACCACAATTTTTGTAAACGACTAATGACTTTCACTATTAACATTTTATACCATATTTCCAGCATGAATTTGTCCAGTTTCAGTTTCCAGCCATTGAATTGTGTTAGGTCTCTGTCTGCTAGCTGGAAGAGCCCACAATCAATTATTTGCTCCCCACATATGTATTTGTATACTGTGATCAATTCATGTCTGTGACTGTAGACAAATGCTGCCTTGCAGCAAAGAGTACAAGGCCTGTTTAATTATAATCCATAGGGCATTTAGATCTGGCACTAAGGAACCACTGGGATCAACCAAAAAAGAACACGGGAAAGGCAGAAAACCTATGACCACGCCCTTCCTTCCAGAAACAAAGCAGAAGCCTGCTGGTATGAACTCAGCCAAAAAGCATTCACTGGACTCTCTGGCATCAAGGCATATCTGTCTACACCGACCTTTGAACCATATTTGAAAAATGACTTGGAATTTGGGTTTAGAAGTGCTTTTGGTTAACACAGTTTGGGAATTAGTTTGGCTTTCAGGTCAGACGCTGTTCACTGCGTTGGATCCTAAATCCCTACCTGCATCAGAGCAGAAGGGCTAGTCTACACTTAAATCTTACAGCAACACAGCTGTGCTGGTGCAAGAACATTCATGTACCCATGTTATGTTGATGGGAAAGAGCTCTCCCACCAGCATAATAAAGCTACCTAGACAAGCAGTGGTAGCTATGCTGGTGGGAAAGCGTCTCCCACCAACATAGCGCTGTCCACACAAGCACTTACACTGGTGCCTAGGGGTGATTTTTTTCTCACCCTTGAGTGACAAAAAGATTTGCCAGCATAAATGGTAGTGTGGACATGGCCTAGGACATAGACCCTGTAGCGGAGTCAGCAGCCAGTCACAAAACTCTTTACACTTAAGTCTTGCTACTGCAATATAAATAAAATAAAGATAATGGTTAGTCCAAACCTGGTCTCAGGAAAGGCCCAGTGTGTGTGAAATGAGACAACAGAGACTGTATTAGTCATTCAAGGAAAGCAAAGGGACTGCCTGTGTCCTTCAGCACCCCTTTATTCTCATGACATCTGCATCCTATTTTTTCTCAACCAGGAAGAATAATACAGAACCAAATCTCCAGCCAGGAACACCCTTCCCATGTGGATCCAGATGCAAACTGTGGGTGTCAGGTTCTCTGCACTGAATTCAAAATCACTATACTGTAACTGGACCTGTGTTCAAGCTGAATTCAAACTCATCTTTAATTAGAATTAATTACAATGTGCTATATGGTAGCACCTAGAAACCCTAAACAACCCCAAGTGCTTCAAATGGTACCAACTTAAAGAAAAAGACAGTCATTCTGATTGAAGAGCCTAAATTAAACTCATAAGCCAGGCAAACGAGTGGATGGCTAACAGAAAAGTCTCATGCAAGCTCTCACAGCGGATTAGTAACAGGAAGTGAGAAAAAATTGGAGCCTAAGGGGTGGGTGGATGGGCAATTCTGTCATAAATCAGAATGAAAAGTCAAAATCACAAAATTTTTCAAACACATCATCCGAACAATTAAAAACAAACCAACCAACCCACACAAAAATAAAAACTCTATCCCCCATCCACCAGCAAAACCCATTATGGGACAATCTAAATGTTTGGTTTTGATGATTTTGAAACATTTCGTTTCGTTTCAACTTTTGACCTTTATTACCATTATTATTTTTAACTACAAATTAACTTAAATTTTTAAATGAAGAGTCATTTCAAATCCAAAGACTGAACTTTTCATTTTGACAATGTCGGGATGGAATAGCTCGACAATTTTGCCTCCCCTACCTTTTTAAAGTGGGAAGTCCATCAAAACCAATGCTTCTTGGTGTGTGTGTGTGTGTGTGTGTGTGTGTGTGTGTGTGTGTGTGTGTGTGTGTGTGTGTGTGTGTGTGTGTGTGTGTGTGTGTAGGTTTCAGTTGGGATGATTTGGCATTTTTTTCAATGGTGAAATGTTTTGGGAAACATTTTTCAATTCCCTCTAGGCTTACATTTTAGTCTACTGCCAAGCACACAAGATGACTCTCTCTCTCATTGTTTTTCAAACATGGTTCAACAGTAGAAAAGGGGCATATTTCTCACCTTCTTCACGCAGGTATGGAACATAGTGCATGCTCACTGCTGAGTGACACGTAGACTCTACGGTCAGAAGGGACCAATACAATCATCTGGTCTGACCTCCCGCACAATGCAGGCCTCAAAACCTTACCCACCTACTTCAGCAACAAACCTCTAACCTACGACTGAGTTACTTACATCCTCAAATCATGATTTAAAGGCTTTAAGATACAGAGAATCCACCAGCAAGTGAGCTGTGCCCCATGCTACTGATCAGCTATGTACAGATCTGGGTTTTCTCCCCTACAAACACACACACCAGTAACTGGTCAGGCCTGGCCAGTTTTTCATATGTAACTAAGAACATCGGGACAGGTGTCTGAATTTGATCCTCGGTGGAAACACTACTACTTTTTGCTAACAAACGCAGGGTGTAGAGGCTGGCAAAAAAGATGATTAAGTTTCAAAAATCAGATGTGGCAATTCCGCAATGTTAATGAGTTTCCCCCTCCAGGGCAAAAAATTCTTCTTTGTTCAGTAACAAAGTCAGCATTCTTGTTGCTGAAACTGCAAAAAAGGTGGCAGGGCAAAAAGAAAAAGGAGAGGGGAAAAAAAAAAAAAGGAGAGTTTATTTTTCCCAGCATCATATTTTGGAGCAGTGGCTTAAGTAAAGGGAATATGGTTTAGATCGCTAACATAGAACATCTGATGTCTCATCCCATCTTTACCACTGATTTGGCTGTAACCGTCAACAAGTTGCTTAGAGAAACTGGTCTGGATTCCTAGGAAAAGTTCTGCTAAACTTTCCAAGTGGCAGTGCAGCTCCTCCCTGGGAAAAGTTCTTTATCTCAGCTCCCCCAAATGAAATAAACCCTACTGGCATAAGAAGCGGTGTATTGACATAACTGGGTCTACAGCAGGACTTTTGCCAGCACCAGTTTGCCCATCGGGGGATGATTTTTTCTCTCCTACTTGACAAAACCTTTAATAGGCCAGGCCTCAGATTGGGGATTTGTTTCCAGTTCTGTAGACACCTTCACTTAAGCTTTGTTTGTCTCAGCCCAGGCTGGTCTGAGCTAATGAAGATGAGAAGGGAGGCACCCGGGGGTACTCTCCTGGTAGTACGGAGAGAAAATTACAATGACCCAACTGCTCGCTGTTGGTGCAGCCTGTTAGCTTAGCCATGTCATTCCTCAGCACCCTCTGACACCAACTCAGTCCTGCTCTCCTCTGGTAAAACAAGCCCTTTGCTCCTATGAAGAAGATGCGCCCTGAAATCAAATGCAGAAGGTAACACCTGCCAGGTCGAACCTTGCCCCCACAGAGGAATCCCAAGAACAAATTGCAGCACTGGCAGCAGTGGTGTGCTTTGAGTTAGTAGCTCAACGGAACGAGTGCATGGTCGCCGCAACGGCCACGAGACTCTGAGACATCCGCCATGGGAGCAACATGCAGACCCAGAGCAAATGCAGGAATGATGGAGACAGGTTCTGGTTTCCAAGACGGCAACCTGGATGCCAGCTCCAACCCCGTGGATTCTAACTAGGTGGCCATACTTTGGCCTGGGAGGCCTCCTGAATTTGAGGTTTCAGGCAACCCACCAGTTTAGCCACCCCACTGCCCACCCATCTCAAAACGGCTTCCACAACTGGCC
This sequence comes from Podocnemis expansa, assembly GCA_007922195.1. Classification (NCBI taxonomy): domain Eukaryota; kingdom Metazoa; phylum Chordata; order Testudines; family Podocnemididae; genus Podocnemis; species Podocnemis expansa. The sequence continues at coordinate 1,778,263 of ML682206.1, read as the reverse complement.
ATTGGATTACAGCTCCCTTCGGCGGGCCATGTGTGCCCAGTCACCAGCCTAGCACAAGAACCCCCTCCCGATACGATCCTCCTCCATAGCTATCCCTTGGGCCGCCCCAAACCATCTTGTTTCTATCCTTCTTCACCACACTAGGCATCTCCCTCTCCCAGGGTGACAAACCAGGTCTGGGGCCACCTAAGAACAACCAATGTCTGCTACTTCCTCCTCTAGCATCCCACTTCAGCCCCATGGGATTGGACCAAACACCTGCTTTCTCCTGGCCCCATCTCCATCACACCTCTGAGCAGCCCTCCCATGCCCCCCCGAAGCCACCGGATCGCTGAGCTCTTGGCCCGCCCTCACCCCTATTGCCTCAGCTGTCCCAGACGTGTGGGTGTGTTTGTGGCATGCGCGGTTCCTCATTGATCCAGCTGTCTCCCAGCGAGGCAAGCTGATAAATCCATGCGGCAGTAATGACCCTCCCCACTCTTCTCTTCCCAAAGAATAAACCAGCCCTGGCCCAGGCGGTTAATATTTAACTGAATAAGGGCCATAAATATGGAAAATGGGACTTTTAATTAAATAAGCAGCTTTTAAAAGGACCCTTGGGCCAGAGAGGCTTTTGTTTAAATATGATTGATTTGACACGTCCTTTCCCTCTCGCTATCTCACTCTCTGCCACTCGGTGAAGTCTAGCAAGCAGGGACACTCGGTCCTTGTCATGCTGGCTGCCGGGTTTGTTACCAGGGGCTAGAGGCAGATCTGGGAGGGAAGGAAGGGGGAATGAGCCCAGGCAGGCTGAGGAATTTCCCACGGATGGTCGCCCATTCATTTCAACCTAGTGTGTGTGCTGATGACTTAGCAAGTAAAGAACAAAACAAGCAAGAAACCAGCTGGGGGGATCTTAGGGTTTGGGAATGTGTGGGCAGGGTCAGGGTGGCAGGACTGTGCAAACCTCTGTCTTGATCCTGCAGCGGCCCCAGCTCCTTCATCCCAGACCCCACTGATACACCTGTCCACAGCCCCTTGCTATCACGGTCGCTGGGTCTCCCCACGCAGCACTCTGCCAGTGGGCCTTAAGCTTGCTCTTGCAGCACCGCTGTGCCTCCAGGCCAGGGAGCGTCCCCTCCCACTCCAGTCCTGGTTTCCAACTCAGCCTTTCCAGGTTCGATCTATCTGCTCTGAGGCATTTTACAGCCCTGCTTGCCTTAGCTACCTCTGCCAACCCAGCTTGCTGTTGCACTCCTGCACCCATGCTCTGTGCTGCTGGTATTGGGGGAGAACAATTGGGTTCCCCATTTGCAGTAAAGATGGAGGCTCCATGCCCAGTTAGTTTCACATGCTGCTCAGGGATGCTTTGTTTGGCAAAGCATGGTGGATCAACCTGCCAAGTTCAGCCCAGGCGGGCACAGTAGGGAGAACATTTGGAGAGGTTTACAGGGTCCAGACGGAGAGCCACTCAGTTCCCTGGTGGAAGGTGCAGGAAAAGAACTGAGATTTGGTGCTTTGACTTTACAATCTTCCCCTGATTATACATCAACTCCACACCCTTCAGTCTGGATTTCCACAGCCTCCTATTCTGCACCCTGGGTTCCCCAGGTACTGCAGTGACTTGGATGCTCCAAGAACTGGGCAGAAAAACATCTTCATAACCTCTTGGCTTAACTGCTCCAAACTTTCCTTCAACAACCTCTTGCTTCAGGCACCAAATTAGAGGGGGCTGATGACTAAAATGTAGATCATCTGAGGTATTTAGGACCCTAATTTCAGTCAAAATCCTAAATCTAGGCCTGTGCCTTTAGGAAGATCTTTGCCATCTGGTTGTCCCCATTGTCCATCAGAGCCCAGAGGTGCAATGTCAGCAGCAACTGCTTCTTCTTCACCCTTTCTCCAGCACATCCCCAGGAGGGAGAATTAAGTGGGTGAGCTCCCAACAAACCACCAAGGGCTAGTGCATGCTGCATCTAGTCATGCTGTCCTGGAGGCTGATGTATTAGTGTTTAGATCACAATAGAGATCAGGAATTGTGCTGAGACTACAGAGGCAGGTCCTGCCCTCATTAGCTTACAGTGAAAATAGAAAGGACAGACCCAAAGTGCTTGGGCAAACTGAGGAATAGAGAGGGAAAGGATGCTCATTTCCTGACTCCCAGATCAGGGCCAGTCCCTGGACTCAATTACCAGGCACAAAATTGTGTTGGAGGAGATAGTGGAGTGAAACGATGGTCTCCCAGCATTCCAGCAGATCTCAGACCGTTGCATCAAAGGGAAGAGGAAGGGCAGCCACTCCATTCCTCCCTTTCCTCCTCAGCCATCCACAGAGTCTTTGTGTTGTGGCGACACCCCAACCATCGAGGACGCCTGGAGATGACACCATAGCCCAGATCATTCTGCAGTAATGAGCAAAACCACTACAGCCAGCAAGGACCATAGCACAGCAGTCAGGATTCCTCGGCGCCTGGCCCAGGTCATTAGAGGAGGAACAGGGAGAGCGCTTGAATCCCAACCCTGGTGCTTAACACCCTAGCTCCCTAAAGTGTGAGGTGCAAAGACAACTACAGCACTGCTCCCATCAGCGGGAGGACGCTTTCAGCAGCACTGTGGTTATTAGAGAATGCATGAAACCACATTTGCTTTACAGTTGCTTAACACAGGGGCTCATTTCCATATCAGGTCCATTTTATTTCAAAGCTATTTCATAGAGACCTGTTTATTTCCTATCATGTCCAAGGAATTGGGTCACAATGTCCTCCTTTTTTGACCAAAAAAACAAACAAAAAAACCCCACACACCCCACAACAAACCCAGACTGGATGGCACTGAAATGTTTAGCAATTCATGACTGCATCACAGACCTGTGTCCACCAAAAAAAAAGAAAAACCCACCAAATGTTTTGCTTGGAGGTTTTTAAAACAAAAAGTTTTGATTTTTTAGTACAAAACTGAAGCAGTTTAAAATGCTGTTCGGTGTTTTTAAAACAGAAACTACCCCAAACTGGTTACAAATGCTCAAAATTGAACCACCAGGCTTTGTTTCGCTGTGGCCATTTTTTTTTTTTGACCTCTTGGTTCTCCAAAACTTTTTTGAAAATGTAGTTTTGGTTCAACTCAAAGCAATTTTTCTCCTTGGATTTTTCAGACTTGCTAGTGAACAGAGCAATTGGTTATACACGCCTAGCTCTACATCACACATATAGTACTAGCAGCACCTCAGACCTGCTTCCAATCTCATTGACTGCAGCCACTCAGCTGTTAGGCCTTTTGTAAGAGCACTGGGTTCAAGCCCGTGATTACCATCGTCTCGGTTTTAACCCCTTGGACACCAGCCATGATGGCTCAGCAAAACTGACCAGCAAACTTTCCCTTCAGCAGCTGGAGATGAGCATGGAACCCTGCAGCAAACTTTTCAAAATCAAGTACTATTTCATCTCAAAAGCAGGACCAACCACCACCAGAGGTTCCTAACACACTGGAAGGTCAACGTCCATCTCTATCTTACCCAGACACCCTCACCTCCTTGAACCGGGTCTCAGAACATCCCCCTGCAAGGATGTCTGCACTGCAAAACAAGGTGTGTACTTTAATTGGGTTAAAACAGCAGTGAAGACCCAGCAATCTGGCTTGTAAATGTATTACGAACTTAACTCAAGACTGCTACAGTAGGGTGGATCTGTCAGGGTTAATATGAGTTTAAACTATGGGTGATCAGATGTCCCACCATTATTGGCACTGTCCTGAGATTAGGGGCTTCGTCTTATACAGGAGCCTATTACCCCCTACAACATCAGATCTTACGATGCCTCCTTCCCATCCTTTTTTTTTTTTTAAAAAACATATGCTGTCTGATCATCCTAGTTTAAATACAAACTCCTGCTTCTTTGCTGCTATATTAACCCAGGTTAGCTAACCCAAATTAAGACCACAGCTTTTGGCTTTTTGTAGTAGAGATGCAATCAGTGTTGATAATTCTAAGGAAAACAATCTCATGATTTATGTTTTCCGTAAAGCCCCAGCTTCCAGAGTCAAGGGGCTATGTGATGATTTCACCCTTCATTCTTAAAGAGAAAGCCAGTTGCTGGTCCTCATGGCTGTGAAGAAAGGCTCAAAATGTGACCCCAGTGCACCATGCAGGCTCCAAAGGCAGAAGACAACTAAAAAGAAGCGCAGATCTGTTAATTTGACAGAAAGCTATTTCATAGAGTCCTGTTTATTTCCTATCATGTCCAAGGAATTTAAAAGCTAATTTCATGATTTTGGAACATTGGGGTTAGCAATCTCCTTTTCCATTCCCAAATTCACCCTGAAGGCCTCCTATGGCTATACTCCTGCCTGCCAGCCAGGTGGCCTCAGCATGGACAGACGCACACTCACACAAGCATCTTGCTCTTTAGACTCTAAAGGGAAAGATGTTTGCTCTGTCTTTTAAGTATTGGTAAGCGAGGCAATGTGAAATTAATTGTCGTCGGGATGTGAGGCAATTAACCTTTCATAAGCCTTCAGTACCACTGCCAGAACAACCAAACCAACACACGTAATGTACAATAATCATGAACCGTTACAGGCCTCTCCCATGTCTCTCTCACCTACGTGCTGCTCCCCCTAACCTAGGCACTGGGGTGAGAGGGTGGGCCACAAAAAGGAAAGCCCAGATTTGCACAGAGATCAGATTTTTTTTTTTGGTGGGACCCTAATGTGCTTCAATAGGGCTGAGGGAAGGCAGTGCCTCTCTTAGGCCCTAATTCAGCAAAGCCCTTAAGATCCTGATTGACCTGTCAACACTTTTAAGACCCACCAACAACAGGATTTAGGAACACAGACTGGAGATTCTCAAAGGGCCCGGTGGGAGTTTAGCTGACCAAATTCCATTCAAAGCCAGGGGGAGCTGGGACCCAAATGGGCCTTTGAAAATGCCTCCGTCTTAAAGGGAAGCATGAGTGTAAACCTGTTACTGAACTGGGGCACAGCAGGGTCAGGGAGGGAAGTGCAGGGCAAAAAAACTTCAGCTTATCTGGGAACTGCAGCACAGGTTAGGCAAGCAGGGGCAAAATGTCTAGGGGTGCTTGTGTCCCCTCAAGTGTCTTAGGGGGTGAGATCACCTTGAGGCCCTTAGAGTGCCCCCAGACCTCTCTGAAGTTTCTATAGAAAGTATGCACTTGGGGGAAGAAGGTAAAAATGTCTAAAACATGTAATTGCTGCCATGTAGGAAAGTGCCCGACTGGCCAACAGAGCATTAACTAACTCAGGTTTATATAGGGCTTTCATCCCACACAGTTCTGCAGTGTTACCAAGGGGTGGGGGGGACAGGAATTGGGGTGCACTGATGCTAATAAAAGGAAGCAGTGAGGCCAGTGTGGCACACCCACTCCCCCCATGGCTGCATTGGACATGTAGGCCCCAATAGACGGTAGAAAGAGACCCTGCTAAAGGCCTAGTTCTGCGTTTAGTTGTGACTCTAGCCCAGCTCTCCTGGGTGATGGGAGGCAAGTTGCCTCAGCTCTGACCCCACAAAAGGGGGAGAATGAGCCTTTCTTTGCCCCTCCTTGGCCTGTCTGTTCAGACTGACAGCTCTTGGAGACAGGGATTTAGGCTGGATGCTGCTGGGCTGATTGACCACCAAGAGACTCAGAAGCATCTCTCTTTGGCTGCTGAAGTCAATCGGATCCCAACAGCCTGCACTGAAGAAAGTCATGGCCCATCCTGCCAATAACATGGCCTACGATCTATTGCCCTTCTCCCACCGTCACTTCGCCCCTCAGATCTTCCACCACAATAGCTCTGCTGGTGGCCTTTGGTTCGACTCCTGTTGCTTCCCCTTAACTTAGAGACCTGGAAAGGAAAAATTCTCCTTGAGCCTGGGGACTGGTACAAGGGTGAAGCAAGAAACCAGGACAGAGAACAACGTGTCAAGAACATATAAATCAGGAAACTAACTGACATATATGGCCGTGGCCCATTTACAGCATGCAGTGAACAAAGGCACTTTTCTGACTCATGAATCATTTTAAAGTAGCCACGTTTTGTTAAACCCTTGCATTCAAAAGTGACCCGCTCCAGAAAAAAGACCCTTGATGACCGGTCATGCCCATCGAGTTCCTGACAACATTTTTGGTTATTAGAATTGATATAGTATTTAAAATCGAGAGGAGAGTGAAACTCTTCCCTCAGCTTCATTGCGGCATAATTCAGAGAAACCTTGCTCATGTCAGGAGACGTTATACTAAATTTACATCAACATCGCTGGAGACAGAATTTGGTCCTTCCCTTAATATACATTTTCTTTTTTTGCACTGAACTCTTTCTGGGCAGTGAAAGTGGCTGCTTTCAGTGTTGCTCATGAGAAACAGCACTGGATTTCTTCTCCCACATGCACTGAAGTAGATCAGGAGTAATGCCACTGAAATCAGTGGAAAAGTACTGGCATGAGATGGGTGTAATCTGGCTCAGAGTTTAGTCAGATTCAGTAAATTCCTGGTCAGCTACCAACACACCATAGACTTTGGGGTGGGGGGTTGAGAGGGAGCAGGGTGTGCTTCTCATATCAGCCTGCAACCTTCTCCACTTTTCAAAGATGTTAAAAATCTTGCGTGCATATTTCCATAGTAGAGTCTAGAACAGCCTATTTTATATACTTTCCATGAAGCCTACTATATTTTAGCAAAACAAACAAGGAGTCCTGTGGCACTTAAAGACTAACACATTTATTTACTGCACCTAGAAGTCTCACCTATGACAGGGACCTCACTGCGAGAGGTGTTGTACAGACACAGAGTGCTATGAAAAAGCACACAGTCTAAAAAGCCAAGGATGATCAGGGAAACTGAGGCACAGAGCAGGGCACTGACTTGCCCAAGGATGATCCAGCGGCAGGGCCAGGAACGAAACCTAGGTTATCTTAGCTCAATCTTCCCCTCAAAAACAATCTTTGAGTTATAGCTACAGTCAATTAGCTGCGTCTTTTTGGGAGGCAATCCTGGTGTGGTTTACAGTGTGGGGGCATTAGACTGTCACGTTAAAACACAAACCAACCAGCCCAATAGAAGCATATAAAATCCCCACTGAAAAAATCCAAGCACATTTTGGCTTTGGCAGAGAGGAGGCGGCTTGCAGAGCAACGCTTCAAGCAGATAAATCACTTTCTTTTACTCCTAAAAGTTGGAGGGGAGGGAGAGAGCAGAAGAAACGCAGAGAGCGGAACGAGGGAAGCAGGCGCGTGGGTAACGCAGGAGAAGGAGAATAAGGGAGCGTGGCAAGCGATGCTATGCAGCAGGCTGGTGGGGGTTGAAGGTCAGCGCCCCCGCTCTGCTCAGTATGCAGCGCTACCTGCTGACTCTGCAGGAGCACACCCTGGCAGCCTGAAGACAGGTAGAGCTGTTGCCTACATGGAGCAGGCTCCACCAGCAATGCAGCCCCCCTGTTCGCCCCCGGCAGGGAGGACAGAGCTGTGCTTCATCTCCACGTGCCAGCTCCAAGGGCGATTTACAGCTGCCCCGCTCCTGGATCCCACTGCACGGCAGGCCGGGCTTTACAGAGAAAGCCTTGGGGCATATGCTGCTGCAATAATTCATGCCGCCTGTGACACGCCACAGCCGCTGCCTTGGCAACGGACTAGGGTGTTACAAGGCACCGTTGCCTCCCTTCTGTGTAAAGATGGGGGGCGGGGGCTTCGTCTCTGGAACAGAAGAACCGTGGCTCGGCTCAGCTGCCCGGTGAGATGGACCAGCCAGAGATGTGGCTGTCACCCAGCCGGGTTAACATCAACAAAACATAAAACGTCTCACCACCCAAGCCAGCCTAATTAACCAAAGATCTGCAATGTCTGAGCTGACGCTCAAAGATCCCTGGGAGCCGGGGAGAACGCTGGCTTGGTCCACGGATGCTGACTGCCAAGTTGGTGGGAGTTTAAAATTCTGGTTGGGTCACCTGAGCCCCAGGTTGGGAGCCGAGCGATAGGCCAATATAGCTTAGTAAAAAAGTTAAGCTGTAGAAACATAGGCAGACAGCATGATGGGGGAGCCTTGTTTGTGACCTTGCTGACTCACGAGTGGCTGGGAAGAATTCAGATTCAGGCAAGGCAGAACCGCTTAGACCCAGCCTTCCCCACTGTCTTTGTGAGAGTCTGATCCAGCTCCTCTAGAAACCATCCCTGAAGGAAATAAACCAGAAAAAACTCACCAGGGTTAATCCACAGTTCCTTAAAACAAGGTGTCCTCCTCCTTCCAGACAGATGTTTTCCCAGGGATTGCCACATCTGGGAACGCAAAGGGTTGCAGGGATCAGCCCTCAAGGCAGCCTCATTTCTTCAGAGTCCTTGGAGGTGCTGACGGGGAGGAGGAAGACACGGGTTGGCCAAAATCTTTGGATGAAGATAGTTGCTGGGAAAGTACAGGATCTCCATTGTCCCTCTCATTTAGACGCACGCTATGCGGGGCAGGCACCTCCCTTACCTTGTGTTTCTACAGTGCGCAGCACAATGGGACCAGGCTCTAGTTCGGTCCTTAGGCACGACTGTAACCACCACAATTAATAATCTGGAAAAGGCGCCACACAACTGCAGTTCGGGCTAGTGGAAGCACTTCAGAAAGTCAGCTGCCCTGTCTATCCACCCTCTCCTCAGCCCAGGAGGGTTTCTGCAGGCAGTGAGGAGCTTCTGTTGCAGACTTTCCAACCCATGCATTATGCCACATTGTAGGTGAACATGTGCTAAACACAGAGCTCTGGCCTCCCTAGCCAGGGACAGGCAGATCGCTAAGAAACCTTGGCATTAAATGCAACCCATGTATTTAAGGTACTCGTCTGGCCTACATTACCAGTTTCCAAGCACCTCACAGTCTGTGACGTACCAGCAAGCAGGGCCCTGTATAGACGGGGAGCTCAGGTACAGAGGATTCATCTACACCTAAAATCTTAGTTTGGACTTGGTTAGTCCGAACTAAGTAGTTCAAAGTTAGTTCAAACCAAGTGCAGTTTTTCAGTTTGAACGAACTTTTAGTTCGAATTAGCTGAGCTTTTTTTAGTTCGAACTAAGTTTTTAGCTTAAACTAAAAAAGCGTGGTTAGTTCAACCTAAAGGTTAGTTTGAACCAAAAAAACATGCTTAGTTCAAACTGCTAGTTCAAACTTGTTTAGTTCAAACTAGCATGACTACATCATGCTAGTTTGAACTAAATTTTGACATAAGTTTGAACAAAGCAGTCAGTTCGAACTAAAAGTTTTTTCGTTCGAACTAGGCACAGCCTAGTATAGACAGGGCTCAAATTACTTTGAATTAAGCCTCCTTAATTCGAAATAATTTTCTAGTGTAGACATAGCCAGAGAGGCTATGTGATTTGTCCAAAGATCACACAGGACATCTATGGCTGACCAAGGATTTGAGCCAGTCCCAGACTGGTACCCTAAGTATTGGGCAGGCCAATTCCTGCATAGTTCAACCCCTTTGGAGAGAACGCAACATGCTGAGACACCTCTGGCCTGGCGAACAAACCATGTTTTAAAAAGGTGGTGGTTGGCATTGGCTTTTCTGAGGCTGATGCTCCAGGTGGCCACACCTTGCTGACAGGGCCCAAGTATTATTTTTTTCAGGCCTAATACAAACTTGTAAGACAGGCCCCCTGGTAATGGAGGTTGCAGCCGGGCTGTGTACCCTTCCCCCCTTCAGCTGATGTGGGGACCTGTTTAATGAAAAGCAATGTTGTATGATACAGACCCCAAGGAAAGAGATGAAACCTTCCTTCACAGCCTTTTTTAATACTGGGCTACCTGAAAGAGGATTTGGAGGGGGCAGCTTCCCTTTTGTGTCAGGTTCAGTGCTGGTGAAAAAGGAAGAAGGGTCTGTGATTTCCCAGGCAAGACAAACGTGGGAGGTCCCTCATCAAGAGCCAGATTTCCTAGCTGGCCCCACTGGAATCAAGGTGTCCCCCTGAGCATTAAGGAACCACCCAATGTGAATAAGGGAGCCCGAAGCGGAAATCGGCCGCCAAGTGGGAAGGCAGCGAGGTGGACGTGTGGCACTCGATCCACAGTGGTTTGGAGTCTGTTATAGCCCAGCTATGGAGTCTTGCCTCTTTTGCTCAGGCTATGGTAGTTCATGCTTTCGTCTCTGGTTTAACCCTCACTGCTCTGGCAGGCGTAGCACTTACATTCTCTTTCCCACCAATCTCAGCAAGGGCTACTTTGGAGGAGGAACCAGTTCTGCTGAATTCTCCCATCATCTTGTCATGATACCATTTACCCCTTGGCTACTTTGGTGACGGGGCAGATCACACACAGGCAATTCACCTGAGTCATCACCTCTCCATGCATGATCCTAGTCTAGCAGGACCTTCCCCCATGAAGACGTAAGGTGGCTATTGACTGCTGTGGCTCAGCTTTGTTCCACTTCTTGTTAGACTGCTCACTCTCTCTCATTCCCTACCACCCTGTCCTCTTCCTGCAGACGGATGACAAGTGAGAACGCATGTGCTCCTTAGAAATGATCTCCCAGCCTAACTCCTCGCCCTTGCATTGTCTAGACAAGTCTGGCTGCTCCTTGGGGGGGGGGGGGGGAGGAGGCTGGAGGTGGAAAATAAACAGAAGGGGAAACCAAACCTCATCTCCACGCACTCCATCCAACAGCCTGCCTCTAGGCTGAGATAAGACAAGCTTATCTCATGAGATCCAGGGGCGTTTTGCACATTTCACAATCGCTCCCAGTCTAATTCCACACATGCAGGAACACTGCCCAAAGGACTCTCCACGCCGCAAACAGCACAGTCTGAATTTGCAACTGTAAAAAGCCACCTTTTCACTTGCCCAACCCTCTCTGCATTTGTTGACCAACCACTAGCATGCAGAGAAGGGCAAACTCATCCTGGGACTGCTTGCTTATGTGTTTTGCCTGGATCTGCTTCTGGATGCAACTATTTCTCCAGTTCTTCCCGCATGGGGCAGATCCAATGGTCCAGTAAGAGTGCTCTTTGCAATGCCATTTTTCCAAGCGAGTTGGAAGCTTTGTGGTTGGGCAAAAGACGGGAGCATCTGGGAAGACTGGGGCTCATTCAGGCGAGTGGCTGAGGGACTCACCTTGTGCTAGGTCAAGCAGCCTCCACAAGCTAAGTGAGATCAAGTCTGCTCACTGCTAAGCTGGGAGACCTCTAAGGAACACAAAGATGCTCAGGAAGCACAGCTGGAGAGTTTTGAAGGCAGTACGATTTCCTGAGGTGATTTAAATACAGTGGGACCACTTAATCCATGACATGGTAGCTGAGGTACTTTATCATGGTGTTGCCTATGTAGTAAGAAGGATAGCCTAGTAATGCAAGCGCAGGACTGGGCCGCAAGAGACCCACGTTCAATTCCCAGCTAAGCCACAGGTTTCCTGTGTGACCTTGGACAGATCACTTAATCTACCTTGTTCATCCTGGAGGCAATACTTTGTGCCTCACAGGAGTATTGGGGTATAAACCCACTCAGATATTCAGAGCAGAAAAATTACTGAGGCGAGACCCTGATCTGAAGTGGGGGATAGTGTTGTAGACTTCTGCCGTTCATGATTGCATAAGGCCCTCTACCCTATACTTTCATGGTTACCTCCTTTTCCTCTCTCAGCGGCAGCCCCAGTGTTCCCAGGGGGCAGGTCTCATTAAAAAGTAAGTCCCATTCCCCTGTGCTGGCACAGCATTCACCATATTAATGGACATTCAGTTTAATCACCATCTATTTCAGGTAGGTCTCCTCATCTCCGTTTACATCTCAGGAGGGAGCAACAGTTAACTGTCTGCAACCAGGGGTCAGCAACCTGAAAGGTAAGAGCCATTTTTAAGAAATCCTTCAATAACCAAGTGTTTTGAGAGCCGCAATGGGGGTAGCCTACTGGTTTGGGAGGAGGGTGGGAGGCTGGGAGCTGGGCCGAGGTGACTGCCAGAGGATCCCCTGGCAGGGATGGGGGAGTCCAGAACCAAGAGGGGGTCCCCTGCAGGGCTCCCCGGTGGTAGGAGGGGGCCCTGGAGCCCAGAGCTGCAAGTGGACAGTCGAAGAGCTGCATGCGGCTCCAGAGCTGCAGGTTGTGAACCCCTGACACACACCAACAAAGGAACACTAACTACCCCCTGAACAGTGACCCGTTGCACAAATGGAATTGGGTGTGTAAAGCTACAAGAAAGCTCAAACATGTTAAAAGAGCAGGCTAGACAGTTTACAGGCACACTGCAGTAGGAAACTTTGAATGACAATCCTTGAGTCTAAACTACACTTCCCACGACATGCTCTAGTGTCCTAAAAACCATTAATAAATTTTTCATTCTGAAGGCAGATTGTTACAGTAATGATTTCTGCAGTAAAAAGCTGATGACAATCTCTTAGGCCCACCACCCTTATTAAGATGATACACATTAAAAAAAAATACAAATTAACTTTTAAAAGTTAGTCTTGCCACTTACGGTTCCAATAACTCCATAAACAATTGATACCAGTTTCACTTCTCAGAAGGATGGTCCTGCCAGATGAGGCCAGTTGAAACAGCCCTAAGTGAGGAAAAAAACAGGCTTTATCAGAATTCTACATTTTTGGACAAATGGTTGGTTAAATTAAACCGCTACAAAAGCATCGGTAAGACTTACCTTACAATTTTTAACATTATCCTCCCCTCACTAATTCAAATTTGAATTCTGCAATTGCTGTCTCAAATGACATCATGAGACTGGACTTCCTGTGGGAAGACGGCTTCCTCTGGACTCTATGGCTATGTCTACACTTACACTTTAAATCGAATTAATGATGATTAATTCGATTTAAAGTATTGCATGGTTATGCTAGCTTTCTTTAGCTCGAAATAAGGACCTCCCTCAATTTGAAATAAGCAAAGGTCATTTCGAAATTATAAAGCCTCCCTTAAATTCAAAATGACGCTTAAATCACATTCATTAGTTTGATTTAACCCAGTGTAGTAGCCGTGTTAACTCAAATTAACCATTAGTTCAAATTTACATTTTTTGTCCTTCTTCCCAGGGCGTCTTCCTCTTTCTATATATTGGGTGGGGGCATGGCCCTTCTTGGAGGCCATGGTGCCACAGCTACCATGGTGCCCATCTCCTAAATTGTACTAACAAGTGGAGCCATGTTAATTCAATTTAATTTAATTTGATTTAATGATTATTAGTCGGATTTAATTAGCCTGATTTTAGTTAATTCGATTCAAGAATCTAAGCGTAGACATAGCCAATTATTATTTGGGGTGGGGGGTATCTGAATCTGGTTTTAGTGACAAACTTTAACATTCCTAAACTATGTTGATAAAATATATATTTTGGAGCAGCTTGGAGTTCTCTCTCTAAATATGGTTTGAAACCACCCATGGCCATGCAAAGACCAGCATCTATAGTTTATGTACTCTCTACTGAATGGAGAGTGGCTTAAATTTTCCAGACAAATTTTGGCTACCTCCATATTTGAGGGACAGGGTACATATTGAGATTTGAACACATGCACTCTGAAAACTAGGTCCCTTCAACGGCTCTCAAGTCAGGCACTGAAAAGTGGAGGCTACAGGAGAAAGTAAAAGGTTAAAATAGAAAAGATAAGTAGAAATGCCCCGGTGCTGACCCAAGGCCTAATAAAGTAATCCAAAACATGGGGCCTGAACAGAATGCACAGTGGGCCTGAACTGAAGGTACTGACGAGAGACACATTGTGAAAGTTCAGCTTCACTGAAATTGGCAAGAAATAAGTGAAATCACAATAATAAGTTTGAAAAATGGAAAAGTGCCTGAAAGGTGGGAGGTGTGGGGCTGGCGTAGCGCCAAGGAGATAAAGGTCATGCTTTGGTCAACCCTGACACCTTGACAGATGGAGATGTCCACGGATGTGTGGACCTATCAAATTAATGGGTAGCAGCAAAAAGGGGTACATGAACCAATCAATGAAAATTTGGATCCAGAAGGGGGCCGAGTCAATAGGTCCAAGTAAGGGATAAAAATAGGAGCCCTGGAGCCCAGACTTTGTGCAGCCGAAGGAAACGATGGCAACTCCTACCATCAGTTGAGCTGTTCCATTGTATTGAGAGCACCAATGCTGCCAACAAACCTGTTGTAAAGACTGTTTGCAATAGTGCTATGTTGCAGTAAAGCCTTACCTGGCACCTTCATTTCTACAAAGATCTGTGGTCGTGTTGGCTTCCTCGATTGCGAGTGTTGCCTCAGTTTGCCTCTTGCACACAGGGTACACCTAGGCTCCAAATCACTGAGCTAACTAGGTTCTCACTACAAATTTGAGCCAAAGGTAGCCCAAAGCGTTAACAAAAAACCACATTGGCTTGGACCACCAGGCTAACTGCATTCCTGCTTCAGATCCAAGCCAGGCTCTTGATCACTGGGCTGAGTTCCCACTTCGAGATCTGAGCCAGCGGTCATTCAGAGCGAATACTCCTTCAGAGATTCACACATACAGTTGAACTAATATTAGCACCAGACACAGAACAACACTGAGAAGAACACATCTTACCTGCATTACCCGACCGCACACAGACCGCTGTACCACAGAGGCAACCCAAGTCTCTAGTCCCTTTTGAAAGTTTAGAGCAACGAATGCCACCATATCAACAAGCTCCTCAGAACACCTGAAAGGCTCAGCTCCAGGGTGAAGAACAGGACACTGCTGATTCAAGCTCTTACTCGATTGTGTACGAGTTGGCAAGGATGCAAATAGATATATAATCCTTATATATTGTCTGTGACCCAAGGACTGCTTTTCTTTACATGCTCGTTCACCAAAGAGCGTCATGTAAGGTCTGTACTAAACGGCGGCTTTGCATGGATCTGCATAATCATTGCAAAATGTATGTGAAGACAATATCTTAAGAGCTACACACACTGAAAACTGTTCTCAAGGTGAGAAAATGAGGTCAACACATGAAGATAAACAGGTTTCATCCAGGCAAGGGATAGAGACACTTATTTCACTGGGTGACTGTTGTGTATTGTGTGTTATAAATGGAAGTCGAGTTGCATATGGAGCCAGCAGCTCAGCAAGACAAAGAAATTAAAAAAAAAAAATTCACAAAATCTATTGGAAGGAATACACAGCATAAGGGTATCTGGTATGACTATGGAACTGGTCTGGTGCATCAGAAGAGTGCAAGGGGATACATGATCTCTTTCACGTAGGAAGGAAGCTGTCTGTAGGTTTGCTTCATGAACAAACGATCCTAGTTAAGTCTAGCTGCAATGCACTAGAAGGGTTTTGGGTGAGCTTTTGCTTTTATGAATAATGACTTTACTTAAATTCAGGCTCTAGCTAGCAGGGGTGTGATGATTTTATTTTACAGGGAACCCCATTATTTCTGCTTGCAAACCCTTGCATTTTTGCTGACAGGCGCAGATGAGATCTCCTCATGCTAAGGGGAGGTGGTAGTGAGGTGCTCACAGCCTTGGGTTACTGAGGAACCATTCCACTTGTCCCTTGTGGCCCTCAAGAGGGTTTGTTAATGCTTCAGTTCTGAGCAAAGGATGCTGAGAAAGGCCAAAGGAATTATTAGGTGAGAGATTACTCCACAGAAGGCTTCAGAATTTGAGCCCAAAATGGTTTTGGTGCCTCTTTCTCTTGGACTCCACTGAAGAAAATCTCAGGCTAGCATAATACCCACCAAGTCTTTGCCACCTCCGGATCACCTGCTGCAATCTCACTCCCGGGTGTTTTATTTTGTAGAATGGCAGCTCTCCGGGGCTGGTGCTCAGCACACCGGGCAGTGCCGTATGTGCCATCAGTGCAAACCAAACAACAACGCTGAACCATTTCACGCTGGGAGCAAATGACTTCTGTGTGACCCAAAAGGAGTTACATTTGAGATGATGCGGTTCCTTCTCAGGCACCACAGTATCTGAGTAGAGATATGGCATAGGACTTTCCAAAGCACTTGCTCAGCATGGCCGAACTCCTCCCACTGAAATCAATGGGAGCAAACCACCATTTCAAAGTCTCATTTCAAAGCCTGAGCCACCAGCTGTGAGAGTCATTGACTCCTCCTAGAGGGCAGGAAACCACGCTTCCTGCATTTGAGAAAGGGACAATGGTGGGGCTGGCATTACTTGGCCCAAGTTTGCCAGTTACCTCTGTTCAAGGCTGGGATATGCCTGGCGTCCTGCAGCTGCTTCCAACCTGATGCTCAGAGTGAAATATTCAAGGGCACCTTGCAACCTCCTAACTCTGCTTCCCAGAGATCTGACAATAAACTTGCCATTGGCTTCAAAGGAAGCAGTGTTTAGACTGCTCCCAAGTGCTTCCAAGACCCTTCCCCAGCGGGGAGGAATGAATTGAGAGCACATCCCAAACTCCAGAAATCATTTTAGCCAGTCATGAGATGTAACATTCCAGGGAAGCCTGAAGGCACTGCCCAGCGAGCAAGCTGATGCTGTGACTAGAAATGGCTCGCATCCACTCCCTTGAGAAACCAGACAAATCAGGCCAACAGAAGAGATCGTGATAGCAGACAGTAAGAAGAGCTTTTTTTGCAAAGCTCTGCAGTTAAAAAACATACATATAAATAAAGAGAAAAGCCCCAGCATTTGCGGGCAATGTGTGTAATCTGTTGCATCCTCTGGTAGATACAGCAGTTTTACCATGACAAGCCATTCCCAGAGGGGAAGGGGACGAAGAGAAATACTTTATCAGCCGTGTACATATGTAAACCAGTACCTCATGCTGAAAAACAAAAGCCTCTTTTCTTTTGAATTAGAGAAAGGGAAGGGACCTTGCTGGCTGCAAGTGTGGAGAGAAATGACAGGCACAGAGAACTCTAATGTTATCACTGTCCTAATGCCCTAGGATAAACTTCCAATTCAATCCAACAGAAATAAAAAGGGATTCCCCTGTTTTTAATAACAGTCTTAAGGTTTTGGTTTTTTGTTGTTTTTTTTTAAATAGACAGCTTTTAAAATTATTCGAACAGTTGGCACAACTGGTTACAAAAGTGAACTGCTGACTGTCAGATTGTCAATTTAAACAGCCAGCTCCCCAGATTTCAACGCTGACAGGTTTGAGGTGAAGGAGATAATGTTCCAGCCTGAAATCCTCTGATTTAAAGGAGTTCCACAGGTGCATGGTGATTGACGTGTTGTTCACAAATTAAAAAAACACCTCGTCTTCCACCTGCGGATCCAAGGTGCTCTTTCAGGTTTAAAGAGGCTGGCTACTGGATCGGTGTCTGAAGCAAGAATCGGTCCTCTGGTTTAAAGGCATGGTGTAGCAAGAAGAGGACAACAAATGTGCTTAGCTCCTCTTGGCTGCAGAATACAAAAGTGGATGGAAGCCCCTCTATCTTTGTGTCCGTCAGCCGATGACCTGAAGGAACAGAAAAAAAAACAACATGTAGCATTGTTCCTTTCCATCCCTATTTACAAAACAGGACAAAATCTCCTACCACATCTGGTAGAGATCAGTATATGTAGATGTGCCAGAGGCAGGGACAGACTAAATGTGACCAGACCCATGTGCCAGCAAGCAGTCAACCTTTCTGATGGGGGTAAAGAGAAACAGACCCACTAAGTGAAGTTTCCAAAGACACAGAACCCTACGTGAAATGCCCAGTGACCATGAACACTGCTGTGCCCTGATTTCAGGGAAAAGTTTCAATACACTCAGAACAAAGATAAGCCAAAGGGATGAGGAAGAGAGAGGAAAAAAGGAGAGGGAATGAGTAAAGAGGGAGGGAGAAAGAGAAAGGAGGGGGAATGAGAGAGCACACGCGCGTACCCATCTGGGCAATGCATCACATTGAAATTGCCCCGCATTAAAAATTCACCAGCCAGTGAATTTTCAAGGGATTTGTAGTAATTAGATGACAAAATGCTGGCAAATCTCAGGCTTGCCGAAGATGTTACTCAGGGGTCAAAGACTCGACACTTTTGGCTGGGTAATTTGTAAGTGTCAATCACGCTCAGCCATCAGAGAGAAAGGAAAGATCTAACGGCTGAATTCTAACTAAGTCCAACATTCTTGCCTTCAGCCACCCCGTCTGCTTTCATCCCCCCTCGCTCCCGCCTTTATCTAATGCAAATGCAGCCGCTGCCTCTCGCAAGGGACTCAAGACACAGCAGTTTAAACACAGATTTCTTTTTTTAAACTTCCCGTTTTTGAAACCTAGATGCATGAAGTGAGCAAAACCTGCGCTGTTATTTTCCATGTGGCTAGAAAGACAACTGCACGGTAGAGTCACAACAGTCAGGCCCTGTCACTAGGGGTCTTTCCCTGGGCTGCCTAAGTCCCAATGTCATTTCACCTACTGGTGGAAGAACGCACAACTCCACATCAAGGCTTCCTAGAGCTGACCATCAATGAGCCCTTGGCCTGGTTCAGTAGCTGGCAAATCAGGATTTTCTCTTTTAGTCCCTTGCTACGTTCCTAGAATCCCTTTAAGGCAGCGGCCTCTTAGCCCATCCCTCGTCATCTCCCTGGTTCCTGGGAGAAAAGAACAAACCCAAGCATTGCGGCTGTAGTTTAATTTGCCTCACCTGACACTAAACCGAGTTTACTGGGCTGTCACTGAAGATCTAGGCACCGATCCTGTGACGGACTCCATGTCGCAGTCTCCTCATGCTCACGTGCAGGCCTGAACCAAAACGGGATGATCGCGCATGTAGGGGTTTGCTTGCATGGACCCTGAGGGTGTCAGTGAGCAAAGCCAGCAATAAACTCAGACTGTGGTAATCCAGGGAAAACTACAGCATACATGACACTCACCTGACCAAGACAGTAGGGAAAAGAGGGGAGGATTTACTCATTTTTTTTACTTCCTAACCAGGATGCCATTGAGTGAAATGCTCCCTTGCAAGAGACTTAGTCAGAGGTCAGACATTTGGGGCTCCAATAGATGCAGCAGATCAGTGGAGGCTTGTCCTGCAGACTCTTATGAGAGGGTCATGAGCTTTCAGTCCCCAGGTGATAGACCCAAAGCAAAAGTCATCTTGTTGCACTGTGTTTTTAAGTCGCACAACAGCCCTGCGAGAGGCATCAGCTTCATCTTACAGATGGGGAAATGCACATGTGAAAAGGTTTGAAGATTTGGCTTTAATGCGGATGCCTAAAGCGAAGCACCTAAGTCCTTATTTTGGCATCCACATTAAGTGGTCTGATTGTATCCACAACTTCCAATGGCTCTGCAGCACTTAGCAATCAAGCCAGACTTATTCAGGTGCCAACCGCTAGGCACTCAATTTTGAAAGTGTCAGTTTAAGTGGCTTGGACGAGGTCCCACCATTATCACCATGGCAAATCCTTACTGAAGGTAGCTCCTTTCAGATCGACCACCACCTGGAACAGACTCTAGCCAGGTCCTTAAGGTGGTCTGGCTGGATATTTAGCTTTTTACCATCACTGGAGATGTTACTGCACCACCAAAGCTTTCAGCGAAGGTCACACGTGGAGTTAATTTCTATCTTCATCTCCTACTACTGCAGGGGTCTCAAACACTTGGCCTGTGTGCTGCATGCGGCCCCTAAAGCTATTTTCTGTGGCCCACAATGACACAAGCGTTACTGATATTTGTAATATTTTATAAAAAGGTTTCAGTGGTGCGGCCCTCAGGCTAACATACTAACCCTCATGCGGCCCTTGTGGGGATTTGAGTTTGAGACCCCCGTACTACTGTAACCTCAAATTGCTCACACCACTTTGCAAGCCAAATATGACACAAAAAGGCTCTAGCAGAGCTGGACATAGGACCCAGGACTCCTAACTGTAACATCACCCGCTCTCTAGGGACACCTTTTGGTCTGTGGGCTTCAGGTTAGGGCTCTGCTGACCCAAATTTCACCCAAGTTCATGGAATCACCCCTGCCCTCTGATGGAATAACAGGCCTACAAGTCATAATTGCTTATTCATGCCATGTTTAAAGATACGAAGCAAAACTTTAATTGATTCACAAGAGTGTGCACACTTCTTTTAGACCACAAAAACCAGAGGATGTGTGTCAGTTGCATTCACTTCACCTATGTCATTTTCCACACTCTAAACCCTGTGGCTCACATTCATTTCCAGACTGCCAGTAAAGAAGGAAAAACAGGAGGAGCAGGAAAGTCTGAAGAGATGAAGGGGCAGGACTGTCATGAACACCCAGTGGCGAGTACCTAAGTCTATCCCTTTCACAGAGCAGAGGCTGTGCACAGTGGCACTTAAGATACAATCTGGCAGAACTGGGCTTATATAAGGGACAATTTGGGCTCCAAACCAACCAAGAGCTTTCCTGTGCGCACAACTAACCCATCAGTCCTCTCCCAGACAAGAAGATTCCAATTGTATAAGACAAAATTCCCAAAATACTAAGAAATCAGTCTCAAAAACAGCCCTTTTCCTCAATCCTTCCTCTGTGCTAAATTTTGTAAGATTCCACATGCTGTAGAAACACAAAAGCAAGAAAAATTCTCTTTGAAAATAACAGACATGCTTTATTTTTTCTTTTTGTTTAGCCATCTTTCTGAATCTTATCGTAGGATGGTGCGACTGTCATATCATTGATGACTCAGCCAAACAAGAGCCCACAGTAACGCCCTTTGTAAATGAGCAAAGGGAACAGGTAATGTCACTCTAGATTTCTTCAACTTAAAAAAGTAATTGAACTGCTGTGGAATGCTGCCCAACAACAGCGAAGAGTTGAGCTGGGGTTATTTTTTGCTAGCCCATAGCAGGATTACAGGTCTCCCAGAAACATTTAAATAGCATTCAGTGTGTCAGGGGCATTCAGAACTTCACAAAGGTTTCTTTTTTATTGTTATTTACATTGAAAGACAAACAGCTGAGCACGAAAAGTGCATGTGCTGACAGAGAAAGGTGGGCAGAGCTAAGGTTCTGCAGGGTATTTTATCTCTGCATTTTCCATACTTCTTTCTTTTTTAAGTGGAATGTTAACTTGAAATTTCTTGGTTTTCACCCACTTATGTTTTTAAACTACAACATTCTCCTAAGGCTATTTCCTACTGGTACGTTTTTAATAAATATTTACAACCTTAACTCAATGCAGTTTTGCTCTTGGGAATATGTGAAATATGTATCTGACCCCGCACATACACAGTGAGTGAAAGGGTCAAGGCACTACTGTGATATTCCACCGGTGGTCTGTAGCAGATCAGACCTTGGTTCCAGAGAGAGACACTCCAGCTGTACGGAAGCCAAACCATGGAATATCCTCTGTGTTCAAAATCTTTTAGGCTTCAGTTGGGCTAAATGCTAAGGATAGTTTTCAAAAGTAACTAGGTGATTTAGGAGCTTAAGCTGAATGAAAAGACTCTTGAAATCTCAATAAGACTTTGGCTCCTAGGTATCTACTTCACTTAGTCTGAAGCTCCTATGGCACATTGGTGGTTTTGGAAATGTTACCCTTAAAAACATGCTTAACTTTAATCACATGTTAGAGTCTTAACTGATACCAAAAAGATCTGAACATGTGCTTGAGAAAATGCTTCGCTGATCTACGGCTCTGACCTCCTGGAGAAATATTTGTCCATGGAGGCAGTAGTGACGTAACGTCGGCATATTCCTTTGCAGTCACAGAAGAAGGGCTCAGGACCCAAGTTTAGGTATGACGAAGCAGCAACGATTCTCAAGCTCCAGGAATGGACAGATTGCACAGTGCCTTAGCCCAATGCCTTCTCCTGTCTGGCAGGGACTAGGATCAGCTACTTCGGAGGATGCTCCCAGAAACCTTGTAGTAGATAACTGTGGAACATCCTACATATGGAGTAAGTTCCACCATAGTCTCTGGCAGACATTGATGTATGTTCTGGAACAGGCGGATAGCCTAAATTTTTTTTTTCCTAAGGACCCTAAGTCATATTGTACTTCACATGCCCCCCCCACCCCACCCCAACATTACAACAGTCCACTGAAACCCTTCACTCCTCACACCCTTTCATTCTTACCATCACATCTTGACAAAAGATAATAGAGCAGGGCTTAAAATCTAACAACAGAGACAGAGTCACTGAAGTCCATCTAATCCAGGCATCTTCTCTACAACAAAAGCCAATGTCAGATGCTTCCGAGCAAGGAAATCCCCCAACATCTCCTATAAAAACACTCACATGTGCCACAAGGTGCTAAGGAGAAAGTCCATCCTCAAGGCAGTCTCTCAGTTCGTGGATGGTTTTATAGCCTGGGGCATGAAGATGATACCTCATGTAATCACACCCTTGTGGGAAGCCAAATGCTAGCTTCATTTACAAGTTTAACCTGTTATTAAAAATATCACCAAGATGTTTCACTCAGCAGTATCCTGCCTCAGTGAGTTCCTCAAGTTAAAAAGGAAAGTTGTTTTAGATGTGATGATCTGTTTTATATTTATTGCCACTGAATGCCCTTTGGTTCCTTTATTATAACAGAGCAAATGGGGGCAACCAATTAGCCTCTCAGCATAATTCCTTATTATACACAGGTATAAATGATCTCAGCTCCTCTTACTCACCTTTCCAACGACACACTTATGGTTATAAGCAGCGCTGTGTGCAATCATTTACACGCTATCTTTGTTAAACCTTGTGCCCCAGCGTTACTCTGTGATGGCGATCTATTGCAAACTGCTCAATTGCTTAGAAGCAGTGGACATGCAGAACAACAGGAGGGGACAGAGACGCAGACATGAGCTCTCATATTCTGCTTCTGCCACACCATCAGCGTTCACTGCCACAGTCTGATGTACTCACCACCTCATGGTCCCAAATCCTGTATTCTCTCTGACTGGTCAAGGTAACAGTAAGCAGAAGAAAGGAGAAACCACAACTGTTAGCAAATGGAGGGGAACAGTGCAGGACAAGGGTTCTGGACCTCCAATATTTCTTTAACTTCTCTTGTGCCATGGGGAGATACTCAGCCTCCTAGAGTCAGTGAAATTATAGTTCCCCGTGTCTCTCTTCAATTTAAACACACAGGAAGAAATCTGTGTGGAGGGCCATAGTTCATTGGTTTGCTAGGGGATAAAAGCATGAGCCATCTCCAATCTTTCCTTCGGAGTTCATAGCTCACCTATGGCTGGATCTATAAGGTGGTTTGCGAACATGGAGGTTTCAAGATTACTAGTCGGCCTGGATATCTTCTGGACCTGCTCAGAGCTCTGCAAGCCCAAGAGGCTGGTGTGCTAGAATACTCAAGGCAGATTACAATAAGTGGGATATTCAGGGATAAGAATCAGGTTGCCATTGTTTCCTTCTGGACTGACTGAGCTGTGCAGCGCCTCTACCACTAACAGAGACAATCCAGTGGAGAGTACAGGACACGTCTGCTGGGCCTACTGCAGAGGCATGCACCCCCAAAGCTGGGCTTCTTAAAGAGTTGGACAGATTCAAACGGTCAGGACAGAACACACGCCTTGCTTCCCCAAACACACTTTCGCACTGAAATCAACAACAACATCACTTGACAAATTTTAAGGCCAGAAAGGACCATTTGTCTCATTTAGTCCACCCTCCGAGAAAATGCAGGGTAATTTAAACCTAGACTCGCTCCTGCTTCATTTGGTGTGGGTTAGTGTCTTAAATGCTTCCCATTCTTGTGGATATCAACTCCAACACATAATCCTTCTTTCCCTGCATCCACTCCCCTCTTTGAGTGTCTACTCTCAGAAGCTTTAATGTGGAGCTATACGTTCTATAGCCAGGCTACTTCTTGCAGCACACTATGTGCTAAAGGACAGCACCATTGTAGAGGGGAAGGGAGGGCTTTCTACCTTGCCCTGCTGAGAATACTGACTTCACCCTGAGAACGGCAACTCAATGCTAGACCTCACTCTAACACAAAGGGGCCACAGCACCTCCAGTGTGGATGCTGAAGTGAAAACCTGAAGGCACTTGCTGCCGATAGCCTCCTAAGGGATGTTAAGATGTCTGCTCTCCAAACTCGCCCCTTCTGTGTCCATGCCTTGCTGACAGATTTTTTATGCTACTTCATCTGCGTACAGCTCTGGTTTGCATATTTCACTGATTCAGGTCACATTGTGTACACATATGCCTCAGCCAGTGTTTGTTGAAATTCTCTCTACTTCTCTCCCAGTTCCAGTTTGGGGTGAAAGCCTTCCTTATTAGCCAATTTGGATACCCATTTACTGTGAATTACTGAGCCTGATTATTATTCATGAATGGATAAATCTGAAATCTTAGTCTCTGCCATGCGATTTTTCTCCCTCCTGAATGCATATATTTAGGGAAAATAGGAGGCAGTCTCCCTCCCTCCCTCACACACACACACACCCCGCGCTATATGAGGCTTGGAGGGGCTTTAAACAGGGGGATGCTGTGAGGGATGCTTTAAACAGAGCAGGAATGGAAACTGGAAGTTAAGATGCAGAGAACCACCACCCCCCAGGAGCTCAGAGAATTGGAGTATTTCAGCTGCTGGGTGCAGGAGATTTAAGATGACATTGCAACTCAATGCACGCAGCACCAGTTTACAACACTGAGAGTGAAAGTCCGATGTGGTAGGAGTGGTGCAGGGCTGCCATGCAATCTTCTATAATTGCGTCCAGGTTCTCCAGCAGGGGAGGTAGAGGGACTTTAAAATGTAAAGGGCATAAATAATGATGAAGGAACGTAATTACTAGCTAAGGAATGAGTCCAAAATGCTACATTAACAAAACAAAACAGAAAACCTCACAAAGTAATCTCAGCCCACCTGCAAACAGCAGGGACTTGTACTACACAAGCCACAATAATAATCATTACAGCATGCAGTAGTTTCAAGTTGGACAGCTACAAGATATTTTAGGGATGGGGAAACTGAGACAACAAGGTTAAGTGACTTGGCTGAGGTCATGCAGTGGAATTATGGCATAGCTGAGTCTTGTCTGGCACCCTTGCTGGTGGGCCACATGGTCTGAGAGGGCTTTCTTTAGTAATCACACAGCCCTTGATAACATCATCCTACTGCCATATCTTCTAGCTGTCCTTGCAGTCAAAGGGAATGAAGGAGGCAGTATGGCCTAATGGACAGAGCACTGGGCTGGGGACCAGGGTTCTATTCCTGGCTCTGCCACTGACCTGCCAAGTGACCCTGGTCAAGTCACTCGCCCCCCCACCAGCCCCAGTTTCCTCATCTGTAAAATGGGGATAACCCTCCTGCTTGAAATCTGTTGGTGAGGTCAGGAATTATTACTATTATTCTGAAACAGAACCCTCTAAGGGGAGGATAATATCACAGGTTCAATAACTGACCTTCAAAATAGTTTGGTAACTTCAGCTGCACACACACGCTTGAATTTGTGATTATCGTCATGGCTACAGGAAATCTGGCAGCCTGGGCTGAACCCTGACAGCTGTGCACACAGATTGGGGTATTTGCACTCCCCAAAGGCCTCTACTTTGGAAAATCAGGTGCAGGGTTGGCAACTGCTTTCACAATCCAGTGGTACCCCACATGGACGAGACTGCGTGGGATGTGAGCTTGCCACTGAGAAACGTGTAAAAGGGGCTAAACTAAAGTGAGCGACACTGCTACTTTTTCCTTTGTGGGTTAATGAGCAAAGGTGGCAAGGTTACAAAGAAGATGACAATTAGCTCAGGAATAGAGAGATTACACACACACACACCCTTGCAAGAAGCTGGGTGGAGCTCAGATGCAGAAAAGACAGTGAGCACATCATATCAATATGGCAAGACACGCGTTCTTCCCACATCCCCACCATCTACCGCAAATAGTTACACTTGCTCATTTCTTGAATTCTGCCTATAAATGTAGGTAGGGTCTTGTGACAGAATACACCCCTCGCATACATTCCCTACATACTGTACCTTGCAAGGTTGCAACTAAGAACTTGTAATCTGGTGCTCAGTACTGTCTTAACCGACTATGCATGGCAATACTGCATGAGAAGTTAAGATTCCCCAATACATTAAAACACACATAGCACCAAACTGATCCAACAGGCCTGTTTTGAACAATGTTAGCTATGCCTTATTTTGCATTTAAGCAGTAAACAGTCATTAACCAGATAGGGAAAACAAAGGAAATTGGGGGGACAGGGACAAAAGGGAATATCCTTCCACACAGAGTCTGTCTCCTAGTTCCAAACTGGAAACATTTTTCAAAAGGAGACAAAAACTGTAAGAGGAAGAGAGGCAAAAACCCCAAGACATGCCCTCCCCATGCCTTCTCTACACCTGAGAAGACAAAAGGAAATGCCTGTTGGGACTCTGATGGAGAGTGTTTCATCAGCAATCTGCTGGAACATGGGATGAGACAGTTTACTTTGAAACCAAGATCTTTTTAAAGTAGATGCTAGAAAGCATTTTATCTTTATCTTTTCTTGTAACCATTTCTGACTTTTATACCTTGTTACTTGTACTCACTTTTGTGCTCTCTTTTTAGTTAACAAACTTGTTTTACTGGTTGATCCAATCCAGTGTGTTTAAGCTGAGGTGTTTGCGTGACTCTCTTTAAGGTACCAAGCTGGTATACATTGCACCGTTGAGGAGAGCTTGGAGACCCCAGGACGTACATTTCTGGGGGAAGTTCTGGAACTGGGAGTGCGTTGGGGTCACCATGCAGTACAACGAAGGGTGAGAACGCCATAAGGCAAGTTGGCAGGCTCCAGTTACACACAGACACTCATAGTGCGCCTTGCAGGCTGTTTGTGAGTGGCTCAAGAGGGAGCTACTGCAAGAAGGCTTTATAAGGCACTCAGGATTGCAGGACAGGGGTAACAGCCACTCGCTGGTCTGGCTTGTGCCCCAGTAGGTTCAGTTAGTCAGGCAGCTGCTGGGTCACCAGGTTCTCCCTTCACTAAAGTCACAGCCCAGAGCAACTAAAAGCCACAAGGCACGCTCTGGTCAGGGCAAGTTTATTAGAAACTGGATAAAAAGTGGGAAACAGCACAGCAGGCTAGATACTAGCTCGATGTCTATGTGCAGATGGCAGGCTATACCCTGAGCCTTCCCTTCTGTCTGACTATGGATTGGATCAGAGAAACCCCCCAGATCCGGGCCAAGATTTTCCAGGCGTGGCTAGTGATTTTGGATGCCCAATTTAAGTTGAAGAGCTGAGCAGCTGCCCTATAAAATTCACAACCCTTTAAGATGTCACAAAAAACTGGGGCATTCAAAAATCACTGCTGGAAATCTGGGTGGATAGATTTACTGATGTGTGTATCAAACCAGTTTTGTTTTTGTCCTGTAGCAAGCACTGCTGCCACAGAGGCCCAAGAGAATGGACAGCTATACATTGAAGCTTTGGTCTACTAAATTACAGTACTTTCTCTAACATTGTAAAAAGGCTGTGCTGTAATAAAGTCCTTATTCCACTGGAAAGAGTCCCACTTAGTTGACAACATTGAGGCTACACAGCGCACACACAGGTCAGGTAGGGCCAGATTAAGGTGGCACTTGAAACTCTACAAACTGTCCCCTTATCCTTAGGCCTCAAAACACTTGAGTCTATTTACCTGAGGTCCTTAGCTGGCCCCTCTTACCACAGCACTTCAGAGTCTTTAATGAGAGGGGAAATGCAACAGCCATAGCAGGTGGAGAATTTATCCCCATTTTACAGATGGGGGGGACTGAAGAACAGAGACACTAAATGATTTGCTCAAGGCCACGAGGCAGAGTAGGGACTTATACCTGGGTCTCCCAAATCCCAGACTAGCACCCTAACCACTGGGCCATACTTCTTTCTCTGTATTTATGTGCATCTCTAATAGAATCCACTGTTACATATTTTCTCTATGACTTTGGATACACCTGTGTAGAGTCCTCTGCTATTGCGTACTTCAAAGGTAGTCCATAAAAGTCATTTGCATACAAGGCGTGCAGTGAATTTTATTCTTTGCTGTGCAGTCCCTCAGCTCTGTAGTATCCAAGTACCTTCTGGTAGTACATTAAGTGACATGACTAACACCGGTCTATGTGGTTTGTTTCTGCTCTCAACCTGAATGGAGAACCACGCCTCATGCACTGCCAGGTTACAAGACCATCCCCTTATAAAGTGGTCCGGAGCTGAAGGATGTTATGGTGTGTAATTTGAAAGGGGCACCCAGAGAAGAAGGATGGAAAAGTAATGTGACTCTCTCATGTCACCTGAGCTGTGGTTTTCCCAGTCCTCAGCCAAAAGGGGCAGGCATGTTGCCGGCAGCTTTTCCCACTAACTGTTTGCCCGGAGGTTCTATCTGGGAATTTTTAAACAGCAAAAATAAACTTTCGCTTGAGGAACAGGAGAGTTGTGGCTTAAATTTCAATGTCTTATGATTTCATTAATTCAGATTTCCAGAAAGAACAAGGAAATCAAGACCTGAGGTGAAATCCTGGCTCCACTGACATCACGAGGGTCAAGATTTCATTCCTGATATTTATAATATTACAGACAAGGGACGGAGGGCGTGCTTGGGAATGGGGTTCAAAAGGCTTGAGGGAAGTTTGGTATCTTGGCTGCACCGAAATTCAAAAAAAACCAAGGAGTCGTGTGGCACTTAAAGACTAACATTTATTTTTTGCATGAGCTTTCGTGGGAGAAAATCCCACTTCGTCAGATGCTTTGAAGCATCGTGGGAGAAAATCCCACTTCGAATGATGCTTCGAAGCTTTTGTGGAAGAAAATCCCACTTCGTCAGATGCTTCGAAGCATCTGACAAAGTGGGATTTTCTCCCACAAAAGCTCATGCGAAAAATAAATCTGTTAGTCTTTAAGTGCCACATGACTCCTTGGTTTTTTTTTGCTGGACTAGACTAACATGGCTATCCCTTTGGAAATTGACTGAAATTCAATCCTTTTCAAAAGACTAGGAGGCTCACCTAGTCTAACCTCCTGTATGTCCCAGGTCAAAAAAGTTTCCCACACCAACTTCTAGGGCAGATCTTTTGGGCTGTGGGGCTCTTTGGAAATCACAGCCTTCAAAATCATCTTTACAAGGAAGCATAAAAGGGGATCAATCAACCTTTTCCTTATTGACGTTCACTTTTAAACCAGGAAACAGGACCAGAAAACTCCCACATGGGGCCAGAATCACAGGCATGCTTACTGCATGGACTTCAGGAAATGGGGCTGACTGTTAATCTGGAATTCTGCAAACAGTTGCAGTGTCTCCTTTCTTCCCACCCTCTCCCATCTACAGTTACCTTCTTCCCAACACACAACCAAGCCAGATTTTTAGCTGATGTAAATCAGCAGCATGCCACTGAATTCAGTAGAGCTATGCCAATTTACAGCAGCTGAGGATATAACCAACAACATGTAATTTGAATATACATTTATTTGTTGTGTGTCTGTATAGCACAGCACAAGAGGATCTTGTTCCAGGACTGGTGCTGCAGACTGTGGTCACAAAACAAATAATAATAATTCACAGCCCAAATAAACACATTAAGATGGAGTCAGGTTGAGAACACACCTAAGGTTAAAAAGCAACATGAGGGTAATTAATGATAAGGAACGTTAGAAGAGTTTGTGTTGTTTCATCATTAGGGTCAGCTGAGACCAAAGGAGTGCTACATTTCTTCAAAATTTCATTTTAACTCAAACTAATTAATGGATATACTTGGACATTCTCAGAAAATGAGTAAGTGCTATAATCTGAGGGGCAAGTTGCATGGTTTTTTCAACAAAAGAGGTTGAATCCTTTTTCTAAGAATAGAAATCAGCTCACACCTCCATAATACTCTCTCTCTCTCTCTCTCTCTCACACACACACACACACACACACACACACACACACAGCCAAGATCAATGCCTACTTAACAATACCCAGATAAACACACATATACCTGTATTTGATATGTACATACATGTAAAAACCTGCCCTACCAACATTAAAGAGATTCATTTGAAACTAAATTGTCTGAAAAATTGGCCAACGTCAACTGCTGGACGAGATAAGTATCATTAAGGGAAAAGAAAGTCGTCTTTTCTTTCAAAGAGGAAGGATCGGTGCACCAATGGGGAATAACATGTTTTAAAACATATCAAAGGGTTAAATTAATTTTCATTAAAATTTAAATGTGAGAAGCCTCCCCCCCACCCTGTGCCTCTGAACGTTTGACTGGCAACCATTTCATATTTCAATCTCGGCAGAACAAATTGAATTAGATGTTGAAACCAAACTCTGCTCTGTTCTCTAAAGCCTACATGCTCTGCTTGTGTTAATCCCTTTCATTGCTGCTACAGAGCACAGAGACGCTCAGCAAGAAATCTGCCCTGCCATAAAAGACAGTAAGAAAAGAAGGGGGGAAAACCCAACCCAATAAACCCACAAGCCCACAAAGCTTTACTTAAGTTGTCTTCCGTGTATGCTTTAGAAAGACTGGAGTCAGAACCCCCACTTTGACCCCACCACTGCTTATCAACAGAGTAGAAAGGATTGCAAGAATTATCGTTTCTCTACTCCTCTGTTCAATCTCTAACCATTTTATACATAACTTTCTGAGAATCATTTAAAATGAACCTTGGTGCTCTTAACCAGAATCTCAGCTTAACTCTTATTTGGCTTCTCCTCCCCCTCTCCCTCCGCTTGTAGTTCTCATGTCCAAATATGCAAATTCCATCCAAAGAAATCAAAAGATGCATCTCTTTCCAGACCTGTCATCTAAATTTCATGCAGTGAAATCATAATACTCTGGGTGACCTCATGGCCATTCTGAAACCAATAATAGGCCTTTGCTTGTTTCTTCCTCCCAAATGGCATAGTAGATAGAGGTAAGATGGATTAATGGACTGAGTGGGAGTCAGGAATTTCAGGTTGTTATTAATCATTTTTATTGCTGTAGCACCTAGGTGCTGCTGTCAGGATTCAGATCCCATTGCGCTAGGAGCTGTACAAACTCACAGCAAGAGGATGGTGCCACCGACTGAAACAGCTTCCAATCAGTCTTCGTCTTACTGATGTGGACACTCCACATTAACTTTTCCAGGTTTCTGCTTACCCTTTTACAAGATAAGGACAATTCCCTTCCTGCCTCTTTAAGAGGGCTGGGAAAAATTAATGTTTGCACAGTGCATAGTACTGCATAAGGGCCAAGTAACCATCTAGCGCACTAGTCTTTCTTTCTCCAGTGCACAGATAAGTTTAAATCTTGGGTGTGGATGTCAAACAAAAGTAACTTTGCCTGTTATGCAGCAGATTTTTGGTCAAGTAACAAAACCATCAATGCAGTTAACAGATTCATAAATTCCAAGGCCAGCAAGGAACCATGCGATCATTTAGTCTGACCTCTTGCATAACACAGGCCAGAGAACTTTCCCTAAGTCATTCCTAGAACAGATCTTCTAGGAAAACATCCAGTCTTGATTGTAAAACTGCCAGTGATGGAGAATCTAACACGACCCTTTGCAATATTATTCCACTGATTAATTACTTCCACTCTGAATTTGTCTAGCAACAACTTCCAGCCACTTGATCACGTTAGACTTTTCCCTGCTATCTGAGGAGCCCATTATTAACTATTTCATCCCCATATAGGTACTTCTAGACAGCGTAGGTCTAGTGGAACATGACTGGAACAGCAGGAAATTAAAGGTCTGATGACAGAACTTTTCTGTGTCCACCAAAGACTGGCATGGCAGAACACTACGGATCAGGACAGAAGTGCATGGGGAGTGCTCTGCATATTACCTGACTGTGCTATTCTTAGCCCAAAAGCAGTGCTAGCTGTCTTTCCTCCTCATGCTGCTCCTTCCCTTCCTCCATCTCTCCTTCACTTGCTCCCTTCTCAAAAGGAAGATGTTAACAGCAGTTCTCTCTGGAGGCATCCTTACATTAGAGCCATTCTGGAAGGACAAATGCTATCTCAAGGCCCTGTAGTTATTCCAGACGCATGGCAGGAGGCAGACAGTTATTTAACCAAGACTGGATTATTCCTATGGTCATTGAGCCACCTTTCCTTTTATCAAAAGAGCCCTGATGCTGTGCCTGCTTCCGTCACAAACGGGAGCCAGGGAAGGCAGACGTATTAGAAAGGTTATTGGTCAGCTGCGGGCCCAGATACGTTTTAAGTCACCATGCATGAGGCCACCACTGTTGTGGGTTTAACAGAAGTCCAGTAATAAGTAAGGTTATGAGCATCCTACTGCTAGGTGTATTGGTAAGTCTTGCAACAATAGCAAGATCACAGAGGAAAACAGCCTCTCTCACAGTAATACACCTCACACACAAAAAAAAACACATGCCACAGAGTCGGTGGCCTATCTGTGCACACAACAGACAGCTCTGAGGACGCAGCTTTGACAGAAAGAGGGTGGGGGAACCCTTCCCTTCAAAATGTTAAAGCTAGATAGGGCAAAGCAAGAGAAAAGGGGGAACACCCACCACTGTCTAGGAGAGTAGATGAACCAATTGGCCTTACTCATCCTGGGACATGTGGGCAACCTCAAGAGGTTGATGAGCTGGTGCCTGTCCTGACCTGTTCTACTCACACAGCACAAAACACTTTCAAAAGTGCGTATGTGGCTTAGGAGCCTCATTTTCACTGTAAGTTAATGGAACGTCAGCTCCTAAATCATTTGCGACTGAAAATTTCAATCAGCATGTCAAGGCCTAGCTCACTCCTTGGCTGGGTTTTGCTTCACCGCCAGAGAAAATAACCCACAGCCATGGCTTCTGAAGTCACTCTGGGAAAGAGGGGAATTGGCTCCATTGTAGGTGGAAGAAATTCAGAATGACTCAGGCTTCCACTGGAGTCAAAGTTTTCATCCTGTGTGCTGCCCTTGGCAGCAAACAAGTCTGTCACAGAGGGTCTGCGCTGACTGAAGTCGCTTTTGTGATGGATCCGTGCAATGACCGTACGTAACTCCTCACAGACTTGCCTGCTCACAAGCCTGGTAAGTTGCCGTTGATTCTTGGGAGGAGACAGGCCATTGGTGTTATCCCGTTCTGATGGCACCAGTTCCCAAAGTCAATGACCTTGAGGCAGAAGAGCGAGGCTTGGGAGCCCCCTTGCTTGGTTATATAGCGGATTGCTGGCACACTGTCTGTGATGATCTCCTCTGCTGCGTTTTGGGGGAGAAGCAGGAATGGCGCACAGGCCACTAAAATGGCCAAATTCCAGGAAGCACACATGCAGCCCAGTCTGTTGGGAACCAGGTGACCCAGATTTGCAGGTGGATCCAGGTGACTTGGATCTACCAGGTGATGCCAGTGAGTTTTTCAACCTGTCTCTGATGCGTCCGTGATCAGGATCTTTGCTGGGGAGGGGACTGAGAAGGAGAATCCTTTTCAAGTGTTTGCGGGTTTCAGCCACCAAGTCAAGTCAGTAGTGAGGAAATATAATACTACCACCTTCTTGGTTACCAGATGTTTCACCAGAAAACAGGCTGCCCTGGGCCAGAGTTCAGGGAATGCAGGTGAATCTGGCAAGCGGCATGATATACATGCTGAGGTGGCCAAAGGACTTAGTAGCATCAATGGCTCCAATGCTGGGGTGATCAGCACCAACGTAATCAGTGCCAACTGCGATTGGGGTTTGCTTGCTGCCTTTCTTCTCACTGCTAGACCTCAGCAGGGGGTCACTTGCTGAGGGAGACCAAATGTGTTCCTAAGAGAAGGATGTTTCCGGGCTGAGGTGACATGTATTAACTGCTCGAGCCGGTGAAGTGCGAGTCCTGTCCCTTTCAATGCACAAGTCCTTGAGAAGAACGACTTGTGCACCCAAGGATCCAGCAAGGATGCGATGCCTGCTGGCATGGGACAGTGCCCCCTGACTTCCTTTCTCTCTTGTTTTCAAAATGTTCCATTTTAGAGAAACTGAAGAAAACCAAGAAAGACTCTTCCCCAAATGAACAAGTTTGAAGCTCAGGAAATAGTAGGTCAGATGGTTGCCAGGACCCATGTCACTGCTGATGGTGGTAAAAGAAAAGACACACAACTCTTTATGCCTTCACATCTGTGCTTAAGGTGGCACAGGGCACATGTGTAACCTTGATGGTCTCTAACACTCCAAAAAATCCAAAATGCCACCTACTACATGGCTGTACGGAGAAGGCGGAAATTCAGCCACGTCCAGCCACCCATGCTGAAGAAGAATTTATGATAAATCTGCCCAGTTAAAACAAAAAAACCACCTCTGCAAACACACAGTTACCCATAGAAACTCAGCAACCAAAACCCTCACCACGTGAGTAGAATATTAAGTTAAACCTGACACTGCAGAGGAAGGCTGGAATTAACACCAAAGGCGAACTGGGCTGGCTGAATCTGTCCCCCAAAACGTAAGCAAACACGCTTAAGGAATCTTTAGCACCTGCTATCCTTACTTGTGTCACTGGCTGTGGCACTAGTGCTGGGTAAGCATCTCCGTGCAGGATCATGGACTCAGGAACGAGAGGGCCGGGGAACTACAACCTGCAGCTGCAGGCACAGAAAGGTGCAGCACCAGCTTCCTATTATTAGCTTGCAACAGTTCGCTGTTCCACCCTCCCTAAATCCTCAGGACTGTCCCTCCTATCGGTGCCCCAAGATGTGGAACGGTACAGAGACGGGGCGAGTTGCATAGCACAGAGGGAGCAGTGCCAAGCGCCATTCAAGGCAGCATGACCAAGATACTCTAAGTAGCTTACCAGTCAAAGGAAGAAGGCAGTACAACAACCAGAATCCTATTACATGCCACTTTGGGCCGAGGTGGCTTTTGTTTTGTCACAGTGTTTCCACTTCCATCCTATTTTGCCAGCGAATTTAGTCCTGCTGACAAGTGCCAGGCCAACAAGCTTCTCTCTCCACAGAGCACGCATCTCTGAGCACTGACAAAGGCAGGGCACTAACATGCTGGCACATCGGGATACCTGGACAGCACGTGGGGCACAGCAGCTTGCTGTCTGTCCCCCTCCATCTCTGGCTGCTCTGCTGAGACAGCCAGAGGTTCCAGCTAGAGTTCACTGAGACGGCATGGTGGCTACCCATCCGCGCAGAAACTGGACTGAGATCCTAGTCTCATTTCAGACCTGCCAGCCACGGGTGATGACTTCACTCGCTGCAAACCAGGCTGATTTCAAACCTGTGACTCCAGAGAGGACGGGCTCTGTGCTGCAAACCCCCCAGGCTAGCCAGTCCCCTCCAAGCCCTCTCAAGCAGGTTTTAGCGGGTGACTGAAGAACATCCTGGTGGTGTCTGAAGGGCACAGTTGTGTTCGGCATCTCAGTGACCCTGAGGTGCCCAGTCCCTCCAGACTTGAGCAAGGCAGTGCAAGTCACTGGTGGCGATGGGGAAAGGAGACTGCCAAACCACTCAGTTTGTGGTGCCAGCTGCTGGTTGACTGCCAAACAGGCTCTTTTGGCGGCCCATCCATTTACTCAAATGGGGGAGGTGACAGAGAATTTGCTATTCTCCAGCTCCACTAACTTTCTCCACAGAGCCCCTTTGAGGGGCAGCACATAAAGCCAGCAGTTTGGTGATCAAATTCCTCTGAAAGCTCAAGCACAGCAGCAGACATGGACCTGATTTCTGATCCATCTCCCCAAGATCGTTGCCAAAAACCCTACAACTGGTGAAGGGCTCAGAGGCCTCAAAAGATGTGGAGAGCTGCTCTCAGTTAATGGAATCTACAGCCTTTGAAGTGGCTGTCTGGTAAGTGGGAGTCCTGACTGCTAGGGCCTTTCCCCAGCTCCGCAAAGGACCTGCCATGAGCCCTCAGCCATGACGCTTACTGCTTGGTGTGGGGCTTAATGTTTCTGAAGTGCTTGCGGAAGTGTGGATGAGAGTCTAGAAGTCTATGGGAAGTCTAGATAAGAGAACTAGGAAAGAGTAGGCATTGTTTTCACACTCAAAGGTAACCTGCCCTTTCCTTCTCCAAGACCTGCCACCCACTGCAGCCCAAATGCACATGGTGCCTTGCAAAAGACCAGACAAGCAACAGGTTGCAAGCTCTGAGTTTCCATTGAGCTGATCATTTTACCATTAACCTGCATCCTCCCAGTCTCCATGCCCATTTGTCTTTCTAGACGACCTGTTGTGCCCGGTTTGACAAAGACTAACTGAGCCAGAGACTCCCTTTTTTATACAGCACCTGGCATGATGGGACTCTAACCATTGGCTAGGGCTCCTAGGTGCAACCATGGCAGAAATCATAATAAAATAACTGAATTTCAAGAGGAACCGACCCCACCCTGCATGGAAAACATACCCTCAGATGCCAAACAGCGGGCGTTCAGCCTGCTAGTTGTCCACATCGTCATCCCCGTCGTCCTCCAGCTGCTCCAGGATTTCATCCAAAGCCACAGCACGCTTCTTCTTCTTTGGGGAATCTGTTCAGACCCAGATGGCAGGGGACAGAAGACAAAGAAAATTAAAAAAGATATGCACCTGCACCTGCACCCCATTGCAAACAGAGGAGCTTCCTCAGCCCCTGCTCTGTGGGCTCTGCCTGTGCTGAGCACTGTGCACCCCTGGCCCCCACCATGTTCAAATGCCTCAGAGCCTAGCACGGCCCCAGCAGGGATCAGAACGCGGGCATTCCTGGCTCTCTGCCCTCTACTCAGATCACATCTCTCCACCCCTGAGCTTTCTAAGAGCCCAGCCAAATGGGCCTGAGAAGGCCGAGAGAGCCTGAATCCCAGCCTCTCCTCCTGTGGGGTCTGGGGCAGGTTGTGGAAGCTTCCACACTGCTCCTACTCTTCTGGGTTTGTCTCTGTAGCAGCGGGAATGGCGGGGCAGGGCCAGAGAGGGCTCCTGTGGGTCTCCGTCCCTTTCTACTTCCTGCTTTGCAGATTGCGTGGGTATTACGGGAGGAGGCAACAGCATCACTGATCAGCCCCCTTTCTGTCCTCTGGTGAAGGAGGGCACCTGCGCCCTATGGTGCAGGGTCTGATGTCATGTGAGCCTATCAGAGAGACTCCCTGGTCACAGGGAGATGAGAGCACATGGACGGGGAGCAAGGCAACCAGTAGCCTCCCCACCTGGATGAGATGCCGAAGAGGGAAGCTGGCTGCCCAATCTCCCCCAGGCCATACACACCACCATCTGAGCGGTGCCTCATTAGCTCCCTTTCCCCCCACTCTAGCTCTCCTGAGCACCTTGTCTTATAGCCCTCAACTATCATTTGCTTCTTCGTAGTCATCAGGCTCCGGCAGCACACAATGGCCTCTGAAAATTGAATTTGCAGGGAGGTAATGGGAGCTGTGGCAGCCGGAAACCGAAGGGCAGGTGCGGCAAAGCATGAACTAACTGGCTGTCACTCTCTTGGCAGGTGTTAACGACGATGGGGAGGTGCCATGGAGATGCAGCCTGGTTTAGACCCGCTCCCCAATAAGGGGTGCTCCCTTAGGCTAGGGGTTCCTGGGGTGACAGCGATACATTGCCTGCAAAGTCAAGGAGAGGTGTAACCCCTTTCCTGCCACAGTGCTTTGTTTGGAATCAACCGTCCCACAGTTTTAAAGAAATATGCAGGGGCATTCCTTGCAGTACCCACTCCTTTGATGCACCCTGATCTTTTAAATCCGTTTATAAAGGAGCACATCTGTGGGCACTTAACCGCCTCCCCTCCTCCAGTATTCAAGTCAGGACCAGCACTGCCAAGGAGCCTGATCCCACCCCCATTTGTTGGAGGGGGAGGTGATCGATCCACCCAGGACAGAGCTACATGCTACATTTGGGGTATGAGCCCATGTGTGCACCTTGACCAGCAATGTCCACTCTGACGCACTGGTTTGATTTCAAATGTTATCCGTGCCTCAAGTTGGGTTGCTTAGTTGTGGTTTGTCACATAAACCACAAAGTATTTTTCTACCCCCACCTTGGATCACAGCACCAGCACCTCTGGCATGAGCTCCTTTGAGAGCAGCTTTCTGAGAAGGTGAGACACGGGGGATAACCCCTTGAGCAAATGACTGCTGAAAATGAACCCAGAGAACAGCAAGCGTAGCCAGGGAGAATTCATGTCAAGCTCCAGGCAAGCATCCATGACAAAAGTATTGCCCGGTGCAAAGACAACAGTGCAAGGGGGGCCTTTAGCCATGTTCACTGAAGACGGTGTTGCAAGGAAAGATGGACAAACTACACCCCGCCCCGTGAGAAGCACACCTCCACACAGAGAACAGCTGTTTAAACCCTGCTCTCAGACATCAAAAGCCTCACTGGGTTTCTCAAACAAACAAACATACCGTAGGACTGAAGAAAGGTGTAAAATAAATAAATGGAACAAGCTGTGCATTTTCTTTTAGTGTTACAGCTGCTGCCAAAGATAAACAACAAGGAAATGTCACAAAGCATCAATACAGAAGAAATTAACCTGACAAAAGCTCACACCCCCCGTTTTCCCCTTAAACAATTCTGCATTTTTTTTTGGAGTTCCCAGCTAATGATTTTATTTTTCAATTAATTCCTTGACAGAATGCCAGAATTGGTCTCCCTCTGTTTCTGTGCTTTAGGATTACTGTGGGAGACGGGCAAAGTGGAGGGGGGAATTCTCCGGCCATGGCTTCCGCTCAACACCAGAGCCTTGGAGACAGTTGGAAGGGTAGATGGTCTATTAAGAGTGCAACCCTCCCATTGTTAAAGTGGATGTGAGACAGCAGCTCTGTCTTGAAAAGAAAATGCAGAACAAATGGCTCCATTTGAAAGACTGGAAATCCACAGCTACCTGTAACCTTAACTCTGCCCAAGGCTCCTTATCCAGTCGCCATCTACAGACCTCCAAATGCCACCCAATCCCCATCATCTTAACTCACCTCAGATTGCCATCCTATTGACTTTCAGCGACATCTTTACTGCAGAATTAGCCCTCTCTCCTGGCTGGGTGTTCCTCCAATCTCATCCACTGCCCACATAAAACTCTTTCACCCAGTGGTGAGGGGGTTTCCAATTCAGGCTAGCTGGGGTGGCAGGGCTTTTATTGGGGCTAGTAAGCAACCAATTTTCAGTGAGGATGTAAATCTGTTAGTCTTTAAAAAAGCTGCAAGACTCCTCATTTGTTTTTGCTGAACTAGACTAACACAGCTCCCCCTTTGGAACCTGACGACATAGGCAGACTCTCAAGTGCTGATAATCCTTCGAGGCCTTCCCTCAATTCACCCTGCATGCCCAAAAGGGCAGACAAACTCTCCCAGAATTCACTGGGGGGAAAAATGGTAACAGTGGCTCAGCTCACAGGACCATGGGATGTGCCCCTGTGTGTCCTAGGGACACATTCATGGGAGTGCAGTACAAGTGAAGATGCTGTAATTTGAGAAACAAACAATGTTTCCTCTATATACACATCGTTCAAGTCCAACTGGTTCTCCACGCTGCACACTGAACAGAGAGGGAACAATTACGGCTGGACACTCCGACCCCTATCCTCAGTGTTAACTCACAGGTTGCAGTGCACACACAGGGCTGGGTACAGCTGCAGGGGTGGCTCAGGAGTAGCTTTGCTGACGGGAGTGGAGTTACACCAGCGCAGAGGGGATCAAAAGCAAGCTGCATGTGTCCAGGGGAGCCAAGAACTGGAGACAGGCTGGTGATGGAACCTTAACTATAACCATTAACTCCCCATTTCCAAAATTTAACAAAGCTCTAAACATCCTGGTGTTGCTTTTTGGTCTCTAAATAGGTTTTACCTTATACCGTGGTTATGGCTGAACTTATGAATTGTTAGCAGTTCATAGACAAATCTTTAAATACACAGGTGACTGTCAAAAGTTAAAACATCGTTAAGTCTCTTAAAAACATGGTCTGTCATTACGCCTTCTACTGACCCACCCTTACCTGCATATCATGTTAACTTCTCACTTACTGACCCTGTGTACTAATTATTTATACTAGTTATTATGCACAAAAAAGTGTTAAAAGAAGGCTTCAGCATTAAATGTTGAAACAACTAGGAACTGCCAGAATTAAGGTTCCATTGGGAGAGGCTAAGGTAGCCCTGTCATGTGTATTAAGATAGTCTAAGGCAGGGGTCGACAACCTTTGCCATCCCCCATGGCAGCCTTACCTCCCCGACCCTGCCAGTGCCAGTGGTCCCCACTGCTGAAAAAATGTGGTGGTCACCTGAAAATTCAGCAGCAGCCATGGCTGGAGAGAGAGTGTGTGTGTGTGTGTGTGTGTGTGTGTGTGTGTGTGTGTGTGTGTG
>ML682206.1:1688786-1738301 GCA_007922195.1 Podocnemis expansa | reverse complement strand
TGTGTGTGTGTGTGTGTGTGTGTGTGTGTGTGTGTGTGTGTGTGTGTCAGTGGGGATGAACTTCTCAGGAATGCCACGGAAAGAAGCCACCTAGAATGGCTCCCTTGGGTAGTGGCATGCTGTGGAAAGAAGAAACTCCAGGCACCTCTCCATGTCATGTGGAGGCACAGGCATGGTGGGGACCCCTGGTGTCCCAGTCACACCCAAAAAAGAGACACCCAGAGCGGCTTTCAGTAGCTGGAGAGGCAATTTCTGTGGTGATGCAGAGAGTACTGCATACTGCTCTAGATGGGCTTGCGTGCCCCTGTTGGCACACGTGTGGGGGGTTGCCTACTCCTGGTGTAAGGGAACCCGGGGGTCTCCTCTTGCTCTCCTTCAAAAGATCAGCATCATAGCTTATTCCCCCGAAAGCTACAGCCAAGATCTGGTGTTATCACTTATCTCAAACAGTCCCTCGGGATTACACGATATCGAGAGAGGGAGCTCCATCAGGCAGTGTTCAAGTGTTTCCCTAGCTACTCCGTATTCACATTTAGGTTGCTCCTTAGCTTCCGCTTGGTCATATCATCATCAGTTTTTGCCACCTCTTGGAGGAAGGAACCAGAATCTGGGAGATCAGCAACACTGCAAGTCATTTTGTTATTCTGTCGTCTTCCACAGCAGTATTTCAGGTAAGGGACTTGCAGAAGCATATTTCTTTCTGTGGCACAACCTCCTAGGTGGTCGGATATATCCAGCAGTAGGCATTGTGGATCATGCACCTGCTTCTGTGCCACCTTTTTACTAAAGCCATCCCACCTCATTGATGGTTGTGCAATCCCCATAAGGCAGCAAAATGATAGTGTGGGAGTCTGTTTCAAGGTCCCTGTTATGAGCCTATAGAATTAAGTTCAGTATCCATTTTGTGGGTGTGGTTCAAGCGTGACCATGCATGGCCAACATACTTCACAGCTGAGCAATACGAGCAACCAGGCTTGTCCCAGCCTGTTCTGGGGTTAGCTTCCCATTTTGCATTGGACAGTTTCTGGAGTTCACTCTCTTTTTCAGCTTCTTAATGTGCTCTTTAATTGTCAGTGTTCGGTTTAATATGAACCAAGGCATACCAGATGTTGATAGAACTCAAAGCTTGTACCATACCCAAATATCTGTAATTTCTGCTTGGTCCAAACGTATTTCAGGTACATGGTGCACACTTGCATCTTAATAGAGCTGGCATTTGGGAAACATGCAACGGCATCCATCAAGAATACTCAGGGAGCTCAATGTCACCAAAACTTTCCGATTTGGTCACAATACAAGGATCGCGTGTTTAAATGAATCTTTGCACTTTGGGGAATTCCAGCTAGTTATTTGTATAGACATTAAATATCCAGGGTGACAGCAGTGAACCTTGGGGCAATCCATTCCACTGAGTAACCTTCAACTTTTCTGACCACCACTTTTGACAAAGAAACATTGATTCTCAAGCAGAGAAGAGATGACATGGGTCATCTTGGTATTACATAAAATTTTCACCTGTTTCAGCAGAACTGCACAGTGATTCACAGTGTTGAAAGTCATCGGATCAACAAACAGAATCCCTGCAATTTGCAGATCCTGAACCCATCTTTGATGCACTGCATTAGGTCTGCAACTTGATAATAATATGAACGCCCAGGGTAGAGACCAACTTGGTCACCAGCTAATTGCTGTTCCACTGTTGCTGATATTCTATTCCCATTATCACCTGCTCCTAAAGCTCATAGGTTGAGAAGAGCAAGGATACTCCGCAGTAAGCTGGGAATGCACACAACTATTTACATACTTTCTACAAGGGGGAAGCAGACTGGTTTGACTTCGGAGTGTGTGCTGCGGTGCTGCTGCTCAAAGCTAAACCATGCCATTTGCTTCCTATAGACAATAGCAAAAGCCAGTGGGGCAGGGGCTAGCAGGGAATTACCATGGGATTATCACATGGCAGGGTTGTGGCTGCCACACTAATCCGGCAGGGTTTTACTCTCTGCCCATGGCATGCATTTGCATTAGTTACAGATGCTCTT
Organism: Podocnemis expansa; assembly: GCA_007922195.1. Lineage (NCBI taxonomy): Eukaryota > Metazoa > Chordata > Testudines > Podocnemididae > Podocnemis > Podocnemis expansa. The sequence goes on along the minus strand of ML682206.1, from coordinate 1,736,262 downwards.
AAAAAGAAAACAAAAACACAGGCATAAAGCAGAGGGGAAACGAGCTACACACTAGTGAAAACAACACATCTGAAGTCAAACCAAACACAGGGCCTCTTCAGGGCTCCATAAAGACTGTTAGTGGAGGGTTCCCTACAACACACCCAGAAAAGCACCTCCAAAGAAACAGCTGGGGGTGCAGGGGAAATGTTCAAAGGACTCAGAGATATCAATGACCACTGGATATTTTTTTTTTTTTTGCCAGATTTGACATTCATTGGAAGTAGAACTGGGCAGGATCCTTAGTCAGTGTCAATAAGAGGAAAGATTCGCAGACAGCATCAATTGTGCTTGGTTGCAGCTATCCTGATTTACATCAGTTCCACAGTCTTCTGCGGAGGCTCTAGCTGGTAGTATCTGCTCACCCCCACAGCCTCCGGCAGAACAAGAGAAGCTTGTTATAAGATATTTCTGCTTCACTGCTTTGTTTTTTCTATGCCTCTTTAGCATTGAAACATGAAATAAGACCCCTGCCATGCCCTCCCCCCATGCCTTCCATTTGTATGTACCCCTCACCCCCATACACACCCATGCTCGCTAGCCCCAATCCCTCCAATGAAAAGTCCTTCTTTCCCCCTCCTATGCCTAGTGCGAAATTCCCCGTCAGTTTAATTCTTTGATCGATGGGGAAGAGCAGGAAAAGCGGCCCTGCGCAGCTGGCCTCCCAAGTTACCCCTGGCAGGAGATCACCGGCCCTGCTGGTGACGGCTGAGTGAAATGTTTGTGGAGCACAGAGAACACAAGTCAATAGTAATTTAGCAGGATTGGGAGCAAGTACCTTCCCTGCACGGATTGCAGCTCCCGGGAGAGAGGGAGTGTGCATGTAGGATATTACTAGTTCGCTCGGAAATATTTCCAAAACAACACTTGCCAGAGAGGGAGGTGGATGGAGGCCTGCAGGCCGACACCAACAGTTTTTGTCTGGAAGGGCAAAAACGAGTTGTGTATGTTCACAGGCATATCCCCCTCTCGGAGGCATCGTGTCCTCTGAGAACTGATTAGACAGAGCAGACTCCGGTTTGGAATGCGTCTCACCACCCCCATTTTCCAAAGGAGACGGCAGGACTGGAATGGTGGCAGTGGGATGCACCCTGAAATGAGCACCACTCAGTAGCGCACTGGTGTGCATGCAAAGCAGCCTCAAACTTAGAAGGAATCTCCCTTAATGGAGAAGTACCATAGAAAAATTCTTTCCATCACCAATTCCTCCCCTGCAAGAATCCAGAGCCCAGCATAAGTGCACGGAGCAGGATCCAATGGAGCCTCAGCTGGCTGATATACTTCCCTTACAAGCTTGTAGTCATAGGAAACAGCAAAAGAAATCACCTCAGTGGACAGCACCAACTGCCTTAGAGGAAAATGCAAGAAACCCCATAACAACCTATTCACAGAGGGAGGTTTCCTCCAGACACCCCTCAGTCAGGATTTGTCTACACAAGGATGCTCAGGAGAGTTAACCCGAATGAATTTTGCAAGTGGATTAATTAAGTTGCATTGAATCCCTGTTTGGATGCTCTTCGTCACAATTAAAATGTCCTTAATTCAGTCTCATTTAATTCACTTTAGAAGTGAATTAAGTGTCAACGTAGAGGTTTAATGTGGTTTAACAAATCCCCTTTAAATACATTCAGATTAACTTTCCTGAGATAGACCCTTAATGTTTGTCTTACAGCCCTGCAGCCTGACCCAAAGCCAATGGGGCACAAGTAAAAGTATCTCTCAGGTCCTGGTCACATTGGTTCAACTCCAGTCCATGGGGTCAAGTTTGATAGCTGCTGTGTGTTGTGCATTTGCATATACCTCACTGCACTCTGTGTGCTGTGGAACAGGCGTGCAGATGACTTGCAATACCCCTTCCCACACAGCACGTGCAGCCCAGCAGGGGCAGTGGGTGGCAGGAGCCGGGCACGTAGTCACCAGTGCCAACCCCGTGGGCAGGAAACATCAGTGTCACCAGCTCTGGTTTGGGGGAAAGGGTTGAGTCAGGTGAGTTAGGGTCTGGTTCTCACTTAAAAATCAAAGATGATCTCTAGCTTGTTGAATGCCCGTAAGCAGAAGAGTTTATATCCTGTACAACTGTGTTTTCTCCCTAATGTTAAAGGGGACACACCCTTTGACCATAAAAACATCTTCTATTTTGCTAGAATTCTGCTAAGCCTCTGGTTTCAACATTACCTCAGCAGTGAGTTCCACAGATTAATGGGGGTAACATATAAAAAATTACTTAATATCTCAGTCTGTGTGTTAACAGAAAACATACAAACTGAGAGCAATAAACCGAGGCTATACTAATGTACTATCAGATGGCAAATATAATCCTTGGATGTACATGTAGGGGAATACAAGTTAGGACGACCATTCTGGAATATCGTGTCCAGCTGCAATGTCCTGGTTTCAAAAAGAACATTGGAAAATAAAGCATTAGAAAAAAATAACGCATTCAAAGTCTGAAAAATAAGTGAGGACTGAAGACGCTCTGTCTGTTTTGTTTGTTGAAGAGAAGGCTGCAAGGCAACTTGGTGACAACCACAAATACCTACATGGGGAAGATAAGCGAGGAATCCCATGGCACTTTAAAGACTACCACACTTAAGGCATATGCTTTCATGGGCTAGAACCCACTTCCTCAGATGCACAAAGTGAAACCAGCACCTGAAGAAGTGGGTTCTAGCCTATGAAAGCTTATGCCTTAACACGTGTTAGTCTTTAAAGGGTCACAGAGCTCCTTGCTTGCTATAATGAAATAGACTAACACTCTGGAACTTGTCTACACTGAGAAGAGATTTGTTGATAGCAGATGGTTCTTTAATCTAGCAAAAACAAAAACCAAGATCCACTGGTTGGAAAATGAATTTAGACAAATGCAGATTAGAAATAAAATGTGAATTTTTGACAGTGCAGAGGAATTAACCATTGGAACCATTTCTATAGCTGGCTGTAAGTCAAAACTTGGTATCTTTCTAAAAGAAATGCTGTAGCTGCAACAGAAGTAATAAGCCAGATGCAGTAATCAGATGGTGAGATTCTCTGGCCTGTGTTATTGGTAGGTCAGACTGGATGATGATCTCAGCCCGTTCTGACCTCAAAAATCTATTAGTCTCTATTTAGTCTGATGTACAGAAATACTAAAAAGGGCACCCATCCATATGGCCTAAGACCCTGGTTCTCAACCTTTCCAGATTACTGTATGCCTGAAATAGGATCCCCCTTTCCTGTAACTTAGCTCTGTAGGACTCCTGGCAATTGTCTGGCTTGTCAAACCTGCACTTTCAACCCCCCAATCCCACTGCAACCCCCATATTGAGAAACACTGATCTAGGAACCTCAAGGCGTATGCCGACACCTGGTTAAGAACCACTGGTTTAAGAAAGCCACGATGAAGAGGACGGTGTTTACAGATGGTGCAAGTCAAATTTTCAGTGAAAGTGAAGATGACAGCCATCTCTGAGTGTGTGCCAGAGTGTCATCCAGTCAAAAGCAGGACAGCGCTAAAAAAGCGGACATATTGTTCCAAACCCATCTCGCTCTTCACCGGCACTGTGAAGCCTGTCCAACGCATGATGTATTAACTTTGGCAACACCTGCCTATCCTTCTTGTGGCCACAAAGGGAGATTTTTTATTTTTTTTTTAAAGCCCCCTTTCAAACTCACAGTGTTTCAAAATACTTTTGAAGTTTTACTATCAATTAATATGAAACATGGAATGACATGACTACAAAAAGAGGTATATTCTGAACCCGCCGAGGGCCGTGGAACGTCCATCACATTTGTCCTGCCCATAGATGCTTGCCTTACTCTAGAATGCACAGAAACTTCCTCAACACATTAATTACTTGCTCCTACTCCTGTGCAAGTCTTGTTCATAAGCAGGAAGAGAGCCAGGCATACTGCCATCCAGGCATACATTACGCAGCTCTGCCTGTGCAGCACTGCCAATGAGCAGGGTACAAACATGCATCACCTCAGGAGAACCAGTCCTGTGCCTGACACATCGAGAGGCCACAGACTTATTCAATGAATGCAAATCACTTTCATTGCTGAGACACTTGTGATCCTAAAAGATCCCAAAGCACTCTGCAAACTGTAGAGGCATGATTTCCCCTCACTGTGGCAGGAGGCAGCTGTTGAACCATGCTCAATAACCCTGCACAAGAGCTTCGGGCAGGAAATAAAGAATATGATGCCAACTTAAGGAAGGGATGGCTGCACTGTCAATATGCTGAGGGCATCTACCCCCAATTCTCCTTCTGAGATGCAGACAGTACAGCAGAAGTGGGGTTCTGCGCAAACAGTATTTAAGACCTGGCAAAACAGAAGTGTGATCTTCTCAGTGGAAGAAAGTACTTGGAAGAAATGGTAACAGCCGTGACTCCAGACTTAATTCTGGGTGTCTGCTCTCCTTATCTCAGCATCCTTCTGGACTCATTTCTGCTTGTGACTGCTTAGAGCCTGGGTGGGCAGAAATCCCTCCTCTCTTTCCTCTGGTCATGTGGTACATGCCTTTCTGCCCTCCAGATGAGGTTACCTCCATAGCATGACCCAAAGCTACCTGGAAACTACAGCCCACCTTGTATTTAGGGTTCCCATTGGCCCACCCAGCGCTCCAATGGCTAGACCCTCTGCTAATCAAAACTTGGGTTGATTTTTATTCTTTAAATCCGTAAACAGGCTTGAGCCTGGATCTCCTGAAGATGGTCTCTCGCTGGCATCCTGCCCCACACTACTGAGGCTGGATGAACCCACTTTCAAACTGATAAGAGCCAGGAAGCAAACGGCTCAGAGCAGCAGAACTTGCTCCTGGTAGTGAACCCATGTCATGGCACCATGTTTGCTCCCTCCTGCCACTGTCCCACTGGTTTTCCCCTACCATGTAAATGAGGAGACATCATGGCTGTGCACACACCTAGATTCCTTCTTTTCAGTGAGCTGCTTCGTTTGGGAGTCTGCTCCTCTCTGCCAACGGACATAATCAATTCAGGCTGTGGTGCCCAGGTACTATTGGGAAGGGATACAGTAGAAAAACACTGGCAAGACCACAATGACTGCTACTGGAGATTGGCCAGGGCAACACATGGGATTGCCAATGACCAGGGGTTGGGATCTTGCTCCGATGTATCACCCAAACCATAAAACCAAACGCACACCACCACCTGTATCATCGGGCACTACTGTCAGGGTCTACTCACAGCACCAATTTTCATCTCATCAGCATCACGCTCTGCCCAACTCTGGAAGGTCTCTCAAAACAAGCAATGACCAGCTCTGCCCCATTTTGTTCCTTCCGATCAGACAAGATCACCGCCCGAGTGTGTGGTGTGAGAGGTGGTGGCAGGCTTTGGGGGTGGGGGTGGCTGTCAGCTCTAGCAAGGTAAATAGCTGAATCCAGTTCTCAAGGCAGATATATTAACCCACAGCACTGTCCTACCTGCTTTTAACAAAAGAACAGGGAGGGGGGCTTTTCTGAAAAATCCCACCTGAGCATGTAGCCAAACAAAGCCATTTCCCTCCTGCCGGAGAGACCAGCAAACAAAGATTTCTGCATCGGATTCTTTTGGCACCATCATGGGCTCTCCGCTGAATTCACAGGCACTGTGGCCTGCAAAAGGACTGAAAGCTTCTCTCAGCTGCAAGCCTGCTGTTTGAACTGTGCTTCGGATGAATGAGGCACAGCCAGCAGCTTGCTTACTTTCCTCCGCTCGGCTTTCACGCTCGCTTCTCCTCCTCTCCCAAGCTCCCGCCCACATACATGTCTACCAGAGCATCCCTCTCTTTGCTTGCTATGTGGGTTCGCTTTCGAAATCCAATTCAGAGCAGGCGGAGGAGGGCTGGAGTTAAAGGATAGAAGAAGCTGTACCCTGCTTCCCTCCTGAGGCTTTCTGCTCTCTAGTTAGCTTGCCGCACAGGCTGCCAATCTTTGAAGTGGTTTATGCTTCTCTCTGAAACAGCTAATGCATTGAGAGATACATGTTGTCTGTCTCTTGGGAAACATGGGCAAATGAAGCCAAGGCTGTGATTTACAAGGCCAAGGGCATGATCCCCCGAATGATATAAACTCTCTTCAAATTCAAGATCCAAAGGGGCAGCCACGTTAGTCTAGTTTAGTAAAACAAAACAAAAAAAAACCAAACAAACAAGGAATCCCTGCGGCACTTAAAGACTAAAATATATTTATTGCATGAACTTTTGAGAGAGAAAATCCCACTTCATCAGACGCTTTGAAGATGGGGGAACTGACAGAATGGTAGGAAATAAAACACTCCCCTGCATTTATTTCCTCCCATTCTTTAAGTTTGCCCGTCGACAAAGTGGGATTTTCTCCCACAAAAGCTCATGCAATAAATATATTTGTCAGACTTTTAAGTGCCACAGGACTCCTTGTTTGTTTCTTCAAGTTCAAGATAAAGCATAGATGCTGAGCACATAACAAATCCTGGCTGTTCCACATGTTATTTGGAAGAACAGGGATGCCAAGTGCAAGGGGAGACTATGTTTTGGTGCAGAAGTGTAGGCAGAACCAGTTTAGAAATGGCTCTCCTGGAAGCAGCAGCAAAGGAGGAGAAGCGAGCGTGCTCTCTCCAAAGAAGGCCATGCGGGTCCTTGGCAGAGTAGGTTCAGGTGGCGTTTGTATGTTCACAGCATGTGTGCCCCCAGCAGGAATGCTCACGGCCAGCAACAAATGAAAAACATTCCACTCCATGACTCACGCTCTCCCCGCTAATTTAAACCTCGGCCTTGTTCGATGGGTGCTTGTGGTCAGAACAGCCCCATTATCAGCCTGTGCAGAACAGGAACTACAGCTAGAGAGATGAGCCGTGGGTGGTTATATCAATCTGTGCCACAGGAACAACTAGCAACAGGGCAAGATGGGATGAGGAGGTCAGGGGACTAAATGGGAAGGACGCTGGATAACAGCCTCATCTCATCTGGCTCAAATCACCAAGGAAATGAACTGGGGCAGGGGTGTCTCAGCCCAGTCCGCACAGAGATATTTAGACTTTTTACTGCAACAGTCACCCAGAGGATGGTACCAGAGTCCTAGCACTGGGCTAGACAGGCAAGGTTGGGGAGATTTCAAAGGAAAACTGCCATGCACTGGCACAAAGCTGGGGATTGCACAGTTCATACCCACAATACGCCTGGCTTCACTAATGCAAAAAATCAGCCACACCCTCAGATAACTATCCTGACCAAAAAGATAGGGAAGAAGTGTCAGAGAGGCTGCTGACAGAAGGGGGAGACATGTCTGCTTATTTGTAATCTTTCCATTTTCTGCATTATTACAGCAATGGGACAGGACACAAGCCTGCTGTCTTCCACATGCTCCAACACAGCAGTACCAAAACCACACAGAGCCACTTCCAGGGTGGAACATGGAACCTGGTCACCTCCCAGTAACTGAGCAACAACTAGCACGTAGCAGGTAATTGGTGAACTTTTCAGTATTTGGAGAGGGAAAGCAGGGATTGACATCCATTGGGTCTATTTCCCCCTCTCCCAACACTCTCACACCAAGGATTCAAAGGCCAGACTGTACTTTTATTTTCCTAACAGATGGAGATTTACTAAAAACTCTCTCTTGCTCCAAAGCTAGGATCCTGGGCACATATTTGGCTTCCAACTTCTGTCCACAGCAGAGTGTACAAATGCCATGACATTGGATTCCAAGGACTGAAGGAAGACAAAAAACAGACAGAGAATAAGCAAGCAGAAATCAGGGCACCTGTTGGAGCCTGGTGGAGTGGGAGGTGGACTCAACACAGTGAGCACTCTACATTTTTTTTACGAGAGCTGCAGTCGCCAGTGAAAGCCACGATCAGCTTTTCAAATGACTCCTGTAGTGTCAGAGGGGCTTTGGAGACTGAGAAAAGGAGGTAGGGAAAGAAGGATAATCCTCAGTCACTGTCTCCCAACCAGTGTGCCATGGCACGTGGGTGTGCCATCAGGCCTGAGCAGATGTGCCCCAGAATTTTTTAAAAAATGACAAAGAGTTCTGGATTGGCTCATGAATATTAATGAGTTCATTTAGAGACTATAAAGTGGTATGCCTCAAAATAGTTAAAGGTAGTAAGGTGTCCCACTGCCAAGAAAAGGTTAGGAACCACTGTTCTAAGTATAAAAGGGATGAATGAGTCATCTGCCTTGCACCTTGTTTGTCCAAAGCTGGGCCAGACTGGGGTCATCTTGAGGAAGCCTTTTTTCTCCAACTCGCACTGTCAATTCCATATGCCATGTCTGTATGTGGCTGCGTGCACAATTTCTCCCTCCTGGCACCCTGACACACCCTCGTAGTCCAATTCTGTTGGTAGGCATTAGCAATCACCAGGCCTCCCTCGTACAGCCGTGTTATGTATGCTCCCTTGCTTCCCTGCCTCCCACAACTGCCAGCCTTTCACATTCAACAGCTGGTCAGTCCGGTGCGATTCAGCCTCACCCCTTTCACGGGAGACTTTGTACCCTCAGCATCCCTTAAGAACCACTGCGCACGCAGTACCCGGTTCCAGCGAGGATTGCTTCTTCTCGTCTCTAGGCAAGTAAACTGCTGCTTTCAACATTTTCTTAGAATTGCTCACCTCAACCCTTTTTTCCAGAGGCAGCTGGCGTGTGTATGTTGCAGGGGAGACAGCGCTGAAAGACTGAAGTAAGGGTATTGATCGCCACTGTAGTCTCTGACCCCAGGGGAGAGTTTCTTACACAAATATTTGCCAACCAATGCATTTGAAGTTGTCAATAGGAGTCTGCAGTGGGGTTATCTATAGAAGTGTCAGCTTCTGGAATCTGATCAAACAAGATTGTTTGGATCTCAACTTCTCTGTTCCATTTCTTACTTGGGTTTCCTCTTTGGAGCCTGAGATGAGCGTCATCTTGCTTCTGCATTTCTCATAAATCAGCCACTCCAAGCACTAACACGTTCCACCTTACAACACAGCACATGTGGACGTGGCGTTTCAGCGTTCCAAAGCACACAACAGATGGCTCTTATGTAGCACTTTTCATCAGGAGAGCTCAAAGCACTTTACGCAGGTGGGCACTAGCATTACCCCCATTTTACAGATGGGAAAATAGGTTCAGACAACCATTGGCTAGGCCAGGAACAGAACCCAGGTCTTGTGAACCCAGTTCCAATGTTCTGTCTGCTAGGTCACATTGTATAGTACCGCTGCCTTATCATTCAAAGCCAAGGCTATCAAACAGCTTCCTCAGCGTTATGACGTCTCCCTTGAGTGTGATGCCCAAATATGTGGGTTTACCCACAGTACTGTCAGCCCCGTGAACCCAGTATGGACTACAGAAAATTGTTTTACCAATTGACTGATGGGAAAGGCAATGAAGACTGCTGGCATATGAAGAGTTAACATACAGATGCATACAGGCAGGCATGAGCAAAAAGAGAAGTCAGGATGCTTCTCTAACACCCTTCTTGGTTCAACCTGCATTCTCAGAGCACAGCTTTGCTCCGTTTCTCTTTAGGGCAGTTTGCTCTCAAAGTGAGGGAGGCTGCTTCGGTTTTCACAGCCCTATGAGCTGTGCCCACATGCACTGTGCAACACCCCTTGCAGGTACAAGCCACCACCCATTCGCCAACCAGCGAGAACAGACAGCTCCTGGGGAAGGGCTGGTCTGAACCATGCCAAACAGGGACACGTTGGTCCCACATGCTTTGACCAGCCAGCTGGATGCTACTACATTACCATGGAAATGTTCTGCCGTTTTCCGTCTCAGGGCCTCCACTGTTTCCTCCGTGTCAGCCCACTCCAAGACCAACCTCCGACCATACAAGTGTGTGCTGTGGCATAGAGCATTGAAGGCTTTCTGAAGAGAGAAAAGAAACAGCATGTAAGGAAACGAACTTGGTGTCTCTACAGTTTAGCTGGCATTGTCCCGTCTCCCCACAAAAACCTACAGGGACTCCTGGAACCCCCTGGCATCCAATGGTGTGTGTGTGTGTGTGCGGGGGTAGAGTTGATCTGATGATCCAGACAGGGTGCTGATGTTCCTCAACATCTCCCTGACAGAGTTTTCCCCTTGAAACCCAACTACTCTAGGGATACGTCAACGATGGGATAAAATACTTGCAGCACTGTCACAGCTGGCGAACCTCAACTGACTCACGTGCACAGGCTGCAGTGCTAAAAATTAGAGTGTAGATGTCTGGGCTTGGGCTACAGCCTGGACTTTGGGTCCCTGAGCTCAGGGTACAGGACAAGTCTGAACATCTACGCTGCAATTTTACAGCTCTGCAAGCCTGACTCAGCTGACCAGGTCAGCTGTGAGTGTTTAGTTGTTGCACAGACATACTTAGACTACTATTTCTGCTGAGAAGAACAGCCTTTTGCTCTATGGTCTCCTACTAATCCATTTGGCAGGGGAACTTAGAACAGTGTGTGGCTGAGAAATCCTGGCATGGGCTGGGTCAGCAATTTCACATTGCCTCCCAGCCTATGCTTAGCGCAACGCAGCAGAGGCACAACCTGGAGCATGGTCTTCCGCTCAGAACAGTGGCCGCTAGCTAACTCGCTCACACCAGAAAGGTCAGACGAGATGACCACAATGATCCCTTCTGACCACGGAATCTATGACAACACCACAGACCTTGTCCCGCTCCTGGTACATTGAAGTGATAGCGAGAAACACAAACATGATTTCTGAGCACAGCTTTACAATTAAGTAGCCCCGCTGAGGCAATGCTTTTTGAGAACTAGAGCTAGTGGGGGTAAAAAGTCTTCCCTTCCACTAAGATCTGGTGATGACTTAAGTCATGAGAGAAAATCCAGATACGCCAGAATCCCACAAAGGAATTTCCTCTTATTTCATTGCTGTTGTCTCGTTATTCACACAATAAAAAAGTCAGGATGGTCCCCTATTATTTGCGATTGCTAAAGAATGTTAGTAAGGCCACAACTTCACATTGGCATGGAATGTACAAGTGCCAGCGGTACCATTAACACAAAACTTTCTATATCATCAGCTGATCAACGGGAATCCGCGGGAAACACTGGTTTAATCCTGGGAGCTGCTGAGTTGCTCTCTGTTGCTACAGGCTTTAAATGGAGACGACAGTGCTCAGCACACAGCAGGTTTGGACCCCGTTATGCAAACACACAGACACAAAGAGCCAACATTTCTATAGCACTGTTCATTCCCAGGGATTGCAAAGTGCTTCAGAACAAACCGTGCTCAGGGAGACAAAGAAAGACTAAAATGTTTTTTAAATGTGTCAGATAAGGTTGAAATAAAATGTGTTTATAAGGTTTGTGAGCTGACTTCTGTGGAACACCGACAGTGACCTATATGGATGGAGAGGAAAAAATGAATCAATTCTCCAGGCAGTGAAATGAAGCCACATCTGGGGTGCAACACAAGAGTGGTTTAACAGCATACAGTGACACTGAACAACTATGCAGGACAGGATTTGAATAGCATATTAATTAAAAATGCAGGGACAGTTTAGCCAAACAGCACTCACTGTATGTAGTTACTCAGACTGGCTTTTGATCAGGATACCAGTACTAACATAGTCTGACTCCTGTCTCCAGCAATGACCAGTGTTAGATGCTTCAGAGAAAGGTGCAAAAATTTTCATAAAGGACAGTAAGGGTAAGGCGCAGGCTTGGTCTCAGAGTAGGCCCAAGATGTGGGTTTACAATACAGTGTAGACATACCTCAAGGACTAATTTGCCAAAGGGGAGGTAATGATTTTTCTGGCTTTCCCTACTCCGTTGATGGTTGGTTCATATTCAAAGCCAACGCCTTTATAACTTGTGAACCTTTTTAACCAGACATAAGCATGTTCTTATGCATATAAACGTCTGATCCTCTCATGTGACACCTACAAAGCTCTTAGGGCAATGAACTCCACAGGTTACTTATCTGTTGCATAGAAAAAAATGGCCATTTCAATACATCATCTGTTTCAGTGAATGTCCCACCAGTCTAACAGTATAAAAAAGGGTGAACAGCACCTGTCAATTTGCCTGCCTTCCCCCATTTGTTATTTTATAGACCTCCCATATTGCTGCTTCTCACCTCTCTATACTATATGATCCTAAACTGGGAATGCAAAGATGCATTAATTTTCAGTGGGTTTACTTTCTCGTCCTAGTACTTTTGCAGCCACAGCTGTTTTTATTTGCTGCTGCTGTTGTTTTAAAGGCCTATTTTCACCTGGAACGTTACCCAATTAGCAGAGCAATGTGTTGGCTTAAACAAACACTCGAGGGGTTGGGGTGGGACTTGGGAGCATGGAGCTGTGATGGCTGTTTACCTTGGCGTGAAGAGCAACTCCAACCCTGGCAAACAATTGCAGCGCTAATCACTAGGTATCATTTGTTAATTTAGACTTTTTAATTTCTCACTTCCCACAATGCAAGGAAGAGAAAGGCTGCACTGAGAACAGCCAGGAATAAGCATGGATTGCCAAGGCAGACACATTTCACTCTACCAAGGGGCAGCCGGTAGATGCCTGGACACCTCACCTATAGGAAATGAAGTTAATGTTCGCTGAGGGTGCTGCCCACAGACCCCGGGATCTGGGATGTTCCACCCATTCTGCTTGGATACGCTGACCTGACACTGCACCCTGGAAACTGTAGCATCTGGGAGCTCTATCTCCAAAATGGCCTCCAAAAGAAGGTGCAGAGGAAGGGAAGAATGCTTCTGTCCTTTTTGTTTCTTCAGGAGCTTTGAAGAAGGCTTGCAGAGATTTTTTTCTTCTTTATTTTATAATTTCACCGCTCCCACCGATCCCCCCTCTTCCCCTTTTAAAACAACATTATAAATTCAGATCATTTGTACATAGGATGGGTCTATGGACAAGCAGTGAATAGGTAAGATACTGTGGTTTTTTTGGTTTTTTCCTATTCAGACTGTCTAAATCTCAAGAGTGGAAAAGGCTTCTGCCTCCACCAAACCCCACAGCTTTGGAATTTCTCTGAAAGAAAACAGGCAAGAAGAAACTTGACATCCCTGATATGAAGAGAACCAGAGAAAAACAATCTGATGTTCTTTACATAAATAAAGGAAATCAGAGAAAACCCAACTGTTTCTCTCCTTCTCAGATCACCTTTTAAGAGAAGGCTGTGATCCTGAGGATCAAATTCACCTGCTTTATTCACTTCCTACTTATGGCTCACAACCAGAACTGTAGCCAGCTGTTCATCCAAAACAAACTCATTGGAAGAGATTCCTAACCATCCACAGTAGTATCTTTTTACATCAACTCTCCTTTAAAAGCTCCAGGTGCCCTTGATTGTTGAACAATGCATATAAAAAATGAGCTCTACCACAGTCAAGCATCAGCAATGTCTGCTAGCACAACGCAACTCAGATAAATGAAAATCAAAAGCATCCTTCCCAAATGACCCTTGCTTTCAACATGCTTTAGGGCTTGCATGACAACTACGGGTTTAACGGCCAAGGAAAAAGGACATGCTCATGATGAAAACTTTGCAAGTCTGATTTTACATTGTTTGGTTTAGCTTAATGTAACATCTTGCTGTGGCATGAATTCTTTGCTAGCTAAGTGCCACTTACAGAGTCCTAAAATTACAATATGGCTTTGGGAGAGTCAACCAGCTGAGGCAGAGATGGTGGCTCCATGTGCCGTGAATAGACTAAATCAGCCTAATACAGTTTTCATTTGCAAATTTAAGCAAACTGCACCCCAAAATGCTTTGGAAAGCTCAGTAATAAATTAAATTTTGCTCATTTGTAACCCACTTACAGGGTGCTCATTAAAAGGCATCTAGAGCACATGCAGATGTGAACCGACAGCATACAAAACATTTTTGAAGAAGCCTAAAGAAAACCAGCCAGCTAAATCCAGAACACAGCAAGGAAGCATCACACACGTGTTCAAAATGTGCTTTCTGATGAGTTGCTGAACTGTGGTGCTGTGGGAAATGCATAAAACAAAATTTGCCATGTCCTGGAAAGGGTTAGAGAGGAAGCCGGAGTTGGGGAAGCCAAAGGAACAGGGAAAAACGGACAGAGGAGAAATTGAGCTAGAAGATGGGGTGGGACAAGTTGATGAAAGGTGTTTTGAAAGGAGGGGCAATTCTGCAGTGGATTCCAAAATGAAAGAGCAGCGCTAGCCATGCTGTTTGATGATGGAGCTGCACAGATGAAGACATATTCTGCCTGTAATGGTGTTGATGGCCTGGGGATTTGGAAAGTCATAGATCAAGACACTGGACCACTCTGTTAATCTCCCATGGGTGCTATAGCTCACCATTCCTAAATGCTGTTTTAATTTTGGGGACACCACTGCTTCACCTCTTCATTCCCCACTGCCCTATTAAATACTCAAGCATAAGAGCCTCCGGGCCAGAGTCATTAGAGGAACAAAAGATTGATAACATTAAACTGCTGACAAATTTCCCTTCCTTCCTAAAAAGAAATAGTCCCAGTTGAGGACATTCCCTATAATGCCAGCTGAGCTCAAATTTAATGGGCTGAATGTCTTTTCTGAATGGCCAATTTCTATTTACAAGAGTCAGGATGTTAAAAATGGTGCGCTGGCTAAATTTCATTTTCCTCATCTTCGATGTGATGGTCTTCAGCTCCTGCTCTAATGTGTTTAGGGCTGCTGTGTTCTGCACTAGTGTCATAGACCAGAAGTGGCTGCATTTCACTGTGGGTCTATTAATCTTATTACAGGAGCATCTTGAGGCAATCTGGCACCACTGAACCAGGAGCTGTACTAACAAAGTAAGGGAGAGTCTTGCCTTGAAGACTTTATAATTTGGAAGTTAGATGGGAAGTTCAGATTCAGATGCCTTTAACTTAATCAGAATAGCACCTTACTACAAGAGTTGGCTATCCAGGACCTACCTGTGGAATAATGTGCTACTCAATGTGAACAAGGAGACCAGAATCTGGTTCTGAAAGAGCCGTTTTAAACACAACACCTGGAATTTTGAAAGAGAGTCATGGGCTCAATTCCTTTAGGCTGTTGTAAAAATTTCAGCTTGCTTGCTCACTTGCCCAGAGCCATTGCAATTTGGGAATTGGATGGACAAGGCAGTTCACAAGAACTAGAAGCCAAGCAAACTCTATGTCTTTAGCTTCAAACAGGCATATTTTCCAGAACATTTATAAAACACTTCCAAGTTACCACTTAAAACATGCTTCTTTCACAGTCAACATCTATTGAGCTCAGAGGTTTTCTAGCCTGTCCCCTCTCCTGCTTGGTCACAGAGCACTCAACTAGGAGTCAGTTATGCATGTGTTTACAATCTCCAGGATCCTTTTTACCAATGTGATTCATTTTTTCCTAGACAGCCAACAGAGTGTACTTGATGTCACTTAATTAAGACAACGAAATCTCGCAAACAAAAAGGAAAAAATAAAGCTACTTTCCATAAAGGCAGAAACATGCAAAGCAATTTCTTGAGGGGATGCACATTTACTGTGTGCTCAGATTCTGAGAGCAAACAGGCAGGGCCAAAAGGTGACATTCCAGCACAACGGGGTCCACATCCTCAAGCATCACTACCATGCTGGGGTCTAGGGACAAGTGAAGTCACACCCGGGACAACAGATCCAAGCAATGTTGCCCAAGTGAAGCCTTTAACAGGGAAGACTGCCACTTCAGGGCAGAGGCCCTGTGGATAGCTAGTCCTGTTTTGAGGCAGAGCCTCTTTAAAATTAGGGCCTATTAGAGGAATGACCTCCAGACTGAGCTGGAAAGGAAGAGATGAGCACCCAGTTTGTATATAAGCTGGGGGAACCTGATGTGAGGATGGATGGTGCTTCTGGGGGGCAGTCCTGTGGTCTTAGAGAGCTTGAAGCTTCATGACTACATCTCAGCCAACCAGAGACAACAGCTGAATAGCCCTGCTTGGACATCCAGGGAAATGTCCCGATCCCACATTTGAGAAGGGTCTGCCAACGGTCTGCCAATCAGCTTTCCAGGACAGAGCTGCAGTAAACGACGGAGAAAAGCCCCTCCATCAACTCCTAACTCATACTACCTTGGAAGGTCTCGCTTACTCTAGCTGCTGGAAATGAATTTGGCTTCTGAATATGGGGCAAATTCACCACATCAGTGGATATGAACTTTGTTGTAGTGTTCTCTAATACAGTGGTTCCCGACCTTTTCTTGGCCATGGCACATCTTAATACTTTTAATTATTTTGAGCCACACCACCGCACAGTCTCCAAATAAACTCAGGAATATTCATGTGCCAATCCAGAACTCTTTGTATAGTTTTTGAAAAAAATTCCATGGCACACCTGCTGTGGCCTGAGGGTACACCCATGTGCCACGGCACACCGGTTGGGAAACACTGCTCTAATAAACATCTTCTTGTTGCAGTATGGATGATTTTTCTGTCATCTATCAGCCACACTGGCCAACATCCCCACCTGTTCCTGGCCACTTCTAGTTCTTTCAAGTGCTCTGAACTCTTCCTCCAGCTTAGACACTGATCCCCTTTTTAAATCTTGCTCTGCTTTTGGAACCTACTTTGGGCTGATGTAAAATCCACTGAGGATAAAGCCTCCTTTGAAACAATTCTAAAGGCTGGCTGTTCAGGAACAGATTTTAAATCAGCCATTTGGGCTGCACTACCTACACTCCAGAGACATTTCTTTCCTAAGAGCATTGCTCAGTGCCTCAGGTCTACCCGCATGGTGTTCTAGAAAGAAGTCTCATTCACTACATTAGCATCACCTTCCCTCTATGTAAGCTCCATCTGATTTACTCAGCACCCTGTACAAGTGAAGGCAAGAAGAGGTGTCAGAGCTTTCAAGTCATGGGCACTAGTGTTATAAAGGAATCTGCTGGCTTTGGGAAGTCAAGGCCCCAAATGGTATCTCCATGGGTTTTAGGCCTTGTCTACATTGGGAAACAGCAAAGAATCCGGCCATTGCTGGCCACACACAGGGAGATGCACCACAGCAAAACCCACTTGCAGACAAGGAAAGCCACAACAACATAAGCTACTGATTGCTGAAAACTGGGCAGAATCCTACCCTGGACACAGCTTTTGTCTACTTTCCGGCCATTCACTTGAAGAATATCATTTGAAGGCTGGAAAGAAAAAGGTGCAAGCCCCACCTTGGCATCCTGTTTGGTGAGGAAATCCACAAACCCAAAGCCGCGGTGTGATCCCGTCCCAGCCATTTTCTTGGGCAGGCGGACGGTTTTCAGCTCTCCAAACGTGCTGTGAATAAGAAACAGGAGACAAATGCTTTGATAAAAACCCATCTCACCTTGAGTGGAGGCAGTACTGTTACAGGGATGTTTCCCCTCATGTATGTCATACGGTCATTACAGTTATAGTATCAGCACTGTACTGTAACTACACCAAATTTAGTGACAGATGAAAATTCATCTTAGCTACTCAGGGGCTTCCATTTGGCCCCCTTCAACACAGCAGAAGACATCTTTGCAGTATTTACCATGTTTCTTCTCTCCTGAGAAGAAAGTCAAGATTCATGTTGTACCATTGTACAGTCTTGGGGGGTACAAGCACATCTGCTCATTAACAGTTAAATATTAGGCCACAGCATTCTTGGACTCCATTTATGGTGAACTCCCCATATCAGGTGGCATTTGAAATCAAGTAAAATACACAGGACACTGATGTGAGCCTGGGAGGGTCAGGAGTCTAGGGACAGAACACCAAACCATGCAAACTTATAGTGTGACTAACATGGTCCTTCCAAGAACTCCTCCCGTAGTTTCCAATTGTCAGTCCCCATGGACACGACTATCCTTCAGAGCTGCCCCACTGCTTCTGAAGTAATAAAGGAGCATGAAGCTGACTCTAGTTTGCTCCCAGTCTTGTCCTATTAGCATCCGTTTTCAAGTTATTCTCTTACTTCTGAGCCCTGGATGGGCTTGGAACACGAAACTTAGCTTGTGAGAGATGAAAACTGATGTTAAATGGGCTACTTTCTCCACCGTCCCCCAACGAGACAGAGACACTGCCATTTTAGAAATTCCACAACAAGAGGCCACCTTTGTCTGCATCTAAAGCTCTAACTCCCTTTCCTTTCTTCTCTCTCTTTTTTTTAAATGTCCATTTATCATATACACAAATTGCAGACAATAAATATTTAATGTGGACTGGGTCTGAATAGACGTGCTATTTTATTTGAAAATCTACACACATACACACACAAAAGGGTTGGAGATGCTACAATGCCAAAGATTGACTGGGACTAAACACAGTAAAGGCCGTAAATGCTCTTGTGAAATGATATAAGCTAAATCCAGAGAGTTAACCCGCTGCACAGGTAGTATGACCAGGCATTCATCTACCCAATTTCCTCAGGCCGCGCAGTGTGTAAATGTAGCATTATGAATCCTCAAAATGAATCTGCACGTCTGCTCCTCATAGCTTTCTCTCCCCCTCCCCCTTTGAGATGGTGCTAAGGAAACAAACAAACAGAATAAAACAGAAGAGAGACAACAGCCTTGGAGAGCAGAGACACACAACAGCCTTGGAGAGCGGGAGTGCTCGAGTCTAAAAGCGGGAGAAACGTTACATTGTTTTCCAGAGTGAAAATCTCCCACAAGACAGCTGGGGGGAAATTGAGGCTACAAGAAACCCATGTATTTCTTTATCATCATTTGTATTATAGTGCGGCTGGGTGAGCAAAGCTGCCGTTCTACATACCTACAGTATGAAACAGTCCCTGCCCCGAAGAGATTACAGTTTAAAGGGACGAGACAAAGGGTGGGAGGGGAAACAGAAACAAAGAGAGAGGGGAGCCGACTCATCCAAGCCACCACATCAGGTCAGAGGGCAGATTAGAAGCTAGGTCTCCTGGCTCCTAGTCCAGTGCCCTGAATACTAGACAACAGCCCGCCATGCTTCCCACACAGGAATTCACTGGTTCTTCGGTGGCATTGCCTGATGGTGAGTGAATAAAGAAGAGCCCTTGACATGGAACATGCACACAAAAGAATATTGCTAATTCCTTGCACTTGTACAATATGCATTCCACAGGAGAAAAAAATCTTGCACTGCTACAAAGAGCCATGGTGTGAAGTCCCACAATCCTCACGTAAGATAGCACCACCCTAATTGTTAAAAGGGAAAACTGAAGCATAAAGGCCCAGGTTTTTAAATGCATTTTTGTGCATGCAGTTCCATTGATTTTCAACGAGATTGAGACTCCTAAATCAGGTGGTGCAATGGTGAGAGAAGCAATGCTTAAATTCTTTAAAAATCTAGCTCAAAGAGCTTAAGTGACTTGACCAGGTCATAAAAGTAGGTAGTGACAGAGATCGGAAAGGAAGCATGTCCCAGCCCTGTGCCTTACCCACAAGAATAAGATGTCAGTCATGGAAACACGCTGAGCTGCTTTATTCTGCAACTGAAAGGGTGGCCACTCCTGGAAGGAATTCCATCCATTGCTCTCCTGCAGTGAATCATCCTCCTTATTGTATTAACCCTAGGGGATTTTTTGTTTGGGGAGATTACCTGAAAGACCATTTACATTCAGACTCACGCAAAGTGCATGCAAGCAGCCAGAGAACGAGCTGGACACAAATATGACCTGGCCAGCAGAACAGATTTAAAACACCTGTAGGGGCTCCAGGAACCCAAGCTCCACCATCCTTGAGCACGCCCGAGTCACTTGGGCCTCCCTACGTCTCAGGGTTGGAGGAGAAAAAGACACCAGTTACACCAGGCTTGAGATACCTGGCAGTGGTATCTACTGAGCAGCTGCTGGTGGGTTCAAAAGGAAACCCCACATGGGCATCTTCAAGAGAAGACCATGGTATGGAAGAAAGGCATAGAACATGACTCCTAAGGCCTTGTCTGCACTGGAGAGTGCAGTCTAATTGTGTCATTGAAGCACGCCCGCAGCTGGTGATCTAGCATGGACAGCGAGAGCAGTGCATTGCGGGCAGCTGTCATGGTTTGCAAGTCACCACCTCACATTGCTGGGAATTGTTGGAAGGTGGAGAGGGTAACAATGTGTTATGATGCAGTGATTTCTGTCCCATCATTCCATGGGTTCCCAACTGTTTCGTGGCATTTTTCAATGGCCCCTGTTTCCTGTGCACCCACTATTTCTATCTGAAAGGATGGATCCTGCAGTAACCTCTGTGGCTGTCGTCAGAGTTGTGAACACATCATGGCTGGTTATGCAGTACGTCATGAACGCCGAATTAAAATAGGAAACTGAGGTGTCTGATCTGCTGTGTACCATGCAAACAACCTAACAGGGATTACTGTTTGCATTCATGGAGCATCTGCACATTGCGCACCACCGCTTTTGGGCACATGAAGCAAACACTGAGTGGTGGGATCATATCCTTATACAGGTCACAGATGACAAGCAATGGCTGCAGAACTTCTAAATGCGCAAAGTCACCTTCACGGAACTGTGTGGAGGCCACCTGTGTCACAAACCACGACGCCGTCTGAATGAGGGCTGCTCTGTCAGTGAAGAAGTGCACAGTGATCACCACTCCAGACTACCACCAGTCAGCTGCTAAGTTTGGAGTCAGGAAGTCCACTGTTGAAGCCGTGCTACTGAAAGCATGCAGGGCCATTAATCACACTCTGCTACGGAGGACTGAGCATCTCGCAAACATGCATGAAATAGTGGATGGCTTCACAGCAGTGGGATTCCTTAGATGACATGTGTATCCCAGTTTTGGCCCTGGGTCATCTCATGACAAAGCACATCGACAGAAAGTGATACTTCTTTGTCATACAGTAGCCACAAGGGGATCACTGTTGGTGTTTCACTGACATCAGCACGAGCTGGCCAGGGAAAGTGCACAACAAGCAACTTCAGGAACGCTGGCCTATACCAAATGATGCAAGCAAGCACGGACTCTCTTTCCAGACCAAAAGATTCCAGCCGGGGATGCTGAAATACCTACAGTGATCCTGGGAGATCCAGCCTACCCCTTACTGCCAAGAGACCTCTGAATGTGAGTTTGGCAGATTAAAAGTTCGCTTGCGATGCCTTTATGGAAGTTCAGAGCTAAATGAGAAAAACATTCCCACAATTGTAGCCATCTGCTGTTCGATCCATATTTGTGAAGTTAAGGGTGAAAAGACTCCCCTTGGTGGAGTGCAAAGGAGGATCACTTTGTGGCCAGCTATGAACAACCAGACGTCAGGGCTACCGGGGGGGGCATCACAGGGCCATTCAAATCAGGTAGGCCTCGAGGAACCATTTGGACAATGAGAACCAGTAAGTTGCCTTTGTAAACAGCTGTGTGCCATGCTATGATTGCCACCAATTCGTGTTGTGTAACAATGTGAACTGCAGCCATCGTGTGCAACAGATAAATAAAACTGCTTATTTTTCCACAGAGAATGTCTTTATTAAATAATTATTCACCAACACACACAAAAAACTGGGCTGGTGGGGAGAAAATGGTGAGGGATGGTGGGAACTATGACAGCTGGATGTAAGCCCAGCTATCATTCTAGAAGTTTTCCTACGGGCTTCAGTGAACAGATCAAGATGGGCTGGGAGATTTGGTAGGAATGTGTGGGTGGAGTTTAGGAAGAGCCTGAAAAAATGTTCTGGATTGACTGCAAGGGGTGGGGACGGCAAGCATGCTTGAATTCAGTCTATCACACTGAGTGACCACGGCAGCTTCATTTGCTCCTCCATGGCTTTCACCGTTTGCTCATGACCAGCTATCACTGTCTTCTGGTCTTCTCATCCTCTCTTGCCCAAAGGCTTTCTGATTTCAACCACACCGCTTTCTCCCTGCCTCTTTTTTTATCCTGCCTCAGTAGACTGGAAGACTTCTTGGAACATCTCTGAGTCTCTGGGGTCATTTTCTTATCAGCTGCAGGAGCTTGGCAGGTACAGAGGAGTTTCCCCTCCAGGGCACATTTGCAGAAGCACAATAAATGATGAACAGAAGTATTTCTGTCTGTGAGCTAACAGCACTGATTCATTACTGTAAAATATACCTCTTTCTCATTGCTCCTGGCAAGCGCATAGTTCAATGATAGGCCAGGGCAGCTGTGCCCAGTGGGAGGGACACACTCAACTTGGGGAGAAGGTTCTGGGTGTTTGTTTGGGGTACAGATTCAAGAACACATGGACAAAATTACATATTGTGACACCATTTGCTGCTGGCAGGAGCCATAAAAACTGACATCTCACTCCTGAGATTAAGTAGAGATGCTAGGGTACATCTCCTCCATGCAAGCAACTTCAAACCGGGTCCCTGTGCTGCTTGCCTCTGTGCCACTTTCATTTTCTGCATAAGTGACTGCCGATTTGTGTGTGGCAAGCGTCCTACAACGGAGGAAGAAACAAAGCAGTTCTGCAGAGGAATCTCCTGCACAGGACTGGCAAGTACCTACAGGAAAGGTTCCCGGAGATCCCTCTGGAAGATTCCCATGAAATCTTGGTATGAATTAACACAATTTTGCACTGTACTGCCTAGCTGCACAGGGGAATGGGAAGCACGTGCAAAACCAGCTATTCTTGTGCATTTCTACCCTTTTAACCAGCTGTATAAAGCAACAAAGCAAAGGACAGCTGCACCTCATATAATCAAGCAGCATCAGCTCCAAAATAAAAATCAGTCACCAGAGCCCCCCTCTCTGGCATCTTGCACAGCACTGCTGGTGGGCTGGTACTTGGCTCTAACCCTCCCCGGTCAAGAAGAGGTTCTGATTCCTCCGTTTCACCAAATGCCCCAATCCCCTTCTCTGCATCATCCTCCAATTTGGTCTCCTCATCCACTATTTCTTCATTGGGGTTGAGCCAGGAGGTATCCAAGGGTCTCTTGGCAGTGGATGTGCTGAGGATGGCTTCCAGATCCTTATGTAAGTGGTAGGTCTTTGGTGTTCACCAGGGAGATAACCTGACTCCCTAGCCTTTTGGATTTGCTGCCAAAGACCCTTGATTTTCACACAGGGCTACAGCATGTCCCATTCATAGCCCTTCTCCACCATGTCCTGAGAAAGCTGACCGTAGGCACCAAGGTTCCTACAGCTGGAGCTGCACATCTTCCTCTCCCCAAATGCTGATCAGGTCCAGAAGCTCCAGCACGCTTCAAGTGGGAGAACATTTGGTGCATGGAGTCACCATTGGCTGCTGGGAAAATGCAACATTGACCAAGCAGGAAGAGGAATTTTAAAAATTCCTTGAAAAGGGGAGGGATTAGTGGCTGCAGGGCGGCAGAGTTCAAACTGATGGTCAGAGCAGTCAGAATGGGCATTGCGGGATGCTTCTTGGCAGCCATTTATGAAGACATAACCAAGTGCAGTTGCGGTGTCTACATTGATGCCTTTTCACTAAAAGTTTGGTGCCCAAAGCTCTATTCCTCTCATCAAAGGGGTTGATTTTATTGCATCACAAAATCAGGGCAAGCTGGGTCAGCATTGGGGGGGGGGGGGATTCAGAGTGTACACCCCACTGTTTCAGCACAAAACACAGGCTTTGGTCGACAAGATCTTGTCGCATGGACCAGCCCTTAGAGAAGCACAGATGACCCCACTAGGGACAGGGAGAAAAGCCACCCACTGTGTTGATAATTAGAAACCATAACACAGCAATTACTATATGAGAAGCTGTGAATGAAGTGGAAAGACTGGGCCTTTAATGTTCCCCTTGCCACCTCTGCGGAGAAACTCACACCTCAGATATCCAATTATTTCCTCCATCTATTTATTTATTTTGGGTGTGTGTGGGGGGGTCCCAATTACTCGCTCCTGAATGGGACATCCCTTATCTAAGGAAGACGGTATGCTTTGAACAAAGGGAGGAGTTGTAACGTTTCTAATTTGGTTTAAGGGGAGTGGGTACGCACACACATGCTGCACAAGTACAGGGAGGAAG
The DNA here is from genome assembly GCA_007922195.1 of Podocnemis expansa. NCBI lineage: Eukaryota > Metazoa > Chordata > Testudines > Podocnemididae > Podocnemis > Podocnemis expansa. The sequence goes on along the minus strand of ML682206.1, from coordinate 1,712,433 downwards.
ACATGCTTTATAGCAGCTCAGATGCCTCCCACATAACTAGTTTTGATGCGCATAAATCTCAGGGTGAAAATGCAGCTCTCTCTTTGAGAGTGGAGGAGGTTTCCCTTACAGCAAATTGGCTGGCAAATTGGACTCATATTAGAGAGGGTTGGAAAGGAACCCAAACAACTAAGCTACTAACACAAAGTGGTGTGTTGTGTGACCCATACCTTCTCCTCCCCCCTGTCTTTGATGGAAAACCCACTGAGACTCAGAAGTGGCAACTGACGTTTTCTTCATGGGACACCTGTGTGCAGAACCAAAGATCAAACTGAAGCAGCAGTTCTCAACCACTGTGTGGCGACACATTATTGTCTCCCCACACAATGATAATTGTGTTGTGAATTGCTGGGGATATGGTTGGATTTGGCCCAGCGCGGGATGGGCTGATGCAATAGGCCACCAAGTGCACCACGACCCACAAAAGGCTGAGAACCACTGCTCTGAACTAACTACTAGTGACTAAGAGGAGATGCTGGTAGGGGAATTTGAATTCCCTTGTTTGTACTGTGCTATTCACCTGCCAATGGAGCAGTGTAAGAAAAGCAGTGGTTCTGCTATCACTATTCACTGAGAGTAAATGTAGAAGGAACCTCCCATACCCTGGCTCTGGTGCTAGGACACATACCTCTGATTATCAGGTCCCCTTCCCTAGTGCGATAGGACTCTCAGAGTCTCACAGCGTAACACTTCATACTCACCAAGATCTACGCAAAGAAAACAGCATGTTGGCCCTACTGGAGTGAATCATCAATATGCATTCAGGAAAAGAGGTTCACTTATTTCTCCTCTGTAGCTCACATGCCCAGATCTGCTCCCAACCACCCACAAAGTGGTGGAACTCTACAGAGATACAAGATCTAGACTAGAGGATCTACCAAGACAAGCCAAAAGGCACATGTGGCAAATGAGCAAGATGAGCCCATTTCCTGTGCAATATCTCAACTCGTGTGGCTCCCACTGAAACATTCACAGCAGCATGTGGGTTTGCAGATTATCTGCATGGCTCTCCTGGAAGTCAATAAGCTTCCCACAACACTGTCAACTCTTCCAGCAAATTGGGGGATTTCCACTTACCCAGCTGAGTAAACAGAGAGAAGCAGACAAAAGTGGTTAGCGTCACCGCCAGAAGCAATAACTCTCTTTGAGAATGGGCCGGTGGAAGAAGGAGTCCATTAACTCTGACCAAGGGAATGTCATGTAAATGGACTGAGATCCTCGGTTGAGTTTGATGGATAACAAAAAAGCCTATTCAGCACCTCTCAGCATAGGAAGGACGCAGATAACTGGCGTTAGCACTTGTGGTCCTCTAACTGTACATATGAAGGTAAATACAAACATACATGTCCACACATGCTCTTCCTCATCACACATCTTTCCCTCAGGGCTTGCTGCTGTTGACAGAAGCACCGTCCTCCCTGTCACTCAGGCTTGTAACCTGGGAATCATCACCAATCCCTCCCCTTTCTTCTACCTAATATATCCAGGTCATATCTAAGTCCTACCTCCATAACATCTCTAAGGTGCAGCATCGTCTTGCTCCCCAGGCTCACCAAAAGGCCCTTGTCTCAATTACTGTGCTCATCTCCTCTCCAACATCCTTCCCGCCCCATCTTCCTGTCCATACTACACACAGAAGATCTACCAAGATCTTCACCTTTGTTCTTCACTCAGGTTTCATTGCCCTGTGACAGGATACCTCCACAGGTGTCCTCATTTTCCACCACCTTTAGTTCATGCATTTTTCTCCCTCCCCCACCATCAAAGCCCTTTATATTCCCCCACATTTCTTTACCTGTTCTTTTCTCTTACTGTGTTGCTTGCTGCCCACAGTCACAGCCGCATCTATGACCTCAGCCTTCATTGCCTGTCTGCCCACACCTCCCATAACTGACTCTGTGCTTCCTTATACGGGAGCCTCTTCTTCTGTCCCTTGGCTGCTACCTGGCCCCCCACACCCAAACTCTGCTCACGCTCTAGCTCTGTGAGGTCCAGAAGAAAATCAGCCAAGAAACGCTGGCTCAGTAAGGCATGTTCTAACCCTGACTGCTCTTTACCTTTCCTGTATCCTTTTATCCCATTCTGTTTGAATAACGTCTGTTTCAACTGTAAGTTCTTCAGGGCAGGGAGCTTTTCTTCCTCTTTGCAAAGTGTCTAGCTTGCCTCTGGCAGTACATAAATAACACTGCGATTGTACTAGATGCTTCCATAATTTAGCCCATTCACATTGTAAATTTCTGAAATGGTGTCATTATTCTTAAATCCCAGACACTAGGCAAAGATCAATCAGAATTAGTGCGATAAGCTGTTAGTCACTATCTAATCAAAAGAAACTTGCACAAAGACTCCAGAAAGGCAGAGCATAATTTCACCACAGATCTATACAAGTGGTTGCACAAGAGACTGTATATAGTGAATAGCAAGAACAAGATGGTTAATCTAACTGTTGCAAGAAATCACCCGAGGCCCCCAAAATATACATGCGAAAAAGCTCATCTCCCATTCCAAGCAAATCCAATAACAATCACATTGCCAAGCCTAGTCAAGAAAAGATTTAACAGTCTGCCAGTAACACAGGGCGTTCTGGGCAGTGAATGCAAAGTTCCCAGTGAGGGACAAGTGCACCCCGCTCACCGACCTGCAAAATGCTCTCTGAAGCATCAGGCCTAAATTCCACATCATATCAGCAAAATTTAGTCATTACTTCTCAATGATTTTCTTAATTATTTTTTCTTATAAGTCACCCCCAAATAGCAATTCCTCAATAAACTATTCCTTGCCAGGCTCTGCTCCTGCACCGATTTACTGATTACAGAGGAATAATGGACTCTTTTCTTTTTCTTTCTCCTTTTGGAATGAAGGACCCTGCCAAAATAGTTTTGCTCCTGGGCGAGTCGTGGTCAGTTCCACCCCCTACATGAGAGAGTTAATGAAATACACAGCAGACTGTTCCTCCCCCTCAGGTCTTCAGCTGACTTCAGCACAGCTAATCCCATTACAAGAAAATAACGTGGATAATTCAAGCTAATGAAATCGTTACAAGAATGTGGCCAGCCAGAGGTGGACATTCAGAACCAATTTAACACTCTTTGGTGTCGTTATCCCCAGCACAGGAAATATCTGAAAGGAGAAAGGGGGAGAAGAAAAAGCCCTCCTCTCTTGTTAGCTTAAATCCTGTTAGAGAGTTCAGGAATTAATCTGCCACATATCTTCCCTATTACTATTATCGTGATCATCGAGAATGTCTCCTCAGTAACCTCCAAAAAGTTAACGAATGAATGCACAGGAAAGAGGGCAGGAACGGAGTCAAGACTTCTGACATGCTGAAACAAGTGTATCGTTGTCGGTACGGCTGAGAAGTAAGGCAGGAGAAGGTTGCTGAAGGAACTTTCCAGCAAAATAGCATTCCAGTGCACAACAAAAGCGATTCTTAAAACGGGCCTAGTCCCACAATAGCCCCCCAGGGGGTGAATCTTTGAACATGCAGGAAATGCTGCAGCATCTTACCTACTGAGGTTGCCTGCACTAGATAATCCTGTTGGCAGGCCACTGGATACCGACCGCTGCCTTTCACCCCCCAAACCAGTGTCATAAGCAGTTGTCCTCTCAGCCTGGATGAGGACAGCTACCCGGACTACTGTGTTTCTCCTCCTTTATCGCATACAACTTTCTGATTTGGAGGCCTCTCAAACAGATGTTATGGAAAGGATTGCAGTAGAAGTCCAGCAATGGTGGGTATGCCTCGTGGAAGAAGGAAACGCTGGACACAAAGCAAAGCCCCCTTTAAACAGAAGCTTCTTTGGAAATGAAGGAAGAGGTACGAGAAAACTAGAACGAGTGCATGTGCCATCTCAAACTGTGACCTCACGTGCTAAGAAGGGCTAGAAGTGGTCAGTATGTGGACGGGAGATGACCAAGGAAATCAGGGGCTCTGTAAGAAGTCACAGGGCATGGATGGGGCACTCTGTCTTCTGAATCAGCACTAGGTGAATGCCCTACAACTGTTGGGGGTGTGGGAGGAGGCACTGCGCTCCTGGAGGTATCATATTAGCATGTCATGGAAAATAAGGATCATAAATGGGAAGGGTCACATACTAGCCAAGATACTGTTAAACAGGAGTAGAATTGTTAGCTCGGGTGTCCAGGCCAAATTCCATCCTGCCTAAAGATTCTGCCTGTTTAATCCCTTCTGTAGTTTCAAGTGGAGGCAGCGTTTTTCTCCACTTCCAGGCCTACAGCGCTGGTATACGCTATCGGACATCCGCCATATTCCACCCCAGGAACAGCTGTGCTTGAGCAGCGTGTTAAGCGATCCTGACTTACGTTACCATTCTAAGACTACAGGCAGGTCTACACAGCCCATCATTTTTGGTGGTCATCGAACAGAGATGCAAGTTACTTAAAATAACTTGCATCTCTCCGACTGCACTACACCCAGCCCATCCACTGTGCTGAGTCGAAGGGTGGAGCCGTCCTTCAACTTGGTGCTATTCCCATTGCTTAAAAGATCAATTTCCCGATCAACTGAGCGGGTCTCCACAGACCTGATCAGTCGAGCAAGAAGGTTGATTGGGCGGCAATGATTTTAGCACCATCAGCGGAGACAAGCCCTATGTTCAGTATGATAGAGAAGTAAAATTAGAAAACAAAAATGCTTACCACAACTCTTGAGGTGACACAAGCCTATCAGACAGGTGGACTGCTCCATTGAATAGTGGCAGCATCTTAGAATACTGTTTGGCTGGCCCCTATTAAAACATCCCACGGAAATCAGGAGTGGCTATTTGTGAAGTGCCGAGCTAACCCTTAGGGTTAGAGCTCAAGCAGATCCCAGTATTTAGTGCTCTGCTAAGCCCTGATGTGATGCAAAGGTTGATTTGTTAAATACTTCAATAGCTATAACAAGAGACTGGACTTGTAGGTTCTATTCTAGACGCAGCCACAGATTTGCTGTATGACCTTGGGAAAGTCACAACAGCCTCATTCTTGGAGTTTGCCACCTGCAAAATAGGGACAATATTTACCAACCTCATGGAGTGGTGCGAGGCTTAATTCCTTAATTAATTAATGCTAGCAGAGTGCACTGGGATTAAAAAAAAAAAAGGTGCAACGCAAATGCAAACATTTTCAGGGGTAAAGAAAAATAATGACACACTCCAAATGGTCTGATGAGTTTTAAGACACAAGAGAGTGATTTTGGTTTGCAAACAAGGCAAACCGCCTACAGCCCTGTGTGATTAAGAGAGAGAAAGGCTTCAGCATCAGCTGGTCGATTGGGGTTTTGCAGCCAAAGGGCACCTAACAGTTATTCGGCGGTGCCGCACATGCTCCAAAACTAACACAGAAGCAAGTCAGCGGGAGGACTTTCCTTTCTATGACAAAAGGAGAAATGCTAGAGAGAGACAGAGAGAGAGAGGCAGGCACTGGGGGGTGAGGGGGGAGACAGGGCGGCGCGGCCCATGGGAAGTGCCCAGAATGAAACCCATCGTTAGATTTCTCAGGGTGCTCTCTTGCACACATGTCTAATTACATCCAGACGGCGCTTTCAGCGCACCTGCCACAGCAACTGTTTATCTCGCCGACGAGTTAAAGAGCATCATTTGCAAAGTTCGCTAGGAAGGAAAGCCAATTATCATGTCGCCGGCTAGGCACAAAGCACCCTCTCGCTTTATCTCCACCGCTGGCTCTCAGCGGCACAGCAGAGGAGCCTTTCATGCTAATTTTTGCTGACTCCCCCCACCCAGCTTGGCAAACACTTTCTTACACACTGCTCCCCCTCTCCCTCCTGCTTCGCTCCTCCATTTAAGAGGATCTCCAAGAACCGGCCCACCAGTGAACCTCTCATACAGCAGCAGAGAGCGCTAGAGGTGGAAACAAACAAGTGTTGCTACCAAAAGCCAGACCCGATCTCATGTGGTCACTCTTCCACCCCGGACCCACTCCCTTTACATTGTAAAAATATTCAAAATATTCCCTCGTCTGGTAAGATGTCAAAAGGCAGCTGGATCAGGCAGCCCCTGAATAGGGAGACCATGAGATATCATAATTAGAGTGGTCATTACGTACACGTGTAGTAGAAGGACTTGGAAATAAAGTGTGGTTTTCTCTCTTTTTTTTTTTTTTTAAACTTACTATGACTATAATGGGAGTTGGGGATTAGTCAAGAGGACTAGCTTCAAGTGGTAACATAAAAGTACATACTGCGAACAGGTACCAAAAAAAAAAAAAAAAAAGCTGTGGATGTAGGGAGTGAAGAACCTGGAGGGGGTAGCCTGGATTTCTACTTCTCTCTGCAGCTCTTCCAAAATCCTCTCTTCAGCCACTACAGTGGGGTGGCAATGTCTCTTTCTGTTTTGCCTGCTAGTTACATCTTCCCTCCCACCCCACTTGCTGATTTCATACCACCCAGCAACCACTGTTGAATCATTCTCACTTTTTTTCCTTTAAACTGATGTCCCAAACCTACCTTTTCCCCACCTTTGGTTCCCCCATATTGAGCTCACTACGCTTCAGGCATTCTCTCCCAGTGATTCAGATTCTAAGACCCCTCTTCAACCCCTAACTCTCTGCATGTCTCGCCATCCTGTCGTCTGACTGTCATGTCAAATCCCTTCTTTTCTGAATGCTCCTGTTAATGGGTGGATGCCTCTCTCCTCCTTCTTATTGTCTTTTCTCTCACACAGGAGCATTAGGTGAGTTGTTTTCATTGTTCGCTGAAATTTTATTGCTGTATCCTGCTATTCTTTCCCATGCACTTCTGATTAACGACACCGGTATAGATCATACGACATCACAGCTGCCACAGGGATGGTGCTTGGCTCCAGGATGCAAGTAAAGAGAGGATGTATGGGATACAGCAGAAGAAATGCATACATGCATCTGATGAAGTGGGCTGGATCCCTCCAAAACACATGCCCAAAGAAATTCATCAGCCTTTAAGGCGCCACAGGATCCTTGCTGTTTATCCATGCCTATACCGCTAACTGAGGTGAAGAAGCGATGAAGCACGGGATTTTGTACACTTGGACCTCCTCAAACTACCATCAAAATCCCACCAAGGTAACTAACTCAGCATTTCCTAAGGAAGAAAAGCAAATACTGAAACCCACCTTGATCTTAACACATTAATCACCACCCAAAAGACCTCGACACCAATGACACAAGTATATTTCAAAATTCAAACATACACCCAAAAACACACACAGTGGTTTATGACCACTTTCACCCATTCTGCCTCTAGCAAACTCCCTTCTCAGGACGTTCTCCTTCATAACTACATGGAGAACGGAGGAGCCAAGCTGGGTATAGTGTTGTAGGTGAGATGGCTTAGTGTGTTTGATTATAACTCACAAAGCATCCCTTCTGCTTTTCAGTGACATCTGATGCACGTGGCAAAGAAAACTGTCTGGTTCTGCCTAACATACATCTTCACTAAAGTAAGGTTGGACAAATTCTAAGGATCTCTTCTCCCTGCACGTGATCCCACAAGCTCAGAACCCAGCAGAATCCAAGAGTTCTGGGGAGGAAAAACTGAAATATACATACCATTGTCTCTCATCATCCTGATCTAAATCCATCTTGGTGTGGACTTCACTGCTCTTTTACTAAATAAAATAACTTGGTATGCCCTCTCCCCCACCACCTCACTGTATAGTCAGCTTCCAAATCATTAACATAAAGAAACTCTACGGATCCCAAAACCTCCCCATTGGCCTTACCATATAATTAATTGAATTTTCTATGGCACTCAGATATCACTGTATGTTCATTTATGGATTTAACCACAACACCTGTATGAAAACAGGTAACAATTATCCAATATAGATGAGGAAACCGAGGCAGAGATTTACCAAAGGCCACACAATCAGTCCGCAACAAAGCCAGGATCAGGACTCTGGTCTCATCTGTACCGATCCAGAACCTTCCTTACAAACCCATCCTTCCTTTCTCCAGAATCCGCTCACTAACATTGCTTCCCATTGCTAGACAGTTCTTAAAAATGTAACGTTTTGCCCCTTATTCAATTTATTTTCCTGAACAGTTGCTTATTAGGGATCTTAGCAAAAGCTTTCTGAAATTCCAAGTAAATTAGGCAGGTTTACAGAACAATAATTATGCCCCTCCATACCCGCCAATGTATTATTTACCTGCAAAGATATACATAATTAGGGTTCTTCTCTATAACTGGTATTACAGACTCTAAATTCTACTCCAGTCTATCGTGTAATTACACAGTTAGGCTGCATGCTAAACAGAAAAAGCACAAATTTCAAAAACTGGGAGGGAAGTCCTCTTTCAGGGAACAGTTTAAAATTTCAAAATCTCTCCATTTAATTTCTTTTTAAAAGAGGTGCTAGTACCAGGTTTGGCTTCTTGTATTTTGTTTCATTTAATCTTACTTTGCAAGGTTAATGTTATGCAAGATACTAAATTCCTCAATAAGATTTACTTTAAAGCTAGTATTAAAGGGGCATCTCCTTTCCCAGATCTCCAGAGATCTGCAGTGAGCAAGGAAGCTGAACTGTGTTGTCTTAAATTCTGTCTCTTCTCCCCCTCACCGCACACTCCTTCCACCTCCCAAATAATGATTATTTTTCGACAGCTCCTCAGCTGCATCTCGAGGAGAATGACAGACCGACAGGTACAGTTGCCATGGTACAACTGTCACAGCAATTTAGCTCTACAGTGCTGGCTCCCACAGAATAATTTAACCAGCCGTACTGGCAGGAGAGAATGCTGGGTGGCTGAACCCAAATAATCTAACTCTTCCTGCAAGAAAACCTAGTTCAAGCCTCACCCTGGAAGATACATGCTGATGCTCTCTACTAGGCCCACGGAGATAGCAACTAAGAGATCCCCACTGGAATGTCTTTGGAATTAGAGAGGTACAGAAATGGATTAGACTAAAAGAGCTTGAAGGTCTAGCTAGCTGCGATGCTTGATCTTTTGGGAGCACACTCTGTAAACATACTCAGTCTGACTCCTGCTAAACTATTAAGTCCACGGTAACCTCAGATTCTTCTGCGCTTCCTTCGCTGTTGCATTTAACAACTTGATGAGTGTGTTTATCAACGGCAAGGTATCTGCTTCACAGCTAAATTTATTCTTGTGCTTTAAAACCCCCCTCACACGTTACAGCATTGAAGCTAGAAACAAGCTTGCCCTGAAACCTTATATATGCTGACGTATCAAGACTTAGATTTTTTCAAAGCCATCTAGGGTGCTTCAACACTCAATTCCCATTAATTTTAATGGGAATGGGGTATCCAACCCCATTAAATGGCTTGAAAATCCCATCCTAATCTCATTTAGATCAGTTATTTTTTGCCGTCTCACAAAATGGGCGAACACACTCAGTTCCCAAGGCCTGTCCTTATAAGAGCCATCCCTCCTCAGTCCCACCTTTCAGTCTTTGTCATACACTTTTACAAAAGACACTGGTTTTATACTAGCTGAATAATGTTCATTCCCATGATGGTAGACAAAGCCCTTGGCTAGTGGAACTGTTAATATCCAAGGCAGAATGGGTTTCCCCTCCTAACAAAGGCAGCTCTGTCATGTATGACTTTATGTTGCAGCCGAGATAGATATTTGTAGGAGGGTATTGTATCAGATCACAGGTGGAAACTAACGGCTTGATTTCACACTGAACGCAGGCGTAGGGGATGGCAAGGAATTGATCCACCACTGATTTGTTGGCGTGTGGTGACTGTTTACCTTCATGGTGCTACTCATGAATGCTTTAGTTATCCTATATGGGTCACTTTCAAATCTAGTTCATTGGAAACTTTTTCCCCCTGGGCTAGATTTGTTCAGGCCTCCGCATGGGTTCTGTGAACTTGAAATAGTGCAGAGCCTCTGTGAAAAGGCTGTTGCTAGACACAGGAGGTTGGTCTTTGTTGGGTCCCACTTCTAAAGAGTTCATCACACAGCTCCAAGGGTTGGTCGACTCTATAAGTAAACACACACCCTTGGCCCATGGCAGCTGGCTCTGGTTCAGGCTCAGACTGAAGCCCAAGCTTTGGGAACCTGTGCTGGAAAAGAGTACCAAAGCCCAACTCACTTCACCACAATTTTACAGCCCTGAAGGCTGAGTCAGCAGACCAGGAGCAACCACTGGTATTGAACTGTGGCACAGACATACCAGAAGGTGCCAACCGAGGCCACTGGGAGGGACCTCAATGCATCCACAGGTAGATCTATGATCTACTGCCCCGAACCGCGCGAGACACTCTGCACACACAGAGCATTGCACGTGAGTTGTGGCTCCCATACTGTAATTTGGAGTGTACAGGCCACCTTGCAAAAGCAGGGGCTAAGAGTTTCTAAAGCATCAAGCCACCATGGCTGGCATTTCAAAACAGCCCAGACTGTGCCTGAGATCTGGATGCCTAACTCCTTAGAAAACCCTCCCTTTGAAACAACCTAAATATTTAATGTGCAGCCATGATAAAAAATTAAAAAAATACAGTAACCCCAAGAGAGCCCACTACAAATCCACTCTCTTATAGACTCCTTTTCAGTCAGTCAGTTTCAAAGACAGACATTAAAATTCTCAGCACTGCAGAGGATATAAGTAACTGAGAACACATTCTATTGTTCCTGTGTGTCACCAAGAAAAGCCCAAACTCAAGACTATTTAGCCTAGGTACTACATGAGAAGAGAGTCTCTCTTGGATACCAGGCTGAGATTATGGTGCTGGCAGCCACAAGAGACTAATTTCAGGTTCAGCTGCATTTGATCTGATGGAGAATAAATACAGATGTACCAGATGTTTTTAGGTAGGCACCTTTCTGAACATAGCTGCACTTCCAAGTGAATTTCCATTCCCGTAAAACTGGAAAATGACTTTATAAGTAGCCAGATGAATTACTGTATGCAGAAGAATAGAGAGGCATACATCAAAAATTTTTAAAACTCCACATACATTAAAAATGAAATTCACATAAATGCCTCTATTCTCATTATGCAAATACAATAATAATCAAGAGACCTGAGTGTGGCATGGTCTCTGTAGAGAGAAGCAGCTTTTCCATTCACCACTCAGATTTTTAAAATTGGGACTAGACCTAGCATTAGAACATATTTAAGAACTGCTGAAGTGGGATTTTACTCATGAAAGCTCATGTGATAAAAATAGAAGTTAGTCCTCAAAAGTGCCACCACACTCCTTGGTTTTTTCTTTATCATGAAGTTAGCATCCTCAGTCAAATGCTGCTGAAATGAAAAAACAAAATATCCTTCCAAACAGTGTTTTTGGTATTTGTATCTTGAATTTGGGTGTCCATTTCTGTCAAACAACCCAAATAACATTTCATGTCTGAGTATGTACTGGCTGTAAACTGTCTCTTTACAAACACTTGGCATACCGGCACTGTACAAGAAAATGATGTTTTACAGTCACTCTTTCAAATCACCTTTATCTTATTTCTGCCAACATCAGATGACTTCTTACTCACAGTTCTCAAAAAGTATTTTACTGAGTTGGGTAGGCCTCCCAATAGAGTTGCTCTTTTGGTTTACAGCCTTATTTGGTTAGTTCCAAAGGGGTAGCCGTGTCAGTCTAGTTCAGCAAAACAAACAAGGAGTCCCATGGCACTAACAAATTTATCTATCACGTGAGCTTTTATGGGAGAAAATCCCACTTCATCAGGCACTTTGAAGATGGGGAACTTACAGAATGATGGGAAAATAAATGCAGGGGAGTGCAAATCATGGGATCAAGTCAGACTGTTACCGTAAATCAAAGCAGTTGTTCAGATTCAAACACTGGGGAACAGAACACAGAGGAAAGTTATGTGGGTATCAGACTGGATTAGGGATGATAACAGAAGTGTGTACAGATTTGGAAACAGAGGCATTATGGACAATGGAGGAGCTCAGCCTTCTTTTGCCAAATGGTCACTGCAACGATTGTAAATCTCTTTTACTTGTCTGTAGACTCTTTAAATCTATGGTTTATGTTCAGAATTTAAACATGTCATACCCACTTCCAAAAAGTTTAAAAGAGTGAATCAATATTTTTTTTTCCTGTAAGTTACATGACAGAATTTAGTTTTAAGCATCTGTGTTTGCATGTAGCCCTTTTAACTCAGCTCTGATGTACACCATGCACCTATAGGATCATGATGCAAGCATATACAGACAACAGTTTTCAGGCAAAATCCTGTGGAAATATTTATCACCAGGAATGGAAACATGGATGGCCTTGTGGCTATGGCACCAGCCCAGGACTCAGGAGAGGTTGTTTCAACTTCCAGCCCTGACACAGATTTCCTGTGTGACCTTGGGCAAACCACATCTGTGCCTCAGTTTACTATCTGCAGACTAGAAACAGTCTTTGCTTTCTTCACTCTTTGTGCACTCTTCAGCAGGGGGGCTGTGTGACTGTATGTATGCACAGTGGCAGCCTGATTTTAATTGAAACAATAGAGTAAATAGGATTGCTTATTAGCATGAGTGGTTCCACTGATGAGCCTTAGCCACATTTACACAAAAATCCCTCTACACTGCTGTGCAGGCGTAAAGGCCCTACATGTAATTTAGGCTGACATTAAGGGTCCTTTACACCACCACAGCAGTGTAAATGAGCCTTTATATGAAGACCCCACATTTTAAACTAGGATTAATCTAATCAATTTTGTAAATCGACAGCTATGTTTAATGTTTATAGTCAGAATGTAAAATCAACATTACGTTCTTTGCACTCCGGTGTTCAATAGTGTTCCTGCAAATTGCAGTTTGATGCAGAGGAAGCGCGGTCACTTTGACAGCATATTACTAGATTCTTTTAGTGAAGCTTACATTTTTCATACTGTTTGGAGAGGAAAGGAGAAACTGTTTGTTCTTTTATCAGGTATTCATTTAGCAGGTTCTACTGTAGTTTAGTATAGATCTCAAGTATATACAAATGGGATTTACTCGAGCAAGGCTGCACCTATCCATGGCTCTTAAATATGGTCCCATTGTATTGGCATGCAATATATTGCAGGCAGAGTGAGCCTGTGTCACAGCAGCTCTGAACCCTGGCTACGTAACCTCACTAATTCAATAAATAGACTTTGACGAGTCTAAGTGGCTGCTCAGATGGCTTTACCACCCCCTCCACTTATACCCCCCCCCCAACTAAAAACCTCTTAAATAAAACAAATTAAACCACACACAAAAACCACGCCGTCTGAGCATTTTATGGCTCCATTCTCCAGCAGGAGCCAGAAAAATGCAAATGAAGCCAGAGACCAGCAGAATGGCTCACTGAAGATTCAAAACGTTGTGTGGGGGGCATGTGTGTTTTGGTTCCTCCTCCCCCTGCAAAAAAATCTGTAATAATAATATTCAGCACGATGCCATAGGTGTCTGCAGCCAATCAGAGGCGATAGCAGATGCTTGTACCTTGCTGACAGATGCTGTCAAAATAGCCTTGCAGTCACAGGCTCAATGATAATGTGAAAATGAGATACAAATGAGGGGCTATCAGAGGGGTGGGATCAATGTTGTTCTCAGTCTACTGGCACTGTACACTCAGACAAACTCAACAGAGATGTAACATATTAACATACAATAAGTGGGGAGGAAAGGAAATGAGATACCCCAAAATAGCCTGCTGTTACCAAATGTTTTAAAGAGATATGCCTATAAAGGGAGAGTGGAATTCACCTTTGCTAAGCAGCAAACATTTTTAATGAATACCATCTTGTGTTTGTAAGCTCTATTTTTAGACCCCCAAAATGCATACAGCTACTGTACACTACAGCAAAACAAACAAGGAGTCCTGTGCCACTTTTAAAGAGGAAGAAATTTGTCGCACGAGCTTTCAGTGGAGAAAAATCCCACGTCGTAAGATGCTTTGAAATGTGTCCAATGAAGTGGGATTTTTTCCCCCACGAAAGCTCATGCAATAAATGAATTTGTTAGCCTTTAAAAGTGCCACAGGACTCCTCGTTAGTTTTGCTGAACTAGACTAACATGGCTCCCCCTTTGGAATTTATACACTATAGCGATCTTCTCTCTCGCTAAAATGCAGCCCCTTCTGGGATGGGAAAGAACTGCTGTATGGTGCTAGGAATGCCATCCACACGCTTTCTCTTCTCTTCAGGAAGAACAGCTTTTCCCAGCTGGAACTGCAGGGAAAATTTAGGGAAGTAGGATGCAGTTACCCAAAGTTAGAACGGAGCTAAGTCAACACAGGCCCCCATTCCTACAGCTGCAAGAGAGGTGAAGTCTTCAAGGTTACATTTTCAAATACAGACGAATACACTGATGCTGACAAGATATGGAAGAACCTAGGTAAGTCATGGTTTGGGTTTTATATTTCACTCGAAACACAGGCTTTGAATCACATACCAGAGACAAGGGTTTACTCAGAGCAGAACAGATTATAAATTCCAGGGACAGAAAGGCACACTGTGATCTGACCTCTTGTGTAACAGCCCAGAGGACTTCTATGAATGAATTCCTGTTTGAATTAGAGCATCACTTTTAGAAATGCATTTAGTCTTGATTTCAAAATTGCGAGTGATGAAGAATCCATCACAGCCCCATGTACGTTGTTCTAATGGTTAACTCCCCACCTGTTAATCTGCATCTTGCTTCCACTCTGAGGTTTCTCCAAGAAGCTTCATTCTAAGTGTGAAGAGAAGTGCTTGCCGCTTTAAAATAAATTAAGAGGACTCCCCTAATAAAGTGCTCCTTAAGCAAACACTCTGCAGTTTTCTGAACTGCAGCTGGAGAAGACCTGGATCAGAGATGACTTTAGAAAGCCCCATTTCTTCTGGTTATTTCAGCGCAGTAACAATGTGCTGTAGATGAGACAATCTAGGTCAGGTCACAACTATGGGTTCCCACAGTGATTGGGATTTTGGTTGTGCTCACAGTGTGCACAGTTTGCACACTAAAGAAAGGGAGCCAGCCTTCTTGGAACAGGCTAGATCTGTGTTTTTATCCCTCCCCCAGTACCCTAATCCTCGATGCCTGGAGCAGCAACAGAGTAGGATTTGTCACTTATGAAGCACTTTTTCCGTAGACCTCAAAGCAGTTTACACTAGTGCATATTCTCATGTCATAAATGGGGAAATGGAGGCAGCGGGCTGTGATGTGACTTGTTCAGTCCATGGAAAGCCAATGACAATGCCAGGAACAGAACTTTTGTCTCCCAATGGCACTCTAATGCTCTGTCAACTGGATGGCATTACTTTCCTAATTATACAACATCCAGCCATGAAGTCAGGGGAAAAAGGGACTGAAGACAGTAACTCATGGTCCCTTAAAAGGAGGCTTTCTAGAGCCTCTTGATGAAATGGGTTGAAGCCCATGAAAGCTTATGCCTGAAGAAATCTGTTAGTCTATAAGGTGCCACAGGACTCTCATTGTTTTTGCTGTACACAGACTAACACAGCTATCCCTCTGGATCTTTCTAGAGCAGTAATTTCCAACTTTTTTCCCGTGGGACCCAGTTGAAAAAAAATCACATATGCCCGTAAGCCAACAATTATGTCTTTGAGCAGTACATTCCTGTCTTTTGGTGGTTGCAAAAGAGAGTGCCATGAGCCAGTACCTGAAAACCACAGTTCTAGAGGAACTAGCATGTGAGTGGAAGAGCAACAAGGAAGAATGAATGGTTGGAGACAACCTATCTCCTCAAAGCAGAGCATCTTTTAAGGTTGAATCGTTCCCTTAATCTTCATCAGGAAACACCACCTCAGATTGTTCATTCAAAGGAGAAGGTAGATAGTAAAAGCCTCACACAGTTTAAATGGGACCCTCTAAACATTGCTGATGGGGTTTTTATATGATATTCCTGTAAATAATTGCTGCTTGAAGGGTTAACAAAAAGCTCAGTGTACCAACAAGGGTCACTTACTAGGCACCACTAAGAGCACCTGCACCTATTCGAGGCAGGCCGACTTTCACTGGAGCTGTGAAAACGCAGGTGCAGTCAGGGAGGAACACAAGAGACTGAAAAGGAACAGAATGCAAAAAGCTGTTGGTTCCTTCTCCAAAGAAACCAAATGTTTGCAGCTCCAACCTGCGTTTTGGGAGCACCATACCTCTGAAAAAAATACGATGCCCACTAAGTCTGCAAGCAAATCCACTGTGCTCCCAAAGCAGTTTACATTACACGTTTTCACTGTGTAAAACCTCAAACACAAATGGAATTGCACCGCGCTTCAAAAAGGGCATTTTTAAAATGCATGGGAAAAGAGAAGGGACGTGAACACTAAACAGTTTTGGTAAGAGTGGAGAGTTGGATCTGCAGATGAACCCAAGGGGGAAGGCTGAGTGGTGTGAGCCCCAGCCCTGAAGCACATATAGCCACAACTTACAAAGAAGGCAATAGCCCATTCTTCTTCAGAGATGGGCAAACCAAAGCTTTCCAGAAGAGGCCAAAGCCTCTCTCTCAGCTTTTGATGGATGTTGAGCTCCCATAGACTTGAAAAATCTTGAACTAAAAATTTCTTCTCACCCAGAAGCTGCCCTCCAGCCCAAACGTAGCTGCACCTCATCTGTGCTGTTAAACATACAGTTAGCGAATGGCTGGGGAGCCCTTCAGGATGAAAAGGTTTTGCACCAAGTACAAGAAAGGAGATGAAGACTCAAAAAGCAGAGATCTAGACAGGCAGCTCCAGATGACCAGAAGGTGAAGGCTCTTTCACCTACAAGGCTGGAGTGGGTGAAGGGACAGAAAGCAGCTCTGCAAAGGCCAGGTCCGTGGAAGATTTTTAAAATGGGACAGCAATTTCTAGCCAGAACCTAACTGCCCGTCTGCACCCACCGCTGCGAGAATCCTCCCTCCCAGGTGGCAAGTGCCTGTAAAGAGGGGCTTTGACTGAAGCCCGATGTGTAACAGCTTTCTCATCCCCCACGTGTTGGGTAGTTTCCTCCCACCCTTCTCCTGTGCCGTTGGTTTGTAGAGTAGACCTGCCTGCTGCAGCAGACCTAATTTCATGGGGCTTTTGTGCAAGCAGTGGGGTGGAAAATGATCATCAGGAGCCATCATGTGGAGATGCGCCCCTCCCGTTTCCTAGCTCTGGTCCCCCTCCCACAGAACCCAGGCAGCCTGATCATGCTGGGCCCATGCTGCAGCAGAGAAGCTCCCGATGATCCTTCCAAACACGAGCAGCTCTGAAGTGAGTGCGCACTCTTCTCCCATCCCCCAGAACCTCCCGCCCTGCCAGATACCGATGAGCAAGACAGCGCAGTCCTGCGTGACAGTGTGAAATTAATACTATTTTGGGGAAAGTTGGCAGTGAATAATGAACTTCTGAAATACCTTGGTTCCACCCCTCGCTTCCACTTTAACCCCTTTACTGCCAGCATACTACCATGACACAAACATAGCAGCAGGTAGATAGGTGTAAGGTGCTAAGAAAGAGGTAGGTCATCATCTCACATCAGAACAGGCACAGAGAAGACCTCACTGCTGGGACAGAAGGATGCAGGAAATGTGAAAAGTCGAGAAGGGCCCCAACCTCAATAGAAATGGAATATTCTGTGCCCAGACACCATTTACTAGCCAAATGGTCTCTTGTGGCCAAAGCTCCCTCAACAGAAAGGTGGCCGATGCAGCCTGACAATGTGAGTGTGTTCCAATATGAGGAGGAAGAGCTTTTAATTCTCAAAAATACCCACCTCCTGTCTAATGTGTTTCCGCAGTAGGTCTCAAAAGTACTTTACAAGGGAGGTTAGTGTTTCATCCCCATTTTACAGAGGGGAAAACTGAGGCAAAATGCAGGGAAGGGACTCGTTCTAAGTCAGTCAACGGGCCAGTGACAGGGCCAGGGAAAGGTCTCTCAAGACCCAGTCTGACTCGCTAATTCGGTAGGCCATCCTGCCTCATTCTTCCTCAAAGCAGCACATTTGTATTGTTCTGCTAGTATGCGCTGGTTGTTACAAACTCTGATTCATCATCTCCTTTCATCTTCCTTGCCTGAAGTATTTAGCTTAGAATTTGGAGCAACTGGTGAGTTCTCTAGCATCCAGAGAGCCAGCCCTGAACTCTTCCTCTACCAGTTCAGTCGAAGACAATTGGATGTTGTACCTTTGCAACTTCCCGTCTGATCAGGCTACCTCAAGTTCCATCAGTCGTGGCAAGGTCTGTCCTAAGCCAGCCTGACCTAGAAATTTCATTCACATTTTCGTCATGTGACACAAGAATGGGTCCCAGTTCCACTCCAACTTGTCTTTTTCACCACAACAGCTTTGGGCAGTGGGCTTGGCAGCCTTTCTGCTGCTGCCTGATTCGCTCTCACACCAAATCAAACACGGCTCTTCCTGGGTTTTTGAAAGCTCCCTTCCTGAAACCCTTCTCATAAGTGGCAAAAACAAGTAGAAGCTAGCTCTCTACTTAGCTGCAAGGCTTATGCTCCTTGGAAGAAAGGATAGTCTACAGGAGGTTTATAACTCTACTGTGCCTTTTCATAACCACAGAGGAGGAAGGCTTGCTCAACTATCTGAATTTTAAAATCCACTGAATTGCAAGGGACATAAACAACATCAATTCATGTTGCAGCTTGTTAAAATGATGCAAATAATGGTTTTTGCAAGTGTCAACGTGAATGAAAAGAATTTATCAGTCTTTAATGGAATGTGATTTGAGTAAGACTTTCTCATGAAGGGAGGGAAACTAAAAAATAATACACCATGTGTCAATAAAAAAAAGAGTGAAATTGAATTACCTAGTTTCATTGTGAAAATGAAAAAAATTAAACAGCTTTTCATTCTCAGCATTCCAAGAAATGTAAAAATAGAAAAGGGTTTTTTTTTTTAAATACTTATTTTCCATCTTAATTAATCCCTGAATTGCAGACTTAGAGGAGATCACCTTTAGAAGTCAGGCAAGTATGATTTTTATATAACAGCTTCTAAAAAATCCTTACAACCAACCTAAAAGCAATCTTAGTGGCCGAACATGCACCTAAGAAATACGGATGCTTAGCGTCTGCCTTAGGACAAAAATATTCTTTTTAACAGGTCAGGCAAAAGAATAATACCTTGTAAAATTAATAGAAGTGAGTGGATATCCAAAGGAGGTGCTTGATAATGTTACCAGGGCCTACCAAGTGGCTTCCTAAAAAAAGTGCAACCCCCTCCCCAACTCCTTCATCACCAATCAGAACAAACAGATAGGAGGGAAAAAATTGCCAAAAGATAACCCGCTTGAACATTGCATTTCAAACAAAACAAACAAACAAAAAAAAAGCACTGATGAAAAACAAGGAGCGGATGTATTAAACTAATTAAGCCCCATTACTGGGTTCCACTTAGACCATTGGTGAGAGCCACGCCAGCAAAAATCACAAAGAGGGACGCTGCAAATTCTTGGTTTGCATCAGGCGCTGAGACTAAGAGGAAGCAGTTGAAATTAGCTCAGCAAAGAGGGTTTAGGGTAAGTAATTAGGGACTTCTGATCTGGAATATCAGTAACTCACTAAAATCAAGTGTTGTGATTAATAGTCAGGGCTCAGAAAGGAAACATACACTGAAGAAACTATCAAGGTCATTAAATTTTTTTTTCCATTGAACAATTTTTTTTTAAAATTGAAACAGAAAAGAATACTGAAAACCCATTTAACTTCTACCTCTGTGGCTCATCTTGGCTAGTGAAACTAGATTGGCCGGTTTCATGTGTTTGTCCTCATGTGTCCAATACTGCTGTGTTGGGGTTTCCAGCAGTGCAAGAACAGACCTCATAAGGAAAAAAAAAAATCTTCATTTAAAAAACTCCCATGAACACTTTTGTATGTGGTGACAGACAGACATGAGAAGGGTTGATTGTTGGGGAGAGTAAGGCTTTAATAAAAGCAATACAAATACAACCACCCATAACACTCTTCTAACAGCCTCAACAGTCCGCGGTCAGGGGACGGACACCCTATTGTGCTAGGTGCTGTACAAACATAAGATATCTCTGACCCATTGAGTAGCACAGATCAAGCACCCCTGAAATATGTGGAAGCTTTGGATGTGAACACCGTTCAAGTGAAATCTGCGCTAAGAATGGAAGCAGACATGACTGCACCTGTACAGCGTACTGTACGCAGGTCCCAAGAACGAAGGCTAAAACCAGCGCTTAATGTTTAGCCATTTCCACCCAGGAACAAAAGAACAGGGATGAAAGAACAGACTCAAAAGCAAAGGGGATAAAGTGGTACAAATAGGTGAGGCCACAGCAGCCCAACCCACACACTATTAATGAATGCCTCTTCCCACCTGTTGCGAATGCTGCCATTCACTCTCCTAGCAGGAGGCTCACACCTACAGGAAGGAACAGTTTCCAGAGATGCTTTTGAGGAGGGGGAAGTGCAGCAGAGCAGAGAAACTCCATCCCTTTAGGAGTGTGAAGCAGTGTGGAAAGACAGACACCTATAGCACAGAGGTTCTCAGTCCCAAAGGGTGAAGGCATGCAGCTAGGACTGATGAAAAAACATCAAGAATGGGTTTTTTTAAAGCCCTTCTCATCGGTGTTCCCAGGCCTCCCCCACCACTCCCAACTAATCAAGAGGAGGATGTGGCCAGAACACAAGCACAGAAGCTAGAAGGGTAACATTTTAAAGATAAGATTCCTCTTTAAATTCTACATTAAACACTAAATAATAAATCCTTAACTGGAATAAACTGATGCCATTCTGATTTATGCCAGTTTAGGATCTGGCTCTGAATCAGTGCATCAATGTTTAATTCATGTATAACGTAAATGCCCAGGAATTGGGTTTGCACATTGCATGTAGGTTCACTTTTGAAATCAGGCCTGCAGCACAGAGATTTTCACTAGTCAGTCTACAGACTGAACACCACAAACCCATCAGAGTCGTATAAAAACTGCCTAGACGCGAATCCATCAGCAGTGTAGACACAGGCTAGATGCATGCACCTCAGGCGTGTTTTAGTCTAGCTATTCCACCCACAGCTAGTCTCAGTGAAACCAGTAATCATAGAATCATAGAATCATAGAATCATAGGGTTGGAAGGGACCCCACAAGGTCATCTAGTCCAACCCCCTGCCAAAAAAAGCAGGACCACTCCCATTAGATCATCCCAGTCAGTGTTTTGTCCAGCTGGGACTTGAACACCTCCAGAGATGGAGATTCCACCACCTCCCTAGGCAGCTTATTCCAATGCTTCACCACTCGCCTAGTAAGGAAGTTTTTCCTAATATCCAGCCTGGACCGCCCCAGCTGTAACTTGAAACCATTGGTTCTCGTTCTGCCCTCTGTTACCACCGAGAACAGTCGAGCTCCCTCCTCCTTGGAGCAACCCTTCAAGTAGTTGAAGGTTGCTATCAAATCCCCCCTCAGTCTTCTCTTCTGCAGGCTAAATAAGCCTAGTTCCTTCAGTCTTTCTTCATAGGGCTTGTGCTCCAGCCCTTTGATCATTTTGGTTGCCCTCCTCTGGACTCTCTCTAATTTGTCCATGTCCTTTTTGTAGTGGGGAGCCCAAAACTGGACACAGTATTCCAGATGTGGCCTCACTAGTGCAGAATAGAGGGGAATGATCACATCCCTCGATCTGCTGGTAACACTTCTTCTGATGCAGCCCAGTATGCCATTGGCCTTTTTGGCAGCAAGAGCACACTGCTGACTCATATCCAGCTTCCCATCCACCATGACTCCCAGGTCCTTTTCTCCAGTGCTGCTATTTAGCTGATCACTCCCCAGCCTGTAGCAGTACATGGGGTTTTTTCGTCCCAAGTGCAGGATTTTACACTTATCCTTGTTGAACCTCATGAGATTCCTCTTGGCCCACTGCTCCAGTTTGTCTAGGTCTCCCTGAATCCTGTCTCTGCCTTCTAGGGTGTCTACCGTTCCCCCCAGTTTGGTATCATCTGCAAACTTACTAAGTGTGCAATCTATCCCATCATCCAGATCGTTAATGAAAACATTGAACAGAACTGGCCCCAGGACCGACCCCTGAGGCACACCACTTGTTACTGCCTGCCAACTTGACATGGAGCCATTGATTCCTACACGCTGAAACCGTTGTTCTAGCCAGTTTTCTATCCACCTTACAGTCCATGCATCTAACCCATACTTCCTTAATTTGCCAATGAGAATGCTGTGGGAAACCGTATCAAAAGCCTTGCTAAAGTCAAGGTATATGACATCAACGGCTCTTCCCGCATCCACAAATCCAGTCATCTCATCATAGAATGAGTCAGGTAAGTAGAATGCATAATGCAGTCAGGTAAGTAGAAGGTACGACTCCTTTGAACTAAATTGTATTATTTCTTCCACAGCATCTCTTGATTACTACACTAGAACCTCAGAGTTACAATCATGCTGGGAATGAAGGTTGTTCCTAACTCTGAAACATTCCTAACTCTGAACAAAACATCAGGGTTGTTCTTCCAAAAGTTTACAACTGATCATTTACTTAATACAGTTTTGAAACTTTACCAAGAAGAAAAACATTATTTTCCCTATTTTTAAGTAGTTTACATTTAATACAGTACTGTACTGTGTTTTGCTTTTTGGTTTCGGCTGTTGCCAGATTAGGTACTTCCCATTCCAAATGAGGTATGCGGTTGACTGGCCAGTTTCTAACGTCGACGTTCTACTCTATTCCTAAAATTGCTTGTCCAAGTTTTGGTCTTCACTTGCCTTGATTACTGCAAACTCCTCTTCTCTTTGCTCCTGGTCCACAACATCTACTGCACTACTTATACAAGCGTCTTTCTCATTTCAAACCTTCTCACTGGATTTCTCTCTTCTTCTTAAGGAAGTTCAGGTTCCTGATTCACGTTCACAATTCTGTACAACCCCCCTGCCTCTCACATCTTTTTGTGCTCAACTCAGGTTTTCTCCCAAATGACTCTTTTGTCTTCTGCACTAGGCCCACCATGGACAGATTCTGCCTTACAATGAACTCTGTTTCTTTTCCTCTTAAGCCACATTCTAACAACAGTTTGCCAACAAAAAATATGGTAGCAAAGAGGACTTCAGCTCCTATTTGAAATTAAACATTTGCCTGGTTATCTGGCTTATCATCTGACCTGCATTATCCATATGCAATTCAGAATGTAAACTATTTAGGGTAGGGACTACATCTTTCTCTGGGTATGCACAGCACCCAGCTGCACGTACACAAACCAATGCCCATGTTAACCAAGCATCTTTTGCACTCTAACACAAACCGTTCATTCCAGCTAGCTTAATACTCTGATCATTACAGGAAATCCACCAATCAGACCTGGATAGGAACATTATCCACCTCCGAAGAGGCCATCATTCAGATGAGCATTCAGTACAGGGGTCTCTTTGGAAGATCTAAAAGGCAAATCTGTTGCATCCTCAACCCATCCAATTTATTCTCTTCCTCAGTCTCAACAGCACAATGCTCTAACGAAAGAGTCAGAGACAGTTCTGTTGTCTTCAGCACCAAGAGAAAAGCAGCATCTTTCGTTTCAATTTACTCCCTGGGCATCCTAGTGTTCCCTAAGAGACTTGCATCTCTACTTGTGTCTCTTTGTACATAAATATACAACCTCACAATTCTAGCCAAAAGCTGGTATTAAATATAGCTTGAAAGACAAGTGGCAAGTGCATTTGGTTATTCCAGGATTACCAGGTTTTCCTGTGCTATTTCTGTCCATGCATGCTTTTTTTTTTTTTT
>ML682206.1:1638436-1688686 GCA_007922195.1 Podocnemis expansa | reverse complement strand
CGCGTGCTTGCTTGCACCGGTACATTGTTAATCCTGACTTTCTGCACCAACAAGGACATAGATAAAGCTGGTTGAAATTCGATGGCACAGCTTTCGGAGAAAAAAAAAATGCAGTTTCACTGAAATTTAAACATCTCATGGCAAGGTTCCAAATTCAACAAGGTTTCCAATAGGGAAGAGTCTAAATGAGTTAGACTTCCATTTCAACAAGGTAAAAGCATATCATTGTGACTAATTCAGTTTGTTTCAATTTTTATACTTCAATATTTTATTATAGGTATACAATAAATACACAATATGGTTAATATTGTAACAATAGCTAAACAAAATGAACCAAAATAAACTTTGATGTTACCAAAGTGTATTGAAGTTTCCTGAAATTTTCAGTTTGGGGGAAAATTTCAGCATTTCAGCTTTTAATTCAGAATCAGAATAATAAAATCACAACTTTCCTGCAGAATGGAAATTCCAATTCCCAGTTAGCAGTTGCGATTTTCAGTGCCACGGAGGGCAAGTCTTGGACGAAACTGACTCACCCGTCCTGAACAAATATGAATAGGTAGTCTGGCCTTTGGGTGAAATTCTGAGATCTGGTTTACATTAGCAAATTCAGTCACCTTAACTAAAGTCACTCAGTGATTTGAAAAACATACACCCAAGTGACATAGTTATGACAAGCTGACTCCAAATATATGTAACGTTAGATCAATGGAAGGATTCTTTCACTGACCTAGCTACCATCTCTTGGGAATGTGGATTACATGGGTCATCTACAGCAATAGAAGGATCCCTCCCATTGCACAGGGAGAGTCTACAATGAAGCGCTACAGCAGTGCACTCACACCACTGTAGTGTTTTAAGTGTAGAAGCTCTAATATAGAGAAGTTGATGATCTCTGCCCTTCCACTAATTTTGCATATTGGTACATTTAAGCTCTATACATCTTATTCTGCATTATGTTTCCAACATATATCTGTGCCAACTTGTTTCTTCTGCAGTTTTATAGGAGTAATAAATAAAGTAATACTTGGAAAGCATTATATTGCCATTAATAGCAGTTCTTTCTGTTAATGCACATACGTCTACATTTCCAGAGGCTGCATGGAGGACCCTTCTGTCCTGTGGCACAATATTCTGAACCGCAGAATAGTGAAAATATTTTTATCTGAATAATTTGTACTGTGTTTGAGGCTGCTAAAAAGATTCAGCAACTTTTTTGAAAATAAAGTTATTTAAAATACCCATTTCTACTTTTAAAACTGTAGTCACAGTACAATAATTGGTGTCAGGTACGCATTTTTACTGTCACATACAAGCACAGGGGTTCTCAACATTTCCAGACTACTATGTCCCTTTCAGGAGTCAGACTCGCCTTGTATACTACAAGTTTCACCTAACTTAAAAACTACTTGCTTATTAAAAAAAAAAAAAAAGGTCCCCCCCCAACATCAAACACACAAAAATACAAAGAAGTGTCACAGTTCATGATTACCAAAAAAATTACTTTCATTTTTTAATTATAAAATAAATAAAATGGAATATAAATACTGTACTTAACATTTCAATGAACAGTATATATAGAGTGGTATAAACAAGCCATTGTCTGAACGTAATTTTACTTTGTACTGATTTCACCAGTACTTTTTACGTAGCCTGTTGTAAAAGCAGATGATGTACCACCTGGAAGTCCTTTCTGTACCCCCCAGAGACACGCATAGTGCTAGCTGAGAACCAGCACATTAGCGTATAGGAACTGAATATACCAATTAATACCATCTAGCTCTTATATTGGTAAAACCTCACTGTCCACTAATAGACCAATTTTCTCTGTTCTGCTTTTGGTTAGTGAACAATTCTACGGATTCAAGTGGAAGAAGATAATTTGGGGAAGGGAAAATTTTCACCAGTCTTTTACTTAGAGAAAGACGCAAACATGGAGTGCATCTTGCACGAGGCTTCATTATATCTCCGTGTTCCTTCAGAATGAGGAATGAAGAGCTCATTCTGGTAACAACTAATCTTAATAGGTCACTCCAGGCTTTGAAGACATGGATGATAACACAGAATAACTTTATAAAGACTTAAAAAAAAAATCTGCCTATTTAATCAACTGCATCCTTCATCCATTCTTATTGTCTTCCAGGAGATAGGATCCAATTTCTAAATCTTGTTCCTACTAATAATTTTAGACTCATGACTGTTATGCTAGCTAGTCTGCCTAGATTGTTCTTCTAAATGCACTGTGGAATAAGTTGGGGGGCTGTGGAGGTTTGTTGGAGTGGACGGCCTTTTAAAAAAGTAGCAACAAAGCCTTTAAAAAAGAATAAAATGGATAACCAGTTTATTTTTAGTACATTAACTATGTCCAATGTCACATTCCAATCTTTAATCCCATTTGGTTTCCCTAAAACACAGTGTGATATTATAGTATATATTTATTCCTAGGAACCACAAACATGTTCTAGTACCATTTTGATCTGTGTTTTTCCCTCAGCAGCTGTAGTCTTACCCCTGTTAAGATACTAGTTCACATACATTTTGTAATTTACAACTTTCACTAAATTTGAATGTCAGAGTCCAACAGATAGAATATGGAGGTGATCAGATGTACAACAAAATATCTGCATAAAATCTATGTAATTTGATGTTTGGACTGTAAGTAAACTTTAACGGACTCAAGGCAAATAATGGAGCAACCTGATTTTCGACCTTTGTTAGTCTAGAAATGACAGTTAGTTCTTCTTTTAGAACAAGGTTTATATATCTTGCCCAATTTCACGCAAGTTCCCAACTACCAATTGTTTTCTTCAGAAGGCCGCTCCCACTTCACCCCATTGCAAGACTTTTCTGATTTTATGATGGCTCTGCATCCCTTATTTGGTGGAATATGTACCATGTGCATTTATATGGGCAGGTCTACACCACAGTGGGATTTCAGCAGCAGTTGCAGGGATACACGCAAATTGCTTAAAACACCTTGCGTATCTCCCTTCAACTGCCTACCACCTGCTTATCATGGTGTCTTCAGTGCGCTGAGTAGATGGGAAAAGCCCTCCCTCCAACACAGTGCTACTCCAGTTTCTGGGGTGGTCTTCAGCAATCAACGTCTTAATTGGCTGAGTGGGTCTGTGATTGGGAAGATCTATCTGACGGGGCAAATTTGTCGCTGTTGATGAAGACTAGACCTAATTCTACAAACAGCCTACAGTGTTTACCCCTCCACAAGTCCTATTCGATCTAGGGGAAATGCAAAGAACCATTTTCCATTCTAGGTGCTCCTATTTTAAGAGGAAACAATCCTCGTCACTTCATGTTCAGTGATGCGGGTTCGTACAATATTGCCTCCATTTTCTATGCTCCCTAAGTTGATGCAGGAAGTGAGATGTCCATGAAACAAAGCATTAAGATCAAGACTTCCAAGATAAAGTAGTGATTGTGTGGGACTAGCATCACACATTTTAAAAGAAACTCATTTTCAGAAACTGCTCAGGAGCCGCGCTCTGAAAAATAAAGCCTCTTCACAAGTCTCAAATTAGGCACCCAAAACCTTTAGTCACTTTTGAAAACCCTTGCTGAAAAGCCTCCCAATACAACATCAAAGAATTAGAAGTCTTTACGTGACAAATTCTTCGTCTCCTCTCTCCTACCCAACTGTGGATCTTTAAGTTATAAATCAATAACTTATGTAACTGGCAGGTTCAGCAAAGAAAGCAGAGCAACTAAAATACCCTCATGCTTTTAGGGATTGTCCCTCCAGGTGAGGGTTCACATATGACAACAGGTACAGTATGGGGAAAAGCTTACTCCAGTTCTGTCCATGCTGGCTTATTCTGCAGGCAAAGCATTCAGAGTCCACAACTGAATATCTGGCAGTGTTTACCATCATAAAGAAAATTAACCACCTTCATTCTCCAACACATTCCTATGGATTAAAACCTTATACTCAACCTCTGAAATCAAAGATATGCATGAATCCCCTGCCAGCTATGGGTTTGGGAAACCAAAACTATTTTAACACCCCTGCATCCATTTCCCAAAAGTGTTGGCCTTCATCCTCCTCCTTTCTATGAAAGTTGTGTTAAAATGATCCAAAATCCACCACTGCCATGACCCAGGTTCAGGACTTCAAGGTTAGCTTGAACTAAGTAGAGAACAGCACAGGACTGCAGGTCCAAGACAGCCTTTTGTGAATATCTTCACCTCCCAGTGTTGCCTCCTAAACCATAATCCTCATTCCACAGAGAAGCTATGCGCTATGATGATGGGTCTTTAAATCGAGAAAATATCAGAGGAGAAAGACAAAGAGGCTGAGCTTCAACTCCGAACAATCCATGAACAGCAGACACCAAAATTCCACCAACAAACCCACCCGTTGTCCATGTCAAACAGCAAATATTGCCAACACCCATTCTTGGGTCAATGTAAAAGGGAGAGTTCACATCTAACCTTCTGTGTTTCACACCTTCCCCAGGCAACAATTCAGAGGTTGAGTAAAGGAAGTGGGTTATGGAACGACGTCACTTTGGCGGCTGGAAAGTAGCCTTTGAACAAGTGAAACAACAAAGAAGAGACCTATTCCACTAAGCCTTTAACCTCCCCGGACATAGCTACCATTGCCATGTGCTAGTATTGTCTGAGCGCAACTGCAGTTCTCATCCTTTATTTCCTGAAAAAAAGAGTAAGGCTGTCCCCTGCTGCCTTGGTGAGGGAACTGCCTCAGGTTCCAAAGAACTGCTTTAAACTAAAAAAAAAAAAAAAAAAAAAATATCCATATCTATATTAAAAAGAAACCCGCAAAAGGATCTAAACCTATGGTAAAGATGTACAACTTGAAACAAAAAACAAAAAGAGTGCGTGGCATTTAGTAATGTTCAGTGTGTGTGCATTTTTAGCCTTCTGAAAAACAAGTAGGGACATTATTCAATCAGCTGCCTTCTCACTGCTGGCTTTTGTTCTGACGATAAATAATGTGCCCCTAAATAAATTGTGTAACTAAATGAAACTGACATTTTGGTGGAACACTGCTTGCTCATTAACATGCATCATTCTCAACACTTTTGATAATGTGCCTACACTAGCCTTGTGTTCCTTAAAACAGACATCATCAAACTGCTCCTATACACCCATCTTCTCAGCCATACATTGTTTCTCAGTGCCCTTTCAATAACTTGAAACAAAACATTTCTCTGTACCTATCTTTTGGACAAGTATAGATTCCTTCTGTCCCCTGAATATACTAGAGAACCAAAAGTCAACCTGACTCTGTTCATTATTTGGTCTGTTGGCTGTTGCTATTGAGGGCATCAGGTAAACACTCGCAATTCGACTCATCAAACTGGTTGCTCTACAACTGCCAAAAGAGGGAAATAAGGGGGTTTGAAGGGTCTCAAAGGATTAGAAATCCAAGGCAATTTTTCTCCCCATCCTGACCTCTGAGATCCATATTCTGGGTCTGGACCATTTCCAGAGCTTGTTTCACTATAGCATCAAAGTACAAGCATACAAGAGCCTTTAAACAGACGACTACTAGCTAGAAGAGCCCTCTCTCTTCTACATAGGCTCTTTGATTGTGCTCCCCACAATAGTATCCGAGCGGCTTCCAGTCATGCATTAAGCAATGTGACTAACATGCTTCTAACACATGGCTACCTCATCCTGGTTCCAATTTAACAGACACTACATCCAGAGCCTGTGCCCACGCCCTATGCAGAAGAACTGTCCAACAGGCAGTGAGGACACAGCATCATACTTTCTTCTTATGTGTTTTGTTTCTTGCACCTTGACAACACTTCTCTAACATTTCATGCTAATTATGTATTTGGAATCCTCTGAATAAAAGATCTTCAGGGCCACTCATTTTGCCCCTCCACCACGTCATAGCAGGATTGTTCCCTGTAGAGGTCTTTGGTGCACTAAATAGGTTCTCTTTGAGTGGGTTAAATGACTTCGTTGACTAGGGTAATGTAGGTGCCTTATTCTACGTTATGAAATGTGTCATGGATCTGTGATGTTTTAGTTGTGCTTATGTCATCACCCAAAGCAGCGACAGTATGAATGCAGTCAGTGAACATGCATCTTCATGTATTGCTTCAAAAAAAAAAAAAAAAATGCAAAGTCACTCCTCTTTGCAGGAGGTGGGACTCAAAGTTCCTAAACACTTCTGTTCAGCTACTAGTGTCATTCTGCATAATTTCCAATAATGAGGCATGCTACTGACTGAGAGAATTCTTACCAAAACTATCCTTTACAGCAGAACTGCTCTGATGAAAACAACTCCCGTTTTGTTTCATCCATACCCATCTTGAAGCAACTCTTACAAAGCACTTTACACACACACACACCATTTTGAAGGAGGTAAATTGCTCCTGGAGAATAAGCTTGTTAACAGAGGACATTTACAAACCGAGGGCCACATGCACAGGACATGTGAGGAATTTTGTTAGTTCAATATAAAACAAACCTATCTGCTGTCTGGCCAATTTCTTGGTGCCCCTCACCTCACTTACTTTCTTGAGAAAGTCTGCAACACATTCTCGACAAGGAGAGATTTGAGGACAGATTCTCAGTTAGAATCCGAAACCTTTGCAAGATGGTGGCTAACTACCAGCCAGCTGAGAATCCCCCCAATCTGGAGGTGCTGGGATAAGGGGCTCATCTTCACTGAGGGCAGCGAATTTGCCACCATCAGATCAATCTCCCTGACTGACTGATTGGATCTGTGAAGACCCACTCAGCCCATCAGGAAGCCGACTATGGAAGACTATGCCGGCAGAAGAAGCAGCACTGAGTCAGAGGGAAGGTGTTTCCCTTCAATTCAGGCTACTGAAGACAGCGCAGTAAGTAGGCAGTAGGCAATCGGAAGGAAATATGTAATGTATTTTAAGAACTCTACTTATCTCCCCTTGCTGCTGAAATCACGGCATAGTATAGACCAGCCCTCTGTTCCTGCACCATGCTCAACATAAGAATCATATCAGAAGAAACTGGGAGGCATTTCTGTTCTGATTCTTAGTGTGTGTAAGGTCCCTAAGGGACCATACACCTCTAGTGTACATCAGTCCAGCCCCAGGTTTCTCTAATTCAGCCAGAGGCTGGTGCACTTTTGCTCTAAAGATCAAGTGCTGATGTGTCAACCATCCTCCTCTTCAAGTGGAGCTCAGACACAGAAAACATCCACTTTTTTCATTTCATGTGTCCACACTTGCATTAAAGAAAAGTCTCACTTACATCAGTTATACAACAGTTCCATAATATTTTTGATGAAATAGCAAGATCACCCACTAAAGCCACCAACTTCCTACTGAGTAGATAAGATGGAAGAGATTTCTTTACCTGAATAGCTCTCTGATTTCCCTCAAAGTTGCCTGGAATGGGATATTTCGGACCAAAATCTTGGAGCTTTTCTGTTTCTTGAGTGTTTGTTTTTTGCGAGATGTCATCACAGTAGGCCTAGTAAATGAACAGAGACACAGTAAGTTAAACAAAACACAGAGTTCTCTTCTCTGATTCCTCCCAGCTTATGAATCCAGACACCTGGGAGTCATTTCCTGATCGATATGCTCAGTGGATTCCTATTTAAATCAATGGAAGCATCACAGACCAGGCAGGAGAATAGAAGAGTTTGATTACAATTAGGTTTGGAGTATATAAAAATCCCCTCGTTATTTTAAAAAGGTCGTAGTCTTCCTGTAGGATTAAGCAGTACCTTGCAGAAAGCACCCCAAATCCTGAACAGGGCTTCTGGGCTGGGTGCTATCACAAAACAAGTAAATCAAGAGCTACCTAGAGATTCCCACTTGGAACAGACCATTCCTCTTGCTGATTTGCTGACCTGTTCTGGTACAGCAGTGAGAAGTTTGAAACACTGGCTAAATAAGTATAAAAGAAGGACAGCTTCTGTCTTTAGTTTTACTTTTAATTGTCCTCAGAAAGGCTGTAAATAGCACAAACATTTTGAGCTACTGCATGGAGCCTGCAGGTTTGATTCCAAAGCATAGATTCTGGCTGCACAAGCCAGGAGGAACTGGATGATGAGGGAGGCAATCATGGGCCTCAGCATACAATGTTGAATTGCTCCAGAGCAGCTGAAAGCTGTACAGGTGGGTCCTCAAGGGAAGTCCACTGCAGTTCCTCTTAATCTAACAAATTCCAGAGGGGAGACCGTGTTGGTCTGTTTCAGCAAAATAAACGGAATCCTGCCGCACCTTAAAGGCTAACACAATTATTAGAGCGAGAGCTTTCAGGGGCTAGAACCCACTCCGTCAGATGCATTTTTGGTGCAACAAAGTTGCCCAAGATGTATGGGAAAGGGCATAGAACAATATCACCTACAAGAGAAATGAGGATGACAGTGGACAAATGCCGTTCTTTAAGAAACTGGTGGTGAAAATAGCTAATTACCCTCCAGGAGACACTTCTGACAAACTTTCCAGTTTAGTTTGCCTTGATTATTTAGTGTTGCTTTGCATTTGTTTGAACCCCAGAAGCTCTGTGCTTCTTTTTATTCTCTGTTTAGTCTAAAAACAGCTTGTCACCTAGAATGTCGTTTACTCCTACCCACTTGCTAGCCAATGAATATATGTTAGGTGGAGTATACACATATTAACTGGTATTATACGTACAGCACTAACATAAACAGTACATATCAGTGGTAGGAAGTTACGGTAACTGAATATATTCTGCTTTTCCCACAATTCAGTTCACCTGCATAACACATCCCACAACACTCTGCGAACCTGAAGGCAGCTTTGGCATTAGAAAATAGGAAACTTGTCAAAGCAAAGATGCATGAATAGTTCGTACGAAGTGCACTTTGGGATGCTTTCATAGCTCATCAACACTTGGAATGCACAAATTCAATACAAGACATGGGTAAGGTGTAGAGATGTATCAAGGACACAACTGGCGTAAACCAGTGAGTTAAACTTGAACTCTAAGAATGTTGTAACTTGTAACATCATACTACAACTCACTTGTTAGTGGGTTCTCCTTTTTGCTTCAAGTCTTTAAACCATGATCTGAGGTCTTTAATAACTCAGTCATAGGCTAGGCGTTTATTGCAGAATAGGATCGATACGGTTCTGCGGCCTATGTTGTTCAGGTCAGATTAGATGAATTGGCTGGTCCCTTTTGACCTTAGAATCATAGAGTTGGAAGGGACCTCATCAGGTCACCTAGTCCAACCCCCTGCTAAAAGCAGGACCACTCCCACTCAATCAGAGACACTAACCAACCAGCGTTTTATCCAACCGCATCTTAAGTTTCCAAAGATGGAGATTCCACCACCACCCCACCCAGGCAACCCATTCTGGTGCTTCACCACCCTCCTAGTGAGAAAGTTTTTCCTAATATCCAGCCTAGACCTCCCCAGCTGCAGCTTGAAACCATTGCTCCTTATTCTGCTCTGTCACCACTGAGAATAGCCTAGCTCCCTCATCTTTGGAACATCTCTTCAACCAGCTGAAGGTAATCAAATCTCTGCTCAGTCTTCTCTTCTGTGGACTAAATAAACCAAGTTCCTTCTGTCTCTCCTCATAAGCCACCTAACCATTTCCATTGCCCTCCGCTGGACTCTAATTATCCACATCCTTTCTGTAGTGGGGAGCTCAAAACTGGACACAATATTCCAGATGCAGCCTTGCCAGCGCTGCAAAGAGGTTAATAATCACATCCCTTGATCTGGTAGCAACGCTCCTACTGAGACAGCCCAACACGTCATTGGCCTTAGAGTTTGGGTCTACTATTATTGCAATGTGTATCTTTGAAGCATACCTTGTATGCAAGGTGAATATGCTAAAAGATGAGAATTGCTTTCCAGAGGAAGGGTACGTGTTTTTCCTTTTCACACTGTCCTACTTTGTCTTTAGTCAATGCATTTGACTAAGATCAGTTATTTGGTAACTAACGTTTTAAAGAACGAGCAGTGAGTGTAGGCAAACAATTGGCTACACCACTGAATTAATACAGGACTAACACCACTACCACTACTTTTGAAGCCTTACATCTGATCATCGGAAAGAGCACAAGAACAACATTTATTCCATAAGCTACGACGGTTCCTGTTTATCAAACAAATGTGTATTTGAAATTGGCACTCTTCATAAACTGAATTGCGATGTGCCACCAACAACAAAGAACTTAAAGAGTCATTCTGGGCAATCAAGGGGCTATTGTTGCTTAAGTTTATTTGATACTAGAGCAGGCCTAGACAAATCTCTCTTTCAGGTTACCATGGTAACCAATTTTAGTAGCCTTTCACCTAGCTCCATTGCAGAAATGTACTGTAGGAGTGCCCTCATGTGACCAAAAGTTAAATTGCTGGTACCTAGCTGTGAACCAATTTTGTCCACATATGTTCTAGAGAAGTCAGACAGAAATCAGGCAGACTTACTTGATGGCCCTTTCAGAGATCTTCACTTCCAGCTGATGGCCATCTACTGAGCAACCCTAAAAAGCAAGTTCCAAAGTTTGGTAAAAGAAGAGAGAGTAAGGCAGAGCTCAGCAACCTTTGCCGACCCCTGTGCTGGCCCTTCCTCCTCGACTGTCAGTCAGTGCCAGAGCTTCCCTCCAGAGAAATAAAAGCTGCTGCTGTCTGAAAATTTGGTGGCAGACATTACAAAAGGTTGGGGGAGCATGAAGGAGGCACCTCCTGGCATGCTGCTGAAAGGAGCCACTCGTGGAAAGAAGCTGCCTGCAGTGGCTCCTCTTGGCAGCATACTTGGGGACAGGGGTCCCCAGGGACGTCAGGGAAAGAAGCTGCCTGGAACAGCTCCTCTTGGTTGGTCCCCAGGCATGCTGAGGAAAGAAGCCACCTAGAGTGGCTCCTTGGCAGCTGCACGCCATGGAGAGAAGTCCTTTCAGACACTTTCTTTCTGCACCATGCTGGAGCATGGGCATGGCAGGGACCCTCCGCGCCCCAGCTGCCCCTGAAAGAAGCTGCCCAAAGTGGCTTTCAGTGGCCAAAGCCAAAATTTCTGTGGCATTGCAAAGGGTGCTGCGTGCTGCTCCGAATGGGGTCTCTTGCCACTGTCGTCACATGCGTTGGTGGTTGCCTACCCCTGGAGTAAGAAGTTTCACATCTCAGTTCTCTTTCCCCCACCTCTCCTTCAGGGAAAACTCTTGTTCCCAAGCACAATTCAAACAGGTTAGGAGTACACAACATAGGTAGGGAAGCAGTGTGGTCTAATGGCCAAGGATACTGGCACAGGAATCAAGACATTTTGGTTAATCTCAAATGTGCCACTGACATGTTGCATCATGCTCAGCAAGTAACTTCCCCTCCTTGCGTCACTATTTCCATTCCCAGCCTTTGTCTTTGTACTCAGAGTGCGCGCCTTGCAGTGCAGAGACCGTTTCAGTAACAAAGCGTTTAGCACTCAGCACAATGGAGCTTGATTTCAGTTGCAGCTTGTTTTCAACCAGTGGTTACCTACAAATATGGGGTCTCAAAACCCGCCCACCTGCCACATCTCTTTGCCTGCAGAGACAGATCTTATTTGCATCACCCATGGTTACCTGGAGTCGTTTGAGGGCTTTCTGAGCATGCTCTGGTTTTTTGTACTCCACAAATCCAAAACCCATAGAAAGTAAAGAGCCTATCAGAGAAGCAAAGGAAAAAAACCTGTAAAAACAGGTGAAAAGGATTTGATAAGGTCCTGTACAATGGACAGGCCCTGGCGATTGGTTATGACAGACAATGAAAACATTAAATCAACACAGCAGAAAATATGGTGGGCATCACAGGAATCAACTTGACCCAGAGGAGACATGGGTAAATAAAACACTAACTGATTTTGCAACACTTCAAGATACGGTCACCTTGGAGATGAGGCAAAGAAAGCTGTACTACAGATGCATATGGTGAAAATCCATTTCATATGTAACTTTTGTGAACATAACTAAACAAAACACCAACTATCGGCCTTACAGAAGTGATTGCTATATACATGTGAGGTTGGTGATCATCATGATTACTTGTGAAATTTTTCCTACACAGGATTTTCCTGTCCCGCTTCAGCAGCAAACTTCTGGAATGACATTTTCTGCATAATCCAGAAACAGACACTCTTAGAATTTGGGCATTCCTTGCATTCTCGTTTTGGAAAAAGCACATATAGTAGTAACTTATACTTCCTTTCAGATGCATGTAAAATCTGGGTCTGGTGTTTTGACCATATTTTTCGTCTGAAATCCACCAAATTTCACTCTGGCCATCAAGGAAGAAACATGTTGCACAGTTAAAAAAAAAAAACCTGAAAATCAAGCCTTGGAAAGTTACACCACCTAGATAGCTAACTAGTCAGAAAGGATGGGCTTTTGGCCAGTGCCCTGGACTAAGACTCTGCCATAAAACTCCCTTGTACTCTTAGGGCAAGTCATTTAAATTGTGAGAGTCCACTGCCCGCTTGCAAAGTGGAGATAATATGCCCTTTGTCATATTTATAAGCTCTTTGGGGCGAGAGGCTGTCTCCGGACACGTTCAGTGTCCAGTTCACTGGATCTGAACTCTCTTCCTAGACATGTGAATGGAAAGGGTTTAAGTAATTCCAGACCAGGAGTTCAATTAATTTGGAAAAGGCAACAAACAATTTCATGTTCTTCATTGTCCCACTGATTAACGTAAAGACAGCGTCTAACATTTAGGTGATGACTTCAGTGACGTTTGGCTTCTTTTTGGCAGCAGCGGGGCATCCATACCCCAGATTGTCACTGCTGCCCTGTTCTGGGGAGGCTTTTCAGCAGCCGAGAAGCAGGGGTGAGGTGTGTGTCTTCATCCCACACTGCTGCCAAAAGTGGCGGCAGCAGTATTTTGGAGGCAAGAGGCCTCTTTAAAGTGCCACACATCTAGGTGTCCCAATTCTAGTGCTAGCGACTAGGCATGTTGCATATTTGCTGAAGCCTGGGTTAAGAATTATTTACAAGCTAAAGAGAGATTTCACTTGATCACCTAGTTTGTGCCCGAGTTCCTTTCAGCCCTACAGAAGAGACGCAAAGCCAGCATGACTGTACAATGACTCATCAGCTCTGGATTATGTACTGAAGAATAGGACTTCCACCAGACAACGACAAAAAGCTGACCTGATCTATGGCTCTTTAATTATTGCCTTACTCAGCAAAAATTTTCAACATGCAAGACCACGCAAAGTTTCTAAGAAACAGGCTCATAGTATGGTAATTTGATGGAAGAACAGAGCAGAAAACATAATGGCAAGTTTCCAGACTTTGAGGGCACTAACGTACGAGAAGCTCCTCTTCAGGAGCTGGATGCCCTGGAAGCTAATGTGAAACCAGATAAGGTTGTGTCCTGAGATCAGATCACATGAATACCATGGATCATGAACAAACATGGGGCTGGTCAGGCAGATGCACTTAGACAGGTAGCTGTAACTGGGAGATTTCTTTTTAGTAATCAAGGCCTTGGCACAAAGGAAAGTTTATTACACTTCCCCAGAGCCTTGAGCTGAACCATTACAAAGTGCATATTACTCTGGAGCCCACCATGGTTTAATACCTATCTTTGATGCACACACTTTTTGGCTCATGTTTTCAGTCATTTCAACATGCATATTTCTGGGCACACACTGAGTATTTCTAGCATCAGCTATCCAATAGCCCATACAAATGCATACTAAAAGGCAACACCAAGACCAGCCCAAGTGTAAGGAAATGCACAGCAATTCACAGAGTACCTGCTTTATCTTTCTTCCTTGAGATTGTGCAGTTCTTCACAGCTCCCACTTTGGAAAACATCTGCAAAGAATGTTACACAGCCCTTAGTTTTCTTTGTGATTAAAGTGTAACCCTTTGACAATGTTTCTTTTTGTAGTGACTGAAATAGACAAAGTCAACCCGCAAAGAGAGACACTGAACAAGGAAAAGACACACACCATCATGCATTCTGTTCTGACAGCCTTTATCTAAAAACTCTCCCAGTAATTACCCAACACACTGTACTATAGCTACAGAAACCTGCAGTGGTTTAGATCATCGCTACAGAATCCTGAAGTACTTAAAAGAAAGCTTCTACCCAGACACTGCCTCCTTCGAAGCTGATTTAACAATTGCCAATTCATTACAATAGCCTTACAACATTTCTCCTTCCAGTAGTGCATGGGAGGTGCCAGCAAGAGGCAGCGACAGCCCTGGTGTGTTGCACGTAGGCTTGGAACCATCAGATTTTTGCTGGCAAACGTTACTGTCTCACACGCACGCACACACACACACAAAAAATGTTTCCCCTGACAATCAAACCAGGAACAGCCAGGCAAAGAAAAATGCTGCTGGAGAATTACATTCTAAAGACTTATTTTGTATGTTTTCATATGTGATGTTGACAATTTAATTTTTAACCCTTTTAAAGCTTTAACTTATTGAATCTTGGTTTCTACTGTCATTAAACTACTGTTTGACACCCCCCCCCAGTCTCACCCCTTGCCCGCATAATTTCATACCACAGTGAAAGTTTACAATAAAAAATGCTGTAATAAACATTGATATCATCCATCAAAGTTATATTCTGCCACACTTAGCTATATGTTGTGTAGCCCTAATGCAAATAGGAGGTGGACTGAAGGGATTGTACCCAGTTGCTGACTCTATAAGACTTTGTGCTTTTCTTAAAAACAGCAACTCTCTAAATTCAAGGCCTTTGGATCCACAATGTGTACAGAAAGGAAATGATACTAAAAAGGAGGATGAATAAGTTTCCTCCACTCCTGACTATTTGTTTGACAGATTATTGACACATTTGGTGTTTCAACAGTGAACTAAGTATGAAAGATAAGGGAAATGAGGGTGCTTCTACTGGGATGCTGAATGGGATGCACGCTGTAATCTCGAGATGGCTAGGCTTGAGCAATTAAATAAGCCTTAGAAAACTGTCAGGGCTTGCGAACGTCCATGGTAGACAGTTTACTTTTAACAGCCCTCTAATGTGATAATTGATGTGAATGAAAAAAAAAAAAAAAAAAAAAAAAAACCAAAACCAAAAAGAACCAACCAAATGATTCGCTGAGCATTCAAAGGTACCACCAGCCCCAGGCTGTGCACGGTAATATTTTAATGGTCCAGCTCGAAAACAGCTCTAGAATGGCCTATACTATAGCTCTTTCTATTTTCTGCAAACAGTGAAACAGAGAGCGATACAGTGTTCAGAGAAGGAAGTTCAGTTTACTCTACTTGGCTCCACCACTGACTTACTGCACAACCTCAGGAAAGCTACTTCAGCTCTCTATGTCAGTGCTTCCCAACATTTTCTCTGCCGCGGCACACCTTGCTTCCTTTAGTGAATTTGAAGCACACCACTATAGTTTCCAAATGACCTCATGGATATTTATGAGCCACTGAGCCAGACCAGAGGTCTTTGAGTAGTTTTTCAAGAAATCGTGTGGCACATTTGCTCAGACCTGATGGCACACCTGTGTGCCATGGCACACTGATTGGGAAACACCGGTCTATGCCTTTACCTTAGCAAAATGGGTGTGAGATCTTGCTCACAAAGGTCAGAGGAAGGCTCAAAGTTCGTAGAGGCTCAGATGAAAGATATGGACTAATGAATAGCTTTAAAACACACAGCAATATAGCAGCTGAAGGAAAGGACTGTTAAATTCATGCTGCACCACAAAGACATTCTTTGATCCTGATCAAACCATTCAAATCCAGCTGCTCCATCTAAATAGAACTTTGCTGGAAACATAAAAAGGACGCTCACAGGAAGTGGAAGCTAGGACAGATGACTAAGGAGGCATATAAAGACATTGCTCGGGACTGCAGGGATAAAATCAGAAAGGCCAAAGGACAAATGGAGTTGCGACTAGCAAGGGATGTGAAGGATAATAGGAAGGGGTTCTACAAGTATATCAATAACAAGAAGAGGATCAGGGATGGTGTAGGTCCCTTACTGAATGGGGCAGGCATCCTCGTGACAGAGGATGAGGAAAAAGCTGAAGTGCTCAATGCTTTTTTTACTTCAGTTTTCACAAGCAAGGTCAGCTCCCAGCCCACTACACTAGGTACGGGGGACTGGGGAGAAGAAGAGAGGCCCTTGGTGACAGTAGGTCAGGTTAGGGACTGCTTAAAGAAACTAGATGTGCACAAGTCCATGGGGCCGGATGAACTGCATCCGAGGGTGCTGAGGGAGCTGGCTGATGAGATAGCAGTACCGTTGGCCATTATCTTTGAAAACTCGTGGCGAACGGGGGAGGTGCCAGAGGACTGGAAAAAAGCAAATATAGTACCTATCTTCAAGAAAGGCAAAAAGGACGATCCAGGGAATTACAGACCTGTCAGCCTCACCTCAATCCCTGGAAAAATCATGGAGCAGCTTCTCAAAGAATCCATCCTGAAACACTTGGAGGAAAATAGAGTAATCAGGAATAGTCAGCATGGATTTACCAAGGGTAAATCATGCCTGACCAACCTCATCGCCTTCTATGATGAGATGACTGGATTTGTGGATGCGGGAAGAGCCGTTGATGTGATATACCTTGACTTTAGCAAGGCTTTTGATACGGTTTCCCACGGCATTCTCATTGGCAAATTGAGGAAGTATGGGTTAGATGCGTGGACTGTAAGGTGGATAGAAAACTGGCTAGAACAACGGTTTCAGCGTGTAGGAATCAATGGCTCCATGTCAAGTTGGCAGGCAGTAACGAGTGGTGTACCCCAGGGGTCGGTCCTGGGGCCAGTTCTGTTCAATGTTTTCATTAATGATCTGGATGATGGGATAGATTGCACACTTAGTAAGTTTGCAGATGATACCAAACTGGGGGGAACGGTAGACACCCTAGAGGGCAGAGACAGGATTCAGGGAGACCTAGACAAACTGGAGCAGTGGGCCAAGAGGAATCTCATGAGGTTCAACAAGGATAAGTGTAAAATCCTGCACTTGGGACGAAAAAACCCCATGTACTGCTACAGGCTGGGGAGTGATCAGCTAAATAGCAGCACTGGAGAAAAGGACCTGGGAGTCATGGTGGATGGGAAGCTGGATATGAGTCAGCAGTGTGCTCTTGCTGCCAAAAAGGCCAATGGCATACTGGGCTGCATCAGAAGAAGTGTTACCAGCAGATCGAGGGATGTGATCATTCCCCTCTATTCTGCACTAGTGAGGCCACATCTGGAATACTGTGTCCAGTTTTGGGCTCCCCACTACAAAAAGGACATGGACAAATTAGAGAGAGTCCAGAGGAGGGCAACCAAAATGATCAAAGGGCTGGAGCACAAGCCCTATGAAGAAAGACTGAAGGAACTAGGCTTATTTAGCCTGCAGAAGAGAAGACTGAGGGGGGATTTGATAGCAACCTTCAACTACTTGAAGGGTTGCTCCAAGGAGGAGGGAGCTCGACTGTTCTCGGTAGTAACAGAGGGCAGAACGAGAAGCAATGGCTTCAAGTTACAGCTGGGGCGGTCCAGGCTGGATATTAGGAAAAACTTCCTTACTAGGCGAGTGGTGAAGCATTGGAATAAGTTGCCTAGGGAGGTGGTGGAATCTCCATCTCTGGAGGTGTTCAAGTCCCAGCTGGACAAAACACTGACTGGGATGATCTAATGGGAGTGGTCCTGCTTTTTTTGGCAGGGGGTTGGACTAGATGACCTTGTGGGGTCCCTTCCAACCCTATGATTCTATGATTCTATGATTCTATGCAACGCCCAGTCCTACCACCTCTCCCATTGTTCACCTCCTTCAGCGTATTTTCTGTGGTGGCAAAGTTGAGGTTTTTGATGAACAGCGTACATCCTGGAACACTCTCCTCCTCTTCTTCCTCCTCTTCATCTACTGCTGCTTCTTCTGAACCCTTCTGAGCTTCCTCAGTTTCATCGCCAGCTGTACAACAAAAGAACAAACTGTAAACACCATAAATGTAGGTAACTGCAGGCAGCTCAGGAAACTAAAGGGATTTATTGCAGTTTGACCTCACTGTTGAGTCATCAGCACTCAAGCTACAGTGACTCATCTCTCTAACAGCATTTAGTAACAGTCTGGTGGGTGAACTTGATACTTTTGGAAGCACACGCTCAGTGTTTATAGAGCACATAAACCACAAGACGTTGTTCTAACACCCTTAAATTCTGGCCTGCAGCTTGCTACTTCCCAGGAGGCCAGACACCTCGGCGTGAGGTAGTTCTAGATAGGTATTTGTTCTGATCCGAGGCTTTCACGCAGCCCTTCAAGTACCCCTTAACCTTGGCCACTGCTACTCCAATACGGCCCTCTCTTGGCAGAGGCTGCCAATGAAGTGTTTGACATTGAAGGCCTACTCCTGCATCAGTGCATAAAACACCCAGCTCGCTGACTGGATAAGAGGACAACTGAGGACCAGGTAGACAAGGGCAGCCATGCTATTAAAGCACCCAGCATTATAGCAAGGCTTGCTCTGTTAGTTTATTTTCCACAATCCATGTACCTTGCTTGGCTGAACTGCAATGTTCATAGTAGCGTTTGGGAACCAACACACAGTTGTATGGCCCTTCTGCACTATCCCCATCAATGATGGACTCTGCTGTACTGTTCCTTGGTGCTTTCCATGTTACCGGGTAGCACATGGGAACCACCATCAAACACAACCATCACTCCAGTTACAGTGCAATGCATCTTGGGAGAAACCTGTGGCACTTGGGGACCTCTAGCACTTGGATAGCTGCATCCGGGAACCAACAAGATGATAAATACTGCAACCCACTTGGCTTATTTAGGTTTCTAATAGGGCAAAAAGGATAGCATACTTCTAACAAGAGTACAAGATGCACCCTTCTTATCTCTGCCTCAAAAGGGGGAGGAAAAAAAAAACCAGAAAGAAAGGGGAGAAAGCTCCAAAGGGGTAGCTGTGTTAGTCTAGTTCAGCAAAAACAAAAAAAGAGTCCTGACGCACCTAAAGACCAACAAATTTATTTATCACATGAGTTTTCATGGAAGAAAATCCCACTTTGTCAACACTTCGAAGGGCAGAAAGAATTTCACATTTTGCTGTTGAAAACACTTTCATGCCCACCACCTAACAAGTGAGGAAGTCAGAGATGTGGCTGTCCAGAAAGGGGAAAGAAGAGACAGAAGGGGCATGGTAACTGTTTTCAAATACCTAAGAGGCTGTCACAAGTAGAAGGACGAAAAATTGTTCTCCTTAACTGCCAATGATAGGACAAGAAGCAATGGGCTTCGATTACAGCGAAGGAGGTTTAGGTTGGACTTTAGGAAAAAATGCCTAACTGTCAGGATGAATAACCACTGGAATAAGTTGCCTAGGCAGGTTGTGGAATCTCCATCACTGGACGTTCTCAAGAGCACGTTAGACAAGCACCTGTTAGGGATGGATTAAGAGGGTACTTGGTCCTGCCATGAGTGCAGGGGACTGGACTCAATGTCCTCTCATGGTCCTTTCCAGTTTCTGTGATTCAGTGACTGTAAAAAGAGGTTTAGGAGGGATGTGCAATGCAGAACTTAATGCTATCATCAGACTAACTCGGAGAATTGCCTTGTGCCCTAAACGTCCCAGAAAATGAGGCACTGCTCCCTCTGTTCCACATGCAGAGTGGAGAATTCTAATGTTCCTGTTCGCCCCTATCTCCATTTCAAACGCTGGTGTTGGTAACACATGGGAGGATTCTAGCATTATCAGCCCCTAACTCATATTTTATTTATTGCATGAGCTTTCAAGGGAGAAAATCCCACTTCGTCAGGCACTTCAAAGCATCTGACAGAGTGGGACTTTCTCCCACGAAAGCTCATGCAATAAATAAATGTTAGTTCTTTAAGTGTCACAGGACTCCTTGTTTGTTTTACTGAACTAGATTAACACAGCTGCCCCTTTGGAATCTAACTCACAAGCTGCCCTCTTTCCCACTCGGCACCAAGGCAAGGTGAACAAGCATGCCCAGACAGAAAGGCACTGCCAACACAGTCCAACCCCTGGGCTCCTTCCTCGGCAGAAAAGCTAGGGTCCAAAACCAATGGTGGCTCCAGGAGTGACAGAGACAGATGAGAAGCAGCCATTCAGCCATCATTACACCCCAGTCTCCCTTCACTACCCACTAGCATGGCATTCAAGTACCTAATCACTCCTTCAGCTTTTTCCTTGCAGCAAATCCTCTTCAGGCACCCTCAAACTCCCTGTGGGGGGCTCTTTATGGCTCTGGCTTTGGTTCCCTTCCCCTCTGCATCCCATCTCTGGGCAAGAGCAAATTCAGTGGTGACCTCTATGCTGACAAGTCACAGATCTACCTCGTCATTCCAGACCCGTCTTCGACTGTTCAGCAAACATCAGTAACAATCCTGCTGTCGTGGGCCACAGGAAACGCCTTTAGGGACTGTGTGTTTGAGACCCCTGTTCCATGGCCTTTACAAAACACACTCATGCCCCGCTCATGCCCATTCAGAATGCGGCTGCAGAGATCATTTTCCTGCCCATCGCTTTGACTGTCACCCCTTTGGCCTTCTCCCACCGGCTCCCCCTTCTCTGTCATATCAGATACAAGTCAACTGCATTTGTAACCCATGTGCCTAAATAGGTGCAATCTCTTTTAGGGACCCTTA
The DNA here is from genome assembly GCA_007922195.1 of Podocnemis expansa. NCBI lineage: Eukaryota > Metazoa > Chordata > Testudines > Podocnemididae > Podocnemis > Podocnemis expansa. The sequence continues at coordinate 1,668,159 of ML682206.1, read as the reverse complement.
TGGCTGGGTTACGTTGCTGGGCAGATTTTGCAGCCCAGAAACCAGAAACTTCTGGTAAGAGGGTGAGGGAGCACACTGAGCATGCCCCACAAGTTTTATTGTTGAGCTGGAATTGCATACCCAGGGAGAAGCCGGAGAAGAGAAGCCTGGAGAGGAGCAAACAGAGAACTGCAGAGGACATTGGCTAAGGGACTCAGTGAAAGGAGCTGAGCAGGAGTGGACTGCAGGATGTTTTCTCCCAGCTTTCAACTGCTTTGCAGGGGAGTTGTCTGCAGGGGAACTGAGAGCTGGATGGCCAGTGACCTGATTGCATGGTGCTGGCTGCACAGGAGGAAGAAAGGACTGCATGGCATCTGCCTGAAGATTCCTGCAGCTAGAGAGGATGAGGATTGCTTTCGTTCTGCATTCAAGCCCCAAGGACTTAAAAGACTGAAATTGAGATAAGGGTGACTCCACCTGAACTTTGGGACTCTTGGGTTTCTTACTGTTCTGTTTAAAAGTATTATGGTTCCTTAGGATAAGGTGTGTTTAGTTAGTTAATAAAGTTCATTGTATGTTTATGCTGAGTGATAGTTTAATGTGGGATGGAAACTCTGAGCAGTCTTCGCTGTGAGTCCTTTTAACAACTGGATCCTGGCTCTCCAGTTGCTTTCATCAGGGGTTTTCTCTGTGAGGCACTGGAGAGGGGCAATTGAATGAATTTGAGCCCACCCTAGCAGGTTACACATTCACTTTCAAGGCCCTTTAGAGCCCTTCATTTGCTGTCAAGCTGGGGACATTCGATTCCCATCAGCCCATGACACCAGCCAGCGCTGCCCATTTTTCAAATTTTCACACTCTTTGTACTTCCTCCCATGCTACCTCTTATACTTGGGAGGTGCTGTCAGTAAACATCTGCATGGCTACCTCACTGTTCTCTTCCAGATCCCTGCTCTGCCAGGATGCCTACGTAACATGTGACAACCGTTTGGCTGTTGGTGTGTACAGACTTCAACCTACCCTGCTGGCCAGTACTGTCTGATCATTCACTTATATTCCCTGGCACGTCTAGATCCATTTATTCACTCTTGTCTTGTATTATACTGTAAGTCCCTAGTGTCAGGAACCATGTTTTTGCTCTGTGCTTGTACAGCTCCTAGCACACTATGGTCTCGATCTATAACTAGGGCCCATGGACGCTATCATAATACAAACAACAACACTTCCCCTTGCATTTCTGAGGCACAGTAACCTTCTGGCACTGCTTAATATCTTGGCTCTCCTCACCTCTCTGATCTTACAAACAAACTGAACCTCACTGACGCACCAAATCTTAACCCTATTTTCAACACCGTCTTCCAGAAACCCAAAAAGAGAATGGCATCCCCAAGCAAGTGCACCTTTGTATTGTAGTGATGTGGAGGCTTCTGCTCTCCCAGCCGTGCAGAATGACGAGGAAGGGGAGAGAAGCTCCGCTCATCTCCAGACACATGATCCACAGAGCCGCTTCTAGAGAGGACTTCAGATAAGCTGGAGGTTTTCATCCATTAAGGATAAGAGCAGCGTCATCATTATACATGAAGAGTTGAGGTAACACACACCCTAGTAAATACCTCCACTCCCAAGTCAAAAGTCTTACCAGTTCCCAGCCTCGTTTCTCCTTCCTCTTCTGGAATCTCAGGCTTTTTCATCTCAGGGGGTGGGCAAGAAAAGACACCCATAGGAGCCCACTCCAGATACAGAGGGATGTGATGGAACTGCAAGGGGGACAGATATAAGGCAAGGGAGAAGTGACTTTGGGAATGGGGGGGTGGGGAACATAAGCTCAAATCTCAGCTCTACCTTCTCCGTGGACACATTATAGGGGATGGAGCTGTTTGGGGGTTTAAAAGGCAGAACCACACGCTCACACCAGGTTCAGTAACATTCTTCTGCTGAGTTTAACACTTCCTCTTAGAGTAGGAACAGCTGAAATTTTAACCATACTAGAGAGGCAGAAAAGAGACTTTTAAACTAGAATTTAAGCTACAAGTTGCTAACAGTTTGGCTTGCAACTTGTGGCATTTTATTCTCCTAAAAGCCCCCTCATCTTCTCCCCACTTCTTTCAGCCTTTCCACATTAAGCAAGAACTTGCACCATTTTCAGTTTGATTGCTAACACATGAAGCTTTCAGATATTGATACCTCAAAATTATTCCTATCCGGCTTCTCTAAGTGCTGAGTCTGGGACTGAGAAGAGGGCTGATCTGCACTTAGCTAGACTAACCTGATCCTTGCCCCAGTGTTCATTCTACGACAGATGAGACATGGTACTGCCACGGTGCTTACCTTAGAATAGGCCAGCTTGGTGAAGGCTCGTTTGGCCTCAGTGGGCTCCAAGAACTCCACAATGGCTGTGATCCCTCCTTCCGGGAGCAGCACCCGCCCAAGGCTGCCATATGGACCAAAGACCTCCTCTAGCTCCTGCACTTTAGTGCCGGCAGGAAGGTTCTTCGCTAGGATCACAGTTTTACTACGCTCTCCAGCAGCCTGACAGGGAGGGAGAAGAAATAGAGAAAGGGATTCTTATTTGGGAGCTTGGCACTTTGGAGCTACAAGATGTAATGTTCCCTTGCTCCTTTTCACACTTTTCTAGGATACATTGCAAAACAACAGAAAGCTGTGAAAACGTTCTCCCTGCCATTTCAAATGCAGACCCAATAGACTCAAATTCCGCTTGCTCTCAGGGCCAGCCGTCAGCTCCAATGGTACCACACACAGCATTGTTCACAAGTCCTGCTCAACTCTTTGTGTTGCTGCCTACCTTCAAACAGCTGCACGTCCCACACCAGAATGGGCAATTTCTGTGGTGTGGGGAATCTATTCCTGCTATCTAGGGTTTAATTCTGCAAGGCGCTGAGCAAGCCCAGCAAATGACTTCAATGAGAGTTGAAGGGACCAGGAAAGAATTCACATCCTTTGAGATACTTGGGTGGGGAGAAGATACCGCATCATTTGACTGATTTGTTTAACACTTATATTTGGACACTAAGGGCTGGAGAGGAAAGGTTGACAGCTCGGACTGCACCAGCAGTCAGCTAGCAAACTCTGCCCCCAGAGCTGTGCTGATGAGCTCTGTGCATGAGTTTAGCTTGCAAAGATGCCGTGTGGCTTGTTCCAACCCAGCTCTAATGTCAGATATGGGAATAGAGACTCTGCAGTTCACTTTTTTACTTAAGTATTTCAGAACCTCTTAGAAACCACCCTGCGGCTTCTGGATGTAGGTGCACAGCCTCCTGGAGGAAAACGCAAGCAGACTAAAAAGCCCCAAAAGGCAATTTTTAAAGACAGGAGGCTGAATATAAATAGGAAGGTGGAGGGAGACAGGTCAAACATGTTCACTTTCCAATGCTAAGCAGCATTCCTGTAGAAAAGCACCTTTGGGTTATGGTGGACCAGAAGCTGGCTATGAGTCAACAGTGTGCTCTTGTTGTCAAAAAGGCAAATGGCAGCGTGCTCTTGTTGTCAAAATGGCAAATGGGCTGTATCAGTAGGAGTGCTGCCAGCAGATCAAGGGATGTCATTATTCCCCTCTATTTGGCACTGGTGAGGCCACATGTGGAATACTGTATCCAGTTTTGGATTCCCCACTACAAAACGGATATGGACAAATTAGAAAGAGTCCAGCGGAGGGCAACAAAAATGATTAGGGGCTGGGGCACATGACTTATGAGGAGAGACTGAAGGAACTAGGCTTATTTAGCCTGCAAGAAGAGAAGACTGAAGGGGGATTTGATAGCAAACTTCAACTATTTGAAGGGGTGCTCCAAGGAGGAGGGAGCGAGGCTGGTCTCAGTAGTAACAGAGGACAGATCAAGAAGCAATGGTTTCAAGCTGCAGCTGGGGAGGTCAAGGTTGGATATTAGGAAAAACTCTCTCACTAGGAGGGTGATGAAGCACTGGAATGGGTTGCCTAGGGAGGTGGTGGAATCTCCATCTTTGGAAACATTTAAGACCCAAATAGACAAATGCTGGCTGGGATGATTTAGCGGGAGTGGTCCTGCTTTTAGCAGGAGGTTGGACTAGATGACATCATGAGGTCCCTTCCAACCCTATGATTCTATGAAGGTGGAGAAGAAACATCCCAAACGTCAGCACCACAGCCTCCAGGGTTTAGGGGTTTCCTCTACATCCAGCCACAGCACTGTGAGGACTAAGCACCAGGAAATAATGAGATGACAGATGTGAAAGCAGCTTCAAGATGCATGCATGTTGCACCCCCTCTCTGTGATGAAGAGAGCTGACAGGCCAAAACTTCCAATCCTCTTAGCACCAAACTCACCCACTAAGCCAGGAAAGGCCTCATAGTAGATACAATGTTCTCTCTGCTGTTCGTCACTCATGTTTTTATAGATAAGTGACCCACCCCTAAACAGATAGCACTCCATGCTATTATCGAGCAACATTCTTCCCCAACACAACCTCCCCCTCTCACATGTAGTGGAGAAACTGACTCTAAGGCGAGAAGAAAGAAGCCACTATCTGCTGCAGCAAGAAGGGTCCCTTCTGAGCAGAAGTGCCTCACCTGACTGAAGGAATCCAGGCTGACTCCATTATCAATCAGGAACTGGCGGACGTCCTGAACTAGCTGAGTTTCACCCAGAGCTACCCGCACGGCCACGCTGCCTTTGCCTTCCTGCAATGAGAGCAACAAGGATTAAATCTGCAGAGTGACACAGTGAGGAGCAGAAAACCAGCTGGTAACAGAAGGGCCAAGATGGAGAGGAGTTAAACACCATTCAGAAGACTCAGGCCCAGTTGAAGGAGTGCAGGTGGACTGAGGGTGAAATCTTGACTTCTGTGGAGCCAGGACGCCACCCTCAGGTGAGCACATGACTTGTAGGCCATCACTGTTGCATTCAGCACCATTCAAGCATGTAAGCTGTACACAGATTTTAGGACAATAGCTATCTCGCCTGATGTTTGCTTGGCCGTGTGCGTAGCAGGAGCACACTGCTGCAGTAACTGCAAAGCAAATTAGGTGCATCAGTAGAGTGTCGATTTTATGAACACCAGGCTTATAAATGAGTGCTTTTAGGAACTTTTTTACCCTAATAGGGATTTAAAAAAACCAAACAAAATCACACAACAAAAGTGATGGCAAGAAGTCAACGTCCCTTCACACTCCAATGTGCTCAATGCACTAGAAATTAGTTTGCGGTGGTCTGAAGAACAAGCGAGGCAGCACACAATACCGCAACTTACACCTTGCACATTCTGTCACTCAGATCTTCAGTTTTATGAACTCACCAACCCCCAATTAGTTCAGACAGGGATTTTACTGTACTCGTGCCCTTCAGTTACTTCCGGTGTTAACTCTGAAATCTAAGGAACATGGGACCTGACCAGGCCATACCGTCAAATCAATGCCAAAGCACTGTTACATTTGTCACATCCAACAGGCTCTCCTGACACAAGAGCTCGGACATACTTGTGTATTAAATAAAAGGCCTTCTGCGGATTCTGAATAAAGTCGTGTTGCTTGGACAAAGCACATGCCAGAGACATGACCCAGCCCAGTCGCTGGATGCTTGAGACCACTGTCCCATAGTAATGGGAATGAGACTCCACACGCATGTTGCTTGGGACCTCAGTGAGCCATAACAGTTCTTTCAAGGAAAAGGGCTTGTTTTTGTGAATGCTGATCTCCAATTGTGAAAGGCAGCGTGAGGAATTATTTCTGTGAAATGTACTTACTCCTTTTCAAGCCTGAACCACCCACTGGTCAACACTTCTCCGTAGCATGCCCCCCATTTAGCCTTGAGAGGACAGCAGAAATCACCTGACACTTTTGAGCCCCTGTAATCTGATCCACCTAGCCAAAGTTTGCCTGTTATCCCCTGTTCACTGCTGGCATATGGTGTCCTACAGCGGTTTCCCACTCAGGTGGACTCTTGGATGTACCTTGTGTTTCACTGAGCATGCAAATCAAATGGTCATAAGCCACCTTTACAAGTGATCTTCCCCATGATGAAGTATGCCCTGAGAATGAGCTCAGAGGCTCCCTCACTGGTTGCTACTGTAACCTCTAATTGATCTGCTAATGAAGTCTTTCTGCGCTGTAATCCTGAGAGCTAGTAAACCTTTCTGACTTCCACGCTGGCTGTAAACTGTTCTGCCTGCAAGACAGGGCACATGGCCCCTTTGGGAGCTTCCCAGGCTCCCATCGAAGGGGAGCTTGTGCCGAGAGCAGGGGTCAATTGTCCAAGGCCTGATTCAGGAGGTGACTGCAGTGGTGTGTGGAGACCCTGGAGAGGGCCAGACTCAGAGCATGAGAGCCCTGACTGATTTTGCCCCGAGCAGTTCCAGAGCTCTGTTCCTGTGGGTCTTCAGCATGTCCCCAACCCCCAATGAAAAAGAACTCACAAATACCACGCACCTTTAGTAATTAGTGCTGCGTACAGACAGCACGTGTGACATTTCTGTGCAGCCAGAGGGGCTGAGGGTCTAGATGAAAACCAGGAGGCAGTAAAAGCCATTCTATGGAGACACATTCTAAGGGAAACGCAGTGTCTGGTATCACAAGGCCTGCTAAGACGCTCCAAGGAAAGACATCCAAAACACCAGCCAGTCCCTGCCTTTCAGCTGCAGGAGAAACAATGCTTCCAGTCAAGAACTCAACTCACGTGATCAAGCACTTGACTCTTGGTGGCATTGTATTTCTGTGCGATTGCATCCGCCACAGCATTCGTCCCCATGAACAGTGTATTCCAGTTGTGAGAGCTGGGGGGAGGAACAGAAAATAAGAGGCCTAAATCTTAAGAAACAACAAGCAGTTGTGTGGCACTTTAAGACTAACTGGACTAGACTAACACGGCTATCCCTTTGGAAATTGACTAAATCTTAAGATCATTCACATCTTCCAACTGGCATTTGCCTAAGTGACACAGAGAAGCTAGACCCAGCTGTTCGCCAGAATCCCAAACTGAATGGTAAGAAGGGTAGGGGATAAATTGAGGAGAAGAATGGGAGAGAAATGGACCAAGAGGGTTGTACATAGCAGGAAAGGAAGTGGAAAGAGGGCATTTCAATGGAGTTGTACATTCTTCACTCTTTCTCCTGAACAGTCACATAATGTTGGCTGGGCTCCGTTTAACAGAAGACACCAAAGCAGTCTGCCACTGCTAGAGTTAGGACACTGGATCAGAAGGAGTGCTCTGGTACAACAAGTTGTATGAGCCAAAAAAGCATCTCCTCTTCAGAGGTGAAAGCGAATCCTAGCACCAAGGAAGGAGCAATGCAACAGTAATGTTACTGGCCCGGTTCTTTAATGCACTCCCAGGAGAACTCAAACACATTTCAATGTTGGTCACAAAGGAGAATTCTGGTCAGTACCATATTAAAACAAAAGGTTCTTGCTGCGTGACACCACTGCTCCCTGTACCTGCCACTGTTTGCTTTGTCCTTGGACTCCTTCTTCTTTTTGTAGGAAGACGATCCTGTAGTATCTAAGTTCTCGCTTTCTTCCTTCTTTATGGTGGAGGGTAACACATGCAGCATCCTGCCCTAGGAGACAGAGACTGCATAAGACCCACTGCCACTGAATCACATTCCTTAAAGAAAGCGTCTCACTGCTTCAAGGTAAGATGAGCAAGTGAGTACAGCTTTGCCAAGCCAATTCCTCCACAATGACCTTTCAACCTGACCTGGAAGGACCCCACACTTCCTCTTCTGCCGCACAAGACTAGCATCAATGCAACTCACTAAAGCAGCACAACAGAGAGTTGGAAAGATACCAGAGGAAGAGGTCAGCATTCCATGAACAGCACCTAACTTCCATGGCACACAGCTAGTGGCACCATGGGTTTCTCTGAATCCAATGGCCCATGTAAACTGACGCTGTTACACTCTGGTCTAGCCTTTCCCATCTTCCCAGAAGCCTGTTCCTCAATGCACTGAAGGTTGGCAGGCGTCCCATTTAGCAGTGCACACCAACACCATCACAAGTGTTATTGCCAGGGGATCAAATAGTTATGAACACAATCGCCAACCGGACCACACAGGTGAGTGAGAGTCACTTGTACCTGGAACACTTGTCCATCTACTTCTGCCAACGCCTTCACTGCATGCTCAGGGATCATGTACGTGATGAAAGCAAATCCCTTGGGTTTCTTGGTCAGACTGTCTATGGGGAAGTGGATCTCTGACAGGGGACCTGCAAAAAGCAAATCCCTCCCATGAGGCATGCTCCCTTCTAGGGCATGGCAGAACCAGGGTCTGAGCTGGTATCTTCTGGAGAAAAACTGTTGACACAATGAGCCATGGAAGTTGGGTCACCTTAGCAAAAGCAAGAAGATCCGCATTCAGATGGCCATGGAAACCTTTATTTATAGAGCTGGCAAAGGCCAGCAGTAAGGCCTACGTCCCCCATATTCCCACTAGCCAGGTGCCTCGATTCCCAGGGCTCGTAGATGTAAGAACATGGCTTCCAGATGCACTGCATAGACTAGTCGATGTAAGGACAGTCAGGTCTACCTGGGGTCACCAAGGGAGGCAGTTCACCACCCAATTTTCTCTCTTTCTGTGGCACATGGGGCTCCACAAATCCTACTCAACACAGCTAGGAGGAGATGTTCTGGAGGTGAAAGGGAATTAACCTAGGAGGTCTTTTCAATCACAGCCCTATAGACAGAGATTGCCATAGGGGTCAAACCTGACAGAGAGTTTTGAAATAGGTGCCCTTTGAAAAGATTTAGTTTTAAAAGGGTGCCCGCCCCTGTAGTATCTGGGCATCTGGAGGGTCAAGTGTGCCACAGCCTTGTGGCTTTCATGGAGTCTTCTGCTCCTTCTCTTTCCCTGGCATTCAAATGAGCGTTTAAAGCCTGGCAAGAAGATTAACCCTTCAACTGCAGGGGAGACAAAGAAACCTAAGAAGTGACTTTGGAGCTCCCTTCCCTACCGTATTTGGAAAATATTTGCTCCAAATCCTCCTCGGAGCTAGTGTAGGGGAGATTCCTGACAAAGAGCCTTCCCGACTCGGACACGTCCTCCTCTTCCTCATCATCCTTCTTCCTCCTTTGCCAGGGCTGGTCTTTGCCCTTCTCGGGGGGTTTCATCTTTGGAACACTGTCCTCTCGGAACACCTCAATATAGCGCCCACCTGCCATACAAAACACAGAAGAGAACCTTAGAGCTCACAGGCCTTCGAAAAAATCAGTGTCTATGTTTAAGACAAAGGAAAGACCAAGACGTATCCCACAGAGCTATGATGAAGCTGGGGTCTAACAAGAGGAGCTACAAAGGTACTGCATGTTTACATGTTACTTCTATGGGTCCCATCTCAGTTACTTAGCATGAGACACTGGGATAGAAGTCCTCATTTCTTGCCCACTGTTTCTGATCACAGAGCACTGAAGTGTTTGAAAATACATGGGAAGAGTGCTCAAGAGCACGTTTACAGCAGGCTTCAACAAATCAATATTTCTGGTCGCCATGGCGACCAGTTTTATTAGCCTTTCGCCTAGCTACCACCGCAGAAATGTAATGGAAGAATGCCCTCTGGTGACCAATAGTACAATTGCTGGTACCTAGCAGTGAATCAATTTTGTCCACCCTGGCTTACAGCTTTTGGCTGCTAGAGCAGAGATGACCAGATTGTGATTGTCCCCTCCCAAACGTTTCCTGGAGGAAGGGTTAGCGCAGGTGAAAGGTGCTATATCGACAGCCAGTGAGGTCAGAGATCTTCACACAGCCAGAGACACAGACCTCACAGGCTGCTGCACAGCTAATTACATTCACTTGATCATGGAGGGACTTTGGGGACAGGAAGGAGAACAGAGTTTCCAAGACAAACTCTTGACCCCTCTGATCAGAATTCCAATCGAAAGAGTAGGGTTTGGGACATAGATACTGGACTGAAATCCACAAACTTGGTTCCTAGAGCTCAGTGATGCAATGATGACAGCTTTCAGCCAATGTCAGCTTGGGCCACAGAGTGACCATCTGCAGGACGACACACTCTGCTCCGCAAACCCACACTACTTTCTTAGGTTGCAACAGTTTAGCATTTGGGTTTTCAACACACTTGAGCACCTGACTTGGGGTACTAGATCACATTGCTCTTCACTTCTGGCCTGTGAGTGTGATCGGTACGATTTCCTGTCAGACCAAACTCAAGGGATAGGCCAGAAACCACTCGACACGTTAGCAGGAAATAAGGCCAGCAACAGAGCAACCCTTCATTCATGAACCCATTATAAGCAGTAACAAGGACCTGCAAGCCACCCTTACCCATGTATTCCTTGTTTCGTTTCAAGGCTTTCTGCACTTCCTCCTCATAGCTGAAATCAACAAAGACATAACCTGGAAAGAAATCAGGTTCAGTTATGCACCACACTGCTTTTTCTTTATAGGCTATGTTCACCTACATTTACAACTTTACTCTGGGCTGAAAACAACTATATCAGATTTCAGACAGGAACAGGTCTTTTATTAAAGAAAAGTTATTTTCTAAGATTACATTTGGTTTTGTGTGCACACATGCAAATGCTCTTTAAATAATTCAGCAGCTAGCCCCCAGGCCCTCCATACAGTATAACCCAGCTCAGAATCACAAAAGGATAGAAGGTACAACTCCCTACAATGCACAGCGGAAACACTACCGGCCCCGGAAATTCACAGTGGGCACCTTCTGGTCCATGTGCCAGCACCAAAAACCATGACCCAACTACATTCCAGGTGTGGTTAAGGTCTGAACCTCAAGGTAAAGGGCTGCTAACTGGAATCTAGCTAACTGTTCTATAGAAGCAGCATGAACCGAAACAGGAGCCATCTGCCATTTGGCTCTGCAGAGCTTGGAGCTATAGAAAAAAGTAACTCCCAGGGAACAGATCGGTAGGGTGAGGGGCACCATTTACATGGTGTCACTCCTCATAACTCCATTCCAAGGCAGGGAGACTGGAGCAAAGCACAGGAATGGGATGAATGAGAACTGGGGCATACTAGAGTGGCCCCACAGGGAAACCAACTACCAAAGGCCAGCGTGAGAAAGACCATTCCTAATGACATCTCTGCCATCACAACGCACAGTCGGTACCTGTCTTATTCCCGTGTGCGTTTCTTACTATCCTAATCGCCACCGGCTTCAGAGGCAAGAGGAACTCTCGAACGTTTTGCTGCAAATAAAAGAGAAAAGCAACATTTTTAGCAAGTCAGGCGGATTTCTAGGCCATCCTTTTGTAAATTTTATAACTGCTGAGTAAATACTACTAAAAGCTTTCATAACTATAGCTACAGATGGAATGCAAGGGACCCTCTGCACTGTATGTCTATTGCAAGCCAGAGTCCATCCTCTTAACTAATATCAATTTACCAAAAGATACCTAGAAAGTCCTGCACGACATCCGCTGGTTTAAATTGCTGACTGCCAAACTGTGGAAGCCAAGGGCCATCGTTCTCTTCCTGTCACAAGTGCCATAACAAAGGAGCTGTAAGGCACCATGGTAGGACACGTACCTCGGTGACATTGAAAGGGGCACCACGTAGCTTCACTGTGTACGGGGTGACAGCTTCATTGGGGCTGGCCTGATTCTTCAGCTGGACAAAGGAAAAAGCAAGAAAAGAAATTTAAGGACTCATCCTAGGCAAAAGGATTCATCTGGAACAGCTGTCAGAGCAAAAGACAACCATGGCCGGTAGCAGTGTGGAAAGATGGGAGCGGCAAGGTCTGCTGCCATGAAACCGTCTCACCCAGCAGGTTGGGGAAAGGACAGAGTAACAACTGACTCACAGGTCTGGAGATTAGGATAGGGCGGAAACAGAAAGGGACAGCACTCTGTCCCTTCCAACAGCCAGCATTGGAGAGAAGGCTCCGTCAGGACTGAGATGTTATTGTGCTGGGCATATAATGGATGTGACGAGATGGACACACAGCTCTTTTATCCCCCAATAGCAATCAGGGAATCCTGGAAGCTTGGAGACAGAAGGGCTGAAACTCCCACAGATGGGTTACTTCACCCCGTCTTTTGCATCAGCTTTGACAGTAAGTCTGGGAGGTAGGCAGGTAGCCAGCCAGTAGGCTTTTCAAGCCCTGCCTTATAGAGCCACAGGCTTTCTGCCCTCAGTGACTCTAACAGATCCCGCACACTATACAGCATCTACCATAGTCTGGACTTCAGTTATCTCATTAGGTTTCTGCCTTATTTAACATTGAAGGACTGTGTTCGCATGCGTATAACAAGTTCCCAACTTCTGCCTACTCACTGCTCACAGACATAGCTCCTGAATTCAGGGGAAGTCATAGATGCCATAGTTTTCATAAAACAGCTAATGATGTCACATGACCAACCAGAGACACCTTAAAAGGCTCTGAATTTTTGGAGTGCACCAAGCAGATGTCTGCTAAAATTCAAGCCTAAGGGTACATCCAGTTGGGCACTCAAAAATCTATAACCACTTCTCAAAGTCTTGGCTAGCACATCTAGTCACTTACGGTACAACCTGGGCAACCCTGTAAATCACAGGATTCAAAAATGGTTAATCACTGCTGAGAAAATAATCCCATCCAAATGTCCTTTAGAAGTGAAAGACCCTGAGCATCCTGAGACTAACAAAACATAGTAGTCAAGGGCAGCTAGTAAGATGGCTCCAGCTGCATCTTCAGAAACTTTAGAGTGTCTGACCTAGCCTAATGGGCATCAAAGGATGCAACAGCAATGGAATGTATTACTAAATTACCCTCAAAAGTCAAATAATTGAATCTGCTTTCACATTTCTCTCTGCACTGGCCCACAACATGAACACAGGGGACTGATTTTGAGATGGGAATATGGAAACCTGCCCCTTTGAATCAAAATGCTTATGGGGAAACAAAAAAAATTGCAGGTATTTATATGGCCCCCACCATTGCACTATCAGAGCACCTCAAAATACCCCCATGAGACAGGCAAATCACATAATGGGGAAATTCAGCCACAGCCACACTAAGTGACTCGCCCGACTTCACAAGGCAAGCCTGTGGCTGAGAAAGGAACTGAACCCAAAACATAACGAAGTTCATGCACCTTGCTCTATCCAGATTCACCTCAAATCAGGCACAGGCCAAAAATATTAGCATCTGTGTCTGGTACATCCTGAGTGACTGCTACTATGGTGTTTGCCTTTATGAGACCTCTCACGTGAATGGGACCTTGTGCACTTCTCCCCATAACGTCTCTATTCATGCCTGTGTTTCCAGAAAGCATCCCACTTGCACAGGAAGCCTGTGGCAGAGAAGACACTTGAATCTATGTCTCTCTGTTCTCAGGCCTCATCATTGACCATCCTTCCTCTCTCAAAAAAGCACCACGCCATTTAGGAGGACAGTGATCATTCATTGTAAACCCAGCAATGTGGGAAGGACTGGAGGATCCAAGCCATTAGATCAGGATCTCTCACAAAAGGAATGGAGATGGATCGGAGTTACCAAGTTCAAATCCAGAGCTAAGCTACAGGACCATTGGCTAACCAGGGTCACAGTTCAGCTCCATGTCTACTTAGTTTATACCTCCAATTTTGCTCCTTTTTTCTTTGTCCTCTCCACCACCGTCCCCTGTCCTTTGTTCTTTCCTGCCAACTCTGTCCCTTTCTCCACTTGGGCACCAGTAGCTTCCATGCTGAAGGGCTCCTTCTGCTCCTCACTTCCTCGTGCATGCTGCTCACTGTCCATCAGGTCCTCCTCACTCTCTTCCTCTGACGTGGAATCTCTCACCACTTTAGATTTCAGGTAATCCATATCAGAGAGCTCCTTCCTGGCAGCTGTGTTTTCCCTGGGGCTCGTTTTCACTGTCAAAGGAGAGAGACAGGTGTTAGACATTGCACATGCACACACACTCATCTGCCCAATGGGGCAACCGGCTTAGAGCAGCACAAGCTACAAGAGCAGACTCCCTATATAGGAGGCACCTGTGGGTGGCTCAGGTTCTATATCCCAGTACTAAACTCTTCGCTCTTCTAGGCACAGATGATCAAATCCAGCCACGGATGGTAAGGAGGAGATGCTGTTAGATGATACCGATTAGGTGGTCTGCCCCATCCCCAGTGGAATGGGGCCATCCCAAAACTGACCAGCAGAACCGACATGGAAGTGTCTCAGCAGACAGGGCTGGGAACAAAATGGCAGGAGCATCCCAGCAAATGAAAAGACTCCCTTGGGTAGAAGAACCAGGGAGTCTGCAGCCAATTCTTTGATACATACACACATCAAACGTGCTGAAACCAGAGTCACTAAGCTGTTCGTATCTCCTTTTTTTGGGACATGGTTCTTGATCCTGTCAGGGGCTAAGCAATTGCAATTCCCACCCATTCCAATAGGATCTGAGGGCACACAGCATTTCCTAGGCGCACATCGCAATAGCAGGCCCCCATATAGAAAAGGAGGAGCAGCAGAGAGAGAAAGTTACTTTTGGTGCCTGTGGTTTCCTTGCCGCTACCCTCCTCCTCTTCACTGAGATCCTCCGACTCATCCGAGTCAAAGTTGAGATAATCATCCACCGGCTTTGATTTCTCTGCCTTGGGCTCCTCCGCCAACGTGTCATTAGCCCAAGTGGCCACTTGCGTCCGCTTCTGGTGAACCGCCAAAAATTCTCTGAACGCCTCATCTCCTTCAAGCTGTTGGGGGGTGGGGAGAAAAAACCAACACGATAGTGAAGGTAGACGCAGGGACAAGTAGCTGAATCGGGGCCCCCATGTAATGCCTAGCAAATAAGACCTCAGGATGAAGTCTCCTTTACACCTACCAGGGCTAATTTCTCCTCCTATGAGGGTTACAGAAGACATCAGAGAGCCATAGGTGAAGCAAGAAGTTTAACTGGGATGCTAATTTTAACGCTACTGATTAAACAAAAGCGCAGACAGTAACTCAGAGGCAGCAAGTGAAATTCTTAATGGCCTAATGAGTACTTTGCACTTGTAGAAAATACGTTTAACTGAAGGATGTCAAAACTACAAAAGTGCCTATTTTACAGATGAAGAAATTGACACACAGAAAGGTCATGACTTGCACAAGGTCACTGAAGAAGCTGAGAATGGAACCCAGAAGTCTCGGCTGCAAGAAAGGACTGATAGAGACAGCACTCAGCAATTTCTACCCCATACTTTCTATACCAAACCTTTCACAAATGGGCCTTCCTCACACACCGCTTTTCTCAACTCACCTCTTTTAAGTTTCCTGTTGTATCTTTCTTCTTTTTGCCCTGAAAGAAGGAAAACACACGCCTTTCAGAAAGGTCTGTCTAAAAGATTATATAGATCGGGAAAGAGGCAGAAAGTATTTAAGTGACTCATCTATATCACAAGCATCACTGGTAAAGCATGAATTGAACTAGCAAGTTCTGAGTTCCACCCCCAGCTGCAGTCACCAGACCACACTTCCCCACACAAAGTACTTCATACATTGGTCTCCAACCTGAGAAAGTGTATTTAACTTACTGTCTTTTTCTCTGTATGAGCTGGACTTGTTTCAGGCTTATTGGTGGGTTTCTCTGGTGCAGAAGGCTTCTGGGAGTGTTTGCTCCAAGCTCTGGGTTTCGACGGGTCACCAAATGATTTACAGAACTCTACCTGAAAAGAGCCATCAACAAGAAGCCGCATTTTAACAAGCCCAATTATTATTATTACAGTTGTATTTAAAGCGCAAAGGCTCTGCCTCCACCGTGCTAAGGTGTGATTCTAAAATACCCAGAGAGTGAAAAATAGTTAACTCCAAATGAACATGGATTTCAGAACCATCTGTTTATGGTTCTTCAGGGCAGGGCAGCCTGTAATTATTTTAGTCATTTCTGAACCTATCAAACAAGCTGTTCTGTTCTCCCCTGCCATTTGATGTACTGTCTTCACAGAAACAAGAGCAAATGTGAATGCCTAAGCAACTTTAAGAAGCGTAAACACAATTCCAGGGCTGGACAGATATAACGCCAAACAATATGAAATGTTGTATCAGCCTGTCATGGAATACCACTTCTGGAGCAATGGACAGAGCAGATAAACTCAACAGATTAGACATCTATTGCACACCTGACTCTGACTGCTTACCATCCACCTGACCAAAACTAAAAAGCTTTACACCTGCCAACTGATCAAATCCTGCCTACCTCTGCAGTAGCTTCCTTGGCAAAGAAACTGATCTGGTCCCACTGAGTGCAGAGGAACATGATGCCTGTCGAATATCATGCTGATCAAGTTGCAGCACCCACACTGCATATCTTCTTGTCCCCAGTGCCTGCATGGAGCTAGAGACCATATGCCATCTACTAGGCCCAAGTAGCCAACAGCGCCACATTATGGCTTCTGGGGATGGAGGAAGAAGAGAATTTTATCCACCACATACAGTATTTGTCCAGCAATTAGCCTGCTTATTTAAGCTGGACCCTGGACAAGAGACTTTCCTTAGTGTGTAGCTTCCATAGCACTCCAAGGCCTTACCACTGCGGAGAACAAGAGACCAGGAATATAACCTAGCTCTGTGAACAGCAGGAGGGATAATTACAAACAAGACCCTGGGCTGCCTGGTCATCAGCCCACACATCAGGCTTCACCACTTAAGTGAGGCTGGTGGGTTTCATGAAGCTTCCCTCCTCCCCTGCAAATACAAACTCAACTTATTCATCCTACTTTATCAAGCCTGTCGAAGAAATTAGAGTAAAACAAACAAGGAGTCCTGTGGCACTTTTGAAGACTAACAAATTTATTTATCACGTGAGCTTTTGTGGGCACAATCCCCCTTTGTCAGCTGAATGAAAAAGAAATCATGAAGCACATCAAGTGGCAAAGCTTTCAGAAAAGGAGGAAGAATCAGGCAGTTTTAAAGCCAACTCACCGTGATTCTGGCCGTGTCTATGAAACTCTTGTTGAAATGGTTCATTGCCTTTTTGGCTTCATCTTCAGACTTAAAGCCGATAAATCCGAACTTGCGGAACTTGCCATCCTTGGTGAATTTCAGGCTGCAATCAGTCAGCGTGCCAAAGGCTGCAAACAACTTCCGGAAGCGATCTTCCTTCATCTGCAGAAAAGAGCAGGGGCAACAGGGAGGCAAATTATATCACATCAGAAAAGTGATTTACAGACAAATCTGTGCATTGAAGAGCTCACAGTCAAAGCACATGAGGGCTTCATCTTTACAATGCCTCAGAAACTCAATGTTGAGTGCAAGGCTCAACAAAAAAAAGGGCTCCCAGCTTGGCACCAGCTGTTTTATTTTTGGTCACCAGAGGACGCTCGCTCCCATGCAGCACTTCCGCAGAGGAGCCGGAGCCAGGCTACAAACCCTGGTTGCTACAGCCACCTGGCGCCTGGGTTTTGTCGAGCCCTGGTTTAGTGCACCGCTGCAGTGGCCCTAATACGGAAGCACAGGTAAGGTTGACAATAGCCAAACTCCCGCGCTCTCTCCATCAGACTGCAAGATCTTCACAGCAGGGGCTCTGCCCCATAATAAACAGCCATAACCACATGACTTCCACTTCTCAGTTCAAGATGACATCTACCTTAATGGTTCTCAAATTTCCAGTCACACGTACCCTTTCGGGAGTTTGATCTGTCCCGTGGACCCCAAGTTTCACCTGACTTAAAAACTACTGACTTACCAAAAGAGAGAGATAAAAACCACAGAAATGGCACAGAACACTACTACAGAAAAATACCTTGACTTCTCCTTTTTACCATATAGTTATGTAATAAATCAGCCGGGATACAAATATCAGGTGTGCCTGAAGCCCAGGGCCGAACAGAACAGACTCGCAGGGCCCCATGTGGCACCACACGCCAGGCGGTTGCTCTGTTGGGCACCGACCCCGGCCCTGGGCTTGCAGCTCCCCTAAAGCTGCGCGGCAGGCAAACATCTAGATGGAGTGAGGTAGCCGCTGGGAGACCCGCGTGCCCCAAGCCTCACTCACACCCTGGGCTCGGCACCACCGCTCTGCCGCCCCACTGCTGCGGGCATGAGGTGCGCTGCTCGGGGCATGAGAAAGCCGCCGCCGCCGCCGGCAGCGATGTCCACACGGGTGGGAGCAGCTGCCCCGTCCCACGGCTCCCACCTGCCCCCTTTAGCTCCAAGCGGCCGCCGCCTCGGCCGGGCCGTGCGGCACAAACGGCGTTTGTCACCCGACCCTCACGGGACACAAGTTGGGAAGCCGCGGCTGTGGGGAGCCGCCGCCGCCGCAGCGGGGCTCCCCTCGCCCGGGGGCCGCGAGCCGCCTTCCCCCTCCGCGACACGGCGGCCGCGCGGACCCAGCTCGCGCCACGCGACAGCAACGTCAGCCCCTTCCCGACCGGCCCCTCACCCCGCTCGGCAGGTTCTTCACGATGAGTCGCGACATGGCGGGGCGGGGCCGGCCTCACAGCCACGCGCCGCGCCTCACGTGACAGCCCGCCGACGCGGTGACGTCAGAGGCCGCCTGGGCGGGAAGGCGGGCGGACGCGCGTGCGCGCCGCGGGGCCGGGGCTGAGGGGAGGCGGGCGGGCACGTGTCCGTCTGTCTGTCCCGGCGGGAGCAACCTTCCCGCCCGTGCGTCATGGGCTGTGCGCGCAAAACATTTGCGTTGTGCCCACTGCAGTGACAGGCAGCCGCGCAGGATGCAATAACAGCCCAGTCTGGCTGTGGTGGGGGGCTGGAAATGACGTCAGGAATGACGTCAAACCTTAGCTGAAACGTGCTGCTCGAAGCCGCCTGCTTGAAGGAGTGTAAACATACTGGCACCGTTGAATTTTTTTGTGCACGCTTTATTTCGTTGTGTGCGCAGGTTTCGTGGCCCGCACGGCTCCGAGGGAACGTAGGCGGGGAGCTAAGAAATAAAGGCGCCGAAAGCCAGGCCTGCCTGATGGCTCCTGCTCCCCCAGGGAGGGTTTGGAGGCTGAGGGAAGCAGGAAATTCGGCACACGGGGCGGGCGGCACGGCCCCCTTCTCCGTTGTCTCCCTGAAGCGCTCTGCCCAGCGGCAGTGCCCACCTCCCTCTGCTCATCTGCCAGCCTCGGCCTCTCCTCGGCCCAGCTCCGCTGACTGCCCGGCCTCCCTCCGCCCAGTCCCGGGTCGCCTGGTCGACCCCCTCCCTGGGGCCAGAGCCCTCAGGGCACAGCCCGCCCGTCCTTCCGGGTCAGGAAAGCGCCGAGCTCACTGTGGCGCCCCCATAAACGGTACAGCTTCAGAAGCAGGGTGCACGGGCTAGCTGCTGGGAGAGGGAGACCCAGTAGCCAAACTTGCCTTTCTTCCCATCTCGAACACTTCGCTCTCCTCACGTCGCTTCCCTCATGTCGTTCACACCGGTGGCGGTCTGCGGTTTCCTAGCTGGATGCTACTGGGGCCGGATGAGAAGGGGGCTGTAAAGGAGAGAAATGCCCTGTACAATCTGTCAGCTCGCAGCTTTCCTGGCTCTATGGCCTCACCCCAGCTGCCTCCCGCCATATCACCTGAAACTGGGTCCTCGGACAGCAGATCTTGGGACGCTCTTAAGAGAGTTTCTTTACGCCGATGCGCTGACTGAGTTACATATGCCTAGGCCATACGGCTGTAAGTCTACAACATCCACCATTAGCACTCACCGCTACGCTGGCTTGTCAAAAGCAAGGGCCAGGCATCTAGACAGAGCAAGTCTCTCGGAGCGAGAGGCAGCACCAAGGGGAACTGGAGATGAGCAGATCAGATAACAGCTCCTGGGCGAGGAATATAATGTTCCCGGCTCCTGCAGGAACCTTGCTCTGTCCTGCTAGTTCCTGGTGTCCCCACATGCCCACACTGTCTCACTTCAGGAGCCAGAGCCTGTATCTCTGTGCCAGTCTTCTTCCTCTGCCCACTCTTTTGCCCCACACAGTAGCAGTAACCAAGGAGGGGTGAAGGCTCATTGATTAGGGAGTTCACCAGACCTGGATTCAGTTCCCAGCTCAGCCAGCAATATGGGGGCCTGCTAATGGCCTAAGGCGATGGTTACGGGAACCTCTGGGAGTACCTGGGTTCTTCTGGGGATACATCAGCTCATCTAGATACTTGCCCTGTTTTACAACATAAAAAGCAGTGAAGCCACTAGAAGCTAATATGTCACACAGATAATGACATGTTCATACTGAAATGTGAGGGCAATATTTATATCCTGATTGATGTATTTGGTAATCACATAGTAAAAATGAGAAAGGGAGCAGTTTTTCTGCAGTGGTGTGCTGTGCCACTTTTCTTTTTTTAAGTCTCAATATTTTGTAAGTCATTTTTAAGTGAGGGGAAATTGGGGTACGGAAGACAAATCAGAATCCTGAAAGGTGCCAGTAGTTTGGAAAAGTTGAGAGACACTGGCCTAAATAGCTAAGAGAGGGAGAGTGCGTGTGGCTTAGAGGGGCTCCGGAGGTGGTTGGTTACTCACAGGGCTGGAAAGAGGCCTTCCTGGCAAGCAAAGCATCAGCCATCCACGCTGGAAGATTCTGGCTCTTTTCAATCCATGGCATGCCAGGATCATACTGATCGCGATTTGCCTGGCCCGAGGGGTGACACATGGCTAGACAGGCAGGGCTGGTGCGCTCTTTCCTTCCAAGGGAGCTGAGAACAGCTGCCGGTTGCTGGAGGCTTTGCCTGCTGTAATCTGGTGACAGCGAGGGTGGATGGAGAAGAGCAGAGAGTGGCGGAGCTGGAGAAGAGGAAGTCTCGTTGATGGTACCTGTAGCGGGGTCGCCAATCCATGCCAGCTCTTCCTCCTCCATCCTCAGCCCCAGTTGGCAGTCCACTCTGCCAAAAAATGCAACTACCCTTTGAAAATCAGGCAGCGGTCACAGCTGGAGGTATGTGTGAGGGGGTGTTCCTCTCCGCAGCATGAGCGGGGATGGGTACAGCACCGAAAGAAGCCTCCTGGAGCACTCTTTCTGCGGTGTGCTCCTTTCCCACTCGCAATGCATGCCACAGAGAGAACAGGTGGCTTCTTTTGGTGGTGTGCCAGGGAGGGGGATCCCAAAGCACGCCACAGGTAGGGGTGGGTCCCCAGGCACACTGCAGAAAGAAGCCGCCCAGAGCAGCTTTCCATGGCAGGAGCTTCAATTTCAGCAGTGCCGCAGAGGGCACCAAACGCCGCTCCAAATGGGCTCGCGTGCCAGTCTTGCCACGTGTGCCGGAGGTTGCTGACCCCTTGTAGCTTCCCTGTTGCAGGGCGTCTTAATACACTTATGTCTTTCCCTGTTTCAAAGAAGGACTAGCCCAAAGCACATCAAGGAACTGTTGTATGGATAGTGATTGGGAAGGCCCGAAGACTGAGTTAAAGCTGTTCATAACATTTTTGCCTGTCCAACATTAAACAACCAGATTTATGTTTATTTTTAAACAGAGCCTTTTGTTTTATACAGTTACTTAGTAAACACCCCAAAGCATCAAGTCAAAGGAAATGTATATTGATTAAACAGAACAAAGAATGATGAATAAAAACAAGCATTTATATGGAAATTGTAGTTGAAGGATTATGCAAAACAAATGTAGTCAGATGTGATCAAAGTCTCTCTCCTTTTGTATCAAAAAAAAATTAGAGTTTATACTTAGAGCAACTCCTCTTTGATGAATAGAAGTTTAATTTTACTCTCACTATCAAGGGCTTTCACCTACCCCTATTCTTTGCAGACAGACAAACAATGTGGAGGACATACAGGACAGAAAAGATGAGTGAAATATGTTTACTCCTGGTTAGTTACAACTTGAACTTTTGGCTGGCAAGTGGCCCATGGCATCTGATGTTTTGAGCTTGGTTACTTATGATTTGATCAAAGCTGTTATCTGCTTGGATCCTTTGTCCTTGCATGAGGCAGGTTTGGAGGGACGCAGTATGATTAACTTCACAAGCTGATGAAAAGCCAAGAGAGAGAATGTCACTGCATTCAGGATCCTCCAGCGCTAACAGACAACTACATCCCCGCTGCTATTATCTCAGCACCCAGGAAATGATGCATCTTTTCTTTAGCTTATTAAATATGCTAGAAATCTTTGCTTGTGACAGGTTGTTACCATTTAGGTGTTGTGGTGATTTTATTTTCGCAGCATTGCATCTATTTATCTACCCGTTTTGTAGTGCTCAGTACCCATTACTAAACACTTTCATTCCACTGAACAAAATCAGTAGCTATGTCAATAAAGCTTTAGGTACAAGCAGAGATCTCCAGCAACAATACCTCTCATGACCCGAGGAGGGAGTGCTTTTTGTCTCTAACGCCCTACAATTCAACATGAGATGCAGGACAGTGAGCCTTGCCGTTCGGGGGGGTTAAGCGAGGGGCTGGGAGGAAGAGTGCAGAAGGTCAGTATGCATGGTCTGCTCTGGTGGTAGGTAGTCTGGTCTGAGTCTGACTTTGCTGTGGGGTGTCTGGGGTTAGCTGTGGTGCGATCATGCCAGTAATTCTGCACAATTTGGCTTTATTACACACTGGGGAAATTCACCAAACGCCTCTGGCCAGTTCATGGGTTTGGGGCCAGCTGCACTCTCCTCTACGCCAGGCGAATCCTTGTGCAGCTGAAATGGGGCAAACCCCAGATGAACAAGAGATCAAAGCGGCTCCCTCCATCTCCATCAAGAAGAGACAGAGGGCCTGATTCTGACCTCAGACAAGTTTAACGGCACTCCTGATTTACCCACGTGTGAGGGGACAATCAGGCCTGAAGTGCAGAGAGCCCACAAGACATTAGTTATTGCAAGACAAGGCCTAAGATACCAGCTGCAATCTCCGTCGCTCACTCTCTTCCTTTCCCCTCACAGGGCTGTCCTACCTGGCACTGGCAGACTCATGCTCACACTGGCACTGGTATCTCCAGACCATGTCCATTGATTCTTACCCGCTGAAACGGTTGATCTAGCCAGTTTTCTATCCACTTTACAGTCCACACATCCAACCCATGCTTCCTTAACTTGCTGATGAGAATGTTGCCTTCCACCTCTATCTCTTTGTTTGCAGCCCCGTCTCTAACTCCAGGAGCTGCTACAGCCTCCTAGCCATGTCGCTCCCTATTCCCCCTTTCTCGGATACAGCTTATTGCCTTCCATTTCCCTAGCAGTGGGCTGAGGAACCCTGGCCCGCCTTCTACTCCAGCGTCTTGCTCAGGGACCCTCCCACCGGCAGCCAGGATCTGCTCCCTCCTAGATCTTACTGTCTTTCCTTGTCCCCTCGCCTGGCTAGCTCCCCAGGTTTGCCAGACCAAACAGAATTATAGAATCATAGAGTTGGAAGGGACCTCATGAGGTCATCTAGTCCAACGCCCTGCTAAAAGCAGGACCACTCCCGCTAAATCATCCCAGCCAGTGTTTTGTCTAATTGGGCCTTAAATATTTCCAAAGATGGAGATTCCACCACCTCCCTAGGCAACCCATTCTAGTGCTTCATCACCCTGCTAGGGAGAAAGTTTTTCCTAATATCCAACCTCGACCTCCCCAGCTGCAACTTGAAACCATTGCTCCTTGTTCTGTCCTCTGTTACTACTGAGAACAGCCTAGCCCCCTCCTCTTTGGAGCATCCCTTCAAGTAGTTGAAGGTGGCTGTCAAATCCCCCCTCAGTCTTCTTTTCCGTAGGCTAAATAAGCCTAGTTCCTTCAGTCTCTCCTCATAAGTCATGTGTCCCAGCCCCTAATCATTTTTGTTGCCCTCCGCTGGACTCTTTCTAATTTGTCCGTATCCTTCTCGTAGTGGGGAGCCGAAAACTGGACACAGTACTCCAGATGTGGCCTCACCAGCACCGAATAGAGGGGAATAATCACATCCCTCAATCTGCTGGCAATGCTCCTACTGATGCAGCCCAATATGCCATTAACCTTTTTGGCTACAAGAGCACACTGTTGACGCATATCCAGCTTCCCATCCACCATAACCCCGAGGTCCTTTCCCACAGTACTGCTGCTTAATCGATCGCTCCCCAGCCTGTAGCAGTGCATGGGGTTTTTCCATCCTAAGTGCAGGACTTTGCACTTGTCCTTGTTGAACCACATGAGATTTCTTTTGGCCCACTGCTCCAATTTGTCAAAGTCTCCCTGGATCCTGTCCCTGCCCTCTATGAGATAATAGCCAATGGCTCTGCAATCACACTTACCTGCTCTCTCCATGTTCACTACCTCCCTTCAGTCCCCTTCCTGCCTTTAGAGAAGCGTCTGTTTCCACACAGGTGAGCTACCCCTAATTAAGCGATTTCTCTTTGTCTTCAGCTTAATAATTTAATTGGCTCAGCTAGCCTCCATTAACCCCTTTAGGGCTAGTGTGGGGTGGAAACCTTCCCCTCTGGGCAATCCTGCAAGCATAGCAGGGCCCTCCACCAGGATGGGCACAGCCCGGGCAGGAAACCCCACCCTTGCAGCTTAGGGCGTGTTTGAGGGCAGCCCAGGGCTGGGAGGGTGTGCTGGAGGCAGGAGAAGGCAAACCTGGGTGGGGTCGCCCAGCTGCACCCCTGAAAGGACACAGTGGTGGCTGAAAGAAACAGAGGGAACCAAATTCTCAAGTGGTGTAAATCAGGGTCACTCCATTGCAGTCTGTGGGCATTGAAACAGGGGTGCTAATGGGAGGCAGACTGCTGAGGGACTGAACCAAGCCCCAGCTTCTCCCAAATTGTCACGGCACAAGTTAGTGTTGCACCCATGCAGGAATGGAGCTGTCCTTCACCGAGTGTCCACGAGACTGAACATGAATGGACTTTGCCTGCTCTCTCGAGCCAGATGAGGCCAGCATTCCCAATACTGCACAGCCAGGCGTGGCCCCAAAGTCTCCCAGGGATTTAACCAGTCGACGGCAGGCTCTGTAATGCATAAGAAGCCAATGAAGAGCCCTACCCCCAACCCTACGACAGGGGGACACACTAGGATATTCTACCGTGCCAAGCTCACGGCCTCTCCAAGATCTCAGTGTATTCGGGTGAGGTGAGGATCACTCCTTTCCCCATTTTACAGCTGAGGAAATTGAAGTGCATGAGGGGCAGTGACTTGCTTGAGAGCCTACAGCAAGCCAGAGGCAGAGCTGGGATAAGGATTCCCATCTCCGAGGGATCAGCCAGGTGCCATCCCGCAGATGTCCTTTGGGGGCCACACATCCCAAAGGGCTCAGGTCCCTAAATAAATGAGAGAACAGAGGAACTGCCCTTGTGTGAAAGTCAGGGTCCAGATACAGACGCCAAGCACCTGAAAGTCTGGCCCTCCGTTACCCAGAAAGTTTGTTCTTTAACCCTTGCCTTGTTGCAGGACGCACTCGGGTACAGCCTGGAGATGTGTAGTTTGCACCATGGCCAGCCAGCCAGGGACTACAGGCCTGGAGTGGAGATGCAATGAATTCTGCTTCAGAGATCAATTCGAGCATCTAGGAAGGGGTTAAACAGACGGGTTTTGAAGCAGGTGTTCACTAGCGAGATTTCACTCTGTGTGTGGTGTGCCTTTTAGCAGGTCTGTTCTCTTACAGTCCTTTAAATAGGCTCCACTGAGGCACCCTCGGGACTCCCCGAAAGTGCACAAACAGCTGTGTCTTGGCTTTACTGCTTCCCCCCCTCCATCATCTCCTTGATGGGTGCTCATCAGATCAGCGCAATCGGGGCCACTAATGGACTGGCCAGCCATGGCTCTGGCTATTATTCTTCCTGCCTTCTTGATTCCCTGGACCTCTCTCTGTCATGGCCATCAAGAAGCGGGAGGGCGGGGGGTGGACGGTGACACAGAATTGCGCTTCCAACAGGAGAGGGGGAAAGATGGCTATTAACAAGATGGTCCTTCCGTAAGTTCAACTCAGACTGTCACAAAGAATTAGGCAGCCTGCTCATCAATGGAGCTGGACATGGAATGGCACAGCACAAAAGAGCAGAGGTCACTTTGCTGTTCAATAATACTGAATTTTCAAAACCACATTCGGGTAGGAGGTCCAGAGAGTCTTGGGGATGTTTCGCAGCAGGGACGGGAGGGAGAGTCTGTGGTTCTCCCTCCAGGAGGTTAACACGCCTGGAGTAAAAAGGACATATGCTTTCTGATTTGGTCCTTGAAAGTTTAGCCCGCAGTGATCAGGGCGAAAGAAAGAAAGGAAGATCAACCTCTAATAAGACAGGCAGAACTGTGCTAAGAGGTAGTGCAGCTCTGATGTACGCCGTAGAGACATATAGTGAAGTTGCCACCTGATTTAAAGCCAGCTGACATCTGTGGAAAGACTCTTCATGGGCTTTTCACTCATGCTCATGATGTATACCCACTTGGAGGAGGAATCCCGTAATAGATCCTTACCAAACTGACCATCAGATGCCATGAATCCTGGGCCATCTGGCAGCCAGCCCAGGCCAGCATGTCCCTACAGAAGCAATGATCCTAACGGTAGGAGGGACAGCTGCTGCAACTCTCATGGTGAGACAAGTTTTGCTGTGCAGAACTTTGCTCAGGATTTTTTCTGTGCTTGCAACAGCCAGTCCATGACTGAAAGGACGGTTGCCACCCAGGGGAGACCCAGGCTTGTCTGATCAGGAGCAATATGTCTGCGGCTGGACACTGGTGAAGGTGAATAGGAAAAGTAAGATTCCAAGGAAAACTCTGGAGAATGCCCCTCTGGGCCCCCAGGGCTTTCTTGCCAGGAGATCTCATGCCATGAATAGATGGCCAGAGCTCTGAGAGGCCTCTAAAGTAGCTCCGTGCAGGTGGATTGGTCCCACTTGCTGCTGGGGCTGGAGATGTGTTAACTGAGCATTTAAATATTATCCCTTTCTGACCCTCAGGGACCCACAACCAGGAGACCACTTAATAAGATGCAGAGAGCAGACCAAGAATGGGTCAGTTCTTCCCTCCCTCCACCCCCACAGTGAGTAGACCCAGTTTCTTCCAGCGAGGATGAAGCGTTCATGAATTCACTTGAATATGCTCATACATTGCTGCCCCGTACCGTATCAGGAAGGGGACAGCATTTCTCTCAGTAGCGGCTGAGTTAATGTAGCTCCTTCCTCAGCTCATTGAGGACAGTCCTGTATTTGTGGGGACCAATGGGTGTGTGGGTTCTGCATCTGATGCCTTGCTGGGCGTAGTTAGTTCATGCCCCTATGTCCACAGGCAAGAACTGCTGCAGTGGCAGAGACCAGCTCCTCTTTGAAGAAGAAGGGGCTGTGTAAAAGCCAGAGTAAACAGGGAAATTTGTACTCTAGTTCCTTCTCTGCCTTGCCACACAATGTGGCCTCTGCCTGAACTTGTTTTCTGGCAATGAGCATCTAAGTGAGTGACAGGTTTTGCTCACACAGATGCTCCTGCCAGGCAGGGACCAAGGATGATGTGCTGATTTCCCTGCTGCAGGGTTACTGAGAATGTTGATGCTGCCCACGCTACTCTCACCTGGAGGAATGTGAGTTTTCTCCTCTTGGATACAAACACCCTCTTCTCATGAGGAATATTCTGGGAAATGGCAGCTTGTGTGTTGTATTCCCAGCCCCTGCCCTTTGTGTGATTTGATGTCTTCCCTATGGATACCCTTCCAGGCCACCACTGTCCGCCTCTGGGTTGTACAGCACTTGGAACAGGTGAGGTCCTCAGCGGAGCCATGGGACACTGCCCTAATTTACGAACAAACCAGAATAAACAACAGTAGTAAATAGATGGGGTGGGGGATTGGGATGTGGAGCTTCCCCCACCCTGTCTCCACTAAGTCACTTATTTGAACTAGCCTGTGGAACTCAGCGCCACAAGGTCTGGTTGAGAAGAAAAGCTCAAAGGATTTAAGAAGGGATTGGAAGATTTTATGGTAAATGACAAAAATTCCAGAGTTTGTCCAGATGAAAGAAATGTGCACGAGTTTAGGAAAGAACATAAACCCACCTGTGCTACTGCCAGATAACATGACCAATAATTATGATGGCCTTAAACCAAACTGTAACTGACAGGGGCTGAGAAGAAGCTGTCCCTGGAGGCAGGTTAATCCATTACTGTCTGCAGGGGGTCTCGCGCCTTTCTCTGAAGCATCTGGCCTTGCTACTGGCAGTGATGTCTGACCACTCAGGCAGTTCTATGCTCCTAAGGATCCAGAAATCATAGTTAGCTGACGACTTGTCAGTGCTGGGAAATGAGGTGACGAGTCTCTCTTCACTTCCAAGTGAACAGACAGACATGCCTAGCTACCTGTCTAAGCAGTTGGCATTCCCCAGGGACACGGAGACAGGATGCTCAATATCGATGCAAGATATTTAAGCTGGATAAAACTGACTTTGCTTGTTTTACCCCCCATAGGTGGTTCCTCCAAGACACAAGGAACGTGAAGGGAGGGGAGGCTTGCCCTACACAATGGTTACACCTATCTCAGGTATTTATATCCATAGTATATGAGCACCTTGCAATCTTGAATGTACTCATCCTCATGACAGGCAGTGAGGCGAGGCTGGGCTCTTATCCCCATTTTACAGAAAAGTAAGTGAGGCGGAGAGGAGTTAATTGATTTTCCCAAGCTCACACACAGAACCTGCAATAGAGCAGGGAAGAAAACCAAGGCTGCAGGCCAGCACGCCAACCAATGGACCAGCCTTCCACCACTGCCTCAACCTTGCCTCTTAAGGCTGCAAAACCTCTTTCACTAGAGGTACGTTTGATGAAGGTATCAGAACGAGCCATGCTGGTGGCCATGGCTGGGAGGGCCCCACCATTTCTCTGCGTGAGGTGGGTCAGGAGAACACAAGGCACCTAACAGTGCCCCCCACTTGCTCTTCCCAACGCTGCACTATCCATCACCCTCTTCCGCCCTCGGCTTGCTTCTCTGTGAGTTGCGTGTGTAAATGGGCTTGAGGAGGGTCCCCTCCGCAGCTGCCTTTGATCAACCTAACATGTGGGCGACTCAGCCCTTCAGGAATGCCGACTTATGATCAAAGGTGGGAACTCCGACAGCTGGGACTTGGCAAAGTCTCATCTGTATTAACATGGGTGGCGGTGGAGGAGAGACTACGAACCCACCCAAGTAGCTCGTTCTGTGGCCAATCAAGACTCTGGGGAGCAATCTCTGCCCTCAAGACTGGAAAGGGGAGAGCAGAGGTGTCCCTGTGCTCTTGCAAGATCAGTGCAATTACAGAGAGAAGAAATATACCAGTTGGTCTTTTCTGTCTCCCCAGCCAAGGCAGTGGTGCCCCTGGCACTGGAGTACAAGGGGCCTTATCCACTCCTGGCTAGCCTGTGTCATGCAGCGGGTTTCACCACTTCCTTACTCCTGGCTGCAGGACCCAGTTACCAGCCTAGACTCTCCATGCGGATGTCTCCTGTCCCTGCCTCCTAGCGCACCTGTTAGTCCAGCCTTGGGTTCTCTCCTCCGCACCCTTTCTTATGCAAATCCATGGGCCTGCACTCCACCCTCCAACCTATCATCTGTCCTCTGTTCCCAAGCTGCAGGCTGCATATCTGGCTTTTCTGAACACAGGGGTGTTAGCAAAGTCCCTCTTTGTGACCCATCAAGGACCCACAGCAAGTTCCTAATGCTGGAGTGAGAGGCCCAGCAGCTAATCAGGCAGAAGAACCAACACTTTTGAGAGGTGGGTAAGCAAAAATAAATCAAGGTGGCTGTTTGAGGAAGCTGACCCCACAGTCCTTGGACACCAACCAGAGAGCCACCAACTCTCACCCAGGAAGGCTAATGGTATTAGGTGAATTTCAAAAGGGATAGCTGTGTTAGTCTAGTCCAGTAAAAAAACAACAAGGAGTTGTGTGGCACTTTAAGACTAACAGATTTATTTTTTGCATGAGCTTTCGTGGGAGAAGATCCCATTTCCTCAGATGCTTCGAAGATCTTCTCTCACGAAAGCTCATGCAAAAAATAAATCTGTTAGT